>CM070623.1:7889258-8291752 GCA_036346255.1 Ampelocalamus luodianensis
TAGAATTATTAATCACACCTTTTTGCCCAAGAGTGGGAATTTTGATGTTGTGCGATGACATGCATGGAACATAATTGATAACATTTTGCATGGGAGAAGGTTTGATGTGGTGGATGTCATAATTAGGGGCATAGTTTCTTCGAAGAATGATAGGGTAAAAAGGATTTACCATGCTCCCTATATCATGGCCTTAATATTTAGCAAGATTGAGTATCAGGGAGGTTTGAGATCTCCACATAAGGCTTACAAGCCTCGAGAAAATCCTCCCATTCGTTTTCAGGGGCAGCAAGCACATAAAGTTCAGCAAGAAGACAATGCTCCAGACGAGGCAGCTGTAGATGTTGCTCAGGGTCAGGTCACTCTAACTCAAATCCTCAACAATCAATCTTTAATCCTAAACAATCTGATGCAGCTTAAGGTCACCCAGCAGGAGATGAGAACAGAGCAGATAACATTCCTGAATGAGACTCACAACAGGTTAGCAGCCCTATCAGAGATATTCTATTCTGTGGAACAGCTCTTATCTACTCCTCAATGATTCACTTGTCGTTGTCCCAACACACCATTAGGGACTTCCACTTCTTCTGCTCTGGCTTTAGTTCCTCAGGCTCCAGCTCCTCAGGACCCTTCGACTCTTCCTCCTCAGGATCCAGCTGCTTGATATTTTTGGTACTTTGATGCCAAAGGGGGAGAAATAGAAGGGTAGAAAGGTAGAAAGTTCTATGGGGGAGCTAGCTAGTCTAGTTTTATTACTCTCTGTGTTGAACTTGTGTTCTCTTTGATAAGGTGCTTGTAATAGTTCACTTAGTTCTATTAATATCTTGTTGAACTCCTGTTGAACTTGTTGGATGATTTATTGTTAGTATCCTCTCCTTATTGCAATCTTAATTATGATAATTATGATAATTCTATTGTTACAACATTTCTTCAAATTCCAACAAGCTAAAGAAACTCCGCCAAAATTTGTCAAAAATCTCTACATGTGCTTGCAAAATGTTCTATCAATTTTATGCACATGTTTAGGGGGAGCTTTCTTTACTTTGGCCTAACAATAAAATAATTCTCAAAACTCTCTCAAGCACTTTGCAAGAATTATTTTGTTGTTAAGTCATCAAAAGAATATTCACTTGTTTCACAACAAGGAGTTTACTCAAAACAATCCTTCTTACATATTAATTTACTTGTCATCAATTACCAAAAAGGGGGAGATTGAAAGCATCTAGGCCCCTAAAAATTGGTTTTGGTAATTAATGATTATATGTGTTTATGGGACTAATATGTTTATTGAGTATTTACAAGGTTAAGTCCCAACTGTTAATTTGATCATGAAGATGTATACTAAAGGACAAGTTGAAGGCCAATATGGATCAATGTTGAGGTACAAATAGTCTAAGATCTTTTTTTATGGTTTACCGGTCTTAGGAGAAATGGTTGGAAGACCAGATTATAGGTTAAATACCGTACTATTAAGAGGGATCATGTCTAATAGCTTGATAGCTTGTTCTTGTGCCTTATGGATCAATTTAGGATCATGCATGCATTTGGATTGTGTTTTGGAAAGCCAATTATGCTTTGTCAGGTTAATCGGTAGTACCGGCGTTGGTTACGCGGTACTACCGCTCAAAGGTACGACCGGGCTTGTAGTACGGTACTACCGCACCCCGGTTGTTAACTGGCGGTATGCTTTTTCCAGAGAGATGCTTTTTGAGCTCGAGGAGCAAACCCTCCGAACGGTAGTACCACACTTGCTAAGCGGTATGACCGGACAGCGGTAGTACCGCTTGATTGTTGGCGGTAATACCGCGGCACAAATAAAACGGCTATGTCAAAGCAGTTAATGCCAATGTTATAGCCATTACAGAGTGGTTGGCAAAGTGCGGAAGTACCGCCTGTTACTTGGCGGTAATACCGCATTTCGCTGAAAATTGGGGATTTCCTCCCCAACGATTATAATTGTTGGTGGGGGTATAAATACCCCTCCACCTACTCGAGGACAAGATGCTAGACCACATTTAACATCCTTAGAGTCTTGAGCATTCATTCAACACCTCAAATACTCTTTTGCACTCATTGTGAGGTGGTTGAGTTCATTTAAGTGCATCCATTCATCCTAGTTGATCCTATTGCACTTGAGCGTCATCAAACGAAGGTCATTGGTTTGTTAATGTAATACCCCAAAAATTAAATCGGGAGAGAATAATTAAATCGGGAGAGAATAATTAAAATCGGGGGAATATTTCTTTTAGCAAAGCGATTGAACAGGAGAAAGAGGGGTTTTTATGTAATACTCCAATTTATTCTACGAAAGAAAGCGTTCAAAGAGAAATTAGACATAAAAAGGGGTTTCTGCAGTTTTTAAGAACTTGGGCCTTGGGCCTTGGCCCAGAGGCCCATGAGGGTAGGCCACCAATAAAAGGAAGGGGGAAACCCTAGATGCACTGTAGCTACAGTGCCGCGCACTGTAGCACGGCACTGTAGCACACCTCTCCTCCATGGTGGTGCCCCCTCCATTGGTGCCTCCTTCTTCGCCGTCGGTGCTCCTGCTGCCGATCAAGTGAAGAAAGGAGAGGAGATCAACCGTGGGGAGAGTTCATCATCTTGCTGCAATTCTATAAGGGTAACGTCGCGTGTTCTTCGTTGTTTGATGCGTAATAGTTGCGGTTGATGTCGTTTGGTAGATTGATTTGCGTCGGTTTAATAGATCGCGTTCTGTCCAGAATGTTGCGCGGCCAGTTTCATTTATTTAGAAGCCGAATTAGGAGTTTTGGTCTCCTAGAGAAACGTAGATTATGTTCTTAGCTTTCAGTGGCCACCAAGATCACCCAAATCCGATTAACGGTCAGGAAGTTATGAATTTTTTAGTATCGCTGCCTGATAATTCTGTCAGTTTCTGGCAGTCTGTGGTAATTTGGTTAAAACTGCTATTTAAAAGGAGAATCAGAGGACCCCAATATAACGAAAAATGTAGGTAATTTCCATACCTTTTCATAGAGATAAAGAACACGAGATTTGGACCTTTGTAGCAAAAGTTATGATGGTTTTAGCGTACTGTCCAGAGAACCCGACGAGAATTCTGTTGTCTGATGATTGGTTTGGTAGGGGAAGTTAAGGGCAGAATCAAAAGGGCTCCCCAACTAGGTTTATTTAGGCAATTCAATTACCTTTTCAGAGAGTCTAAGATCATCTTAATTGGACTCCTGAGCAGAAAGTTATGTATTTTAGAATTTGGCTGTTTTCAGTGAGCACCAAAACGATCGCTAGAAATTGGAAGATTGGAAACGCTTGGGAGTTTAGCGAGTTCGTTTGTGTTGTTTTTATGCTTTTGGGTCCAGTATGTTGGCCTTAGTTTGGGATATCTTTATGTTCAGGTGGGAGCGTGATCCGGGGCAGCGCCTCTTCGCATCCACCGTTCTCGCGCAGTTAAGGCAAGTATTCGGGTTATAGCGTATTTTCGGTTGTATGATAAAATTGTTGTGATTGCTTGATGTAGCCTTGCACAAATGTTAGTGTAATGAGTTTTCCTTTTATTCTTGATGAATGCAAGCTATGGTTAATGTTTCCCTTGAGCGTTGCTAAATCTTACATGTTGTTATGTACATGTTAAATTCTTGGGTATGAAAGACGGGTATGGAGCATTTGCATGTTTCAAACGTGTTGGATACTTCGTCATGTATGCATGTTTTGATATATGATAGCGAAGTAAGGTTGCTTACATGATAATGAGAATATGATGTAATCCCGCTTATGAATGTGTTATCATGGTGCATATGCATGTTGAGAGCATACAGTCTTTGGTCACGTGGTGACCAAGTACATATAGTTGAGTCCCGTCATGTAGATGACGGCTTGAGAATCCCCACATTCATGGAATGTGTGCTATGAATAAAGAGGTCCCCATCATTAAAGTGATGGGCAAAGGTCCCTATACATGTGGTGTATAGGCTTTTGGTCCCTATGCCGGAGGGCACAGCAAGGGTATCTACAATGACGGTTGTGTACCCGCAGACACGGTAAAATGCGAAAGAGATAAAGTTGAAAAGGTGCATTGCATTGGTTGCATTCACATGAGCATGAAGGCTATACTTTGGTGCATTGTTTATCTTGGATTATTGATGTTATGAATGATAACTTGCTTAGCCTTGTTGGTACTTGCTGAGTCTTTGGGCTCACTCTTGCTTTGATGTGTTTTAGGTACAACTGCAAGACCCGCATGCATGGGAGGGAGTAGATGTTTGGATGCACGCACTACCACTTAATCTTAAGAATTACTTATGGATGGTTTGAATTTCAGATTAAGCGTAATAATGAGAATAGCAAATTTTGATTATGTTTATGAGATTATCCTGCATGCTTGAAAGAACATGATTATGAAGATATTGATAAATGCCATGATTAATTGTTGGAACCTCGGTATAGCTGACTATACAAAGGAGGTTTTGCCGAAAATTTGTAATTGATCTTAGTTTAGTTTAGTTTAATTTAATTTTAGTAGCATTCTGGGCTCAATCTTTGTGAGGGTGTTCTGATTACTCTTAGAGTTTTGCCGAACTCCTAGACGGTTTGACAGTGATTGCACGGCGATCTCTTCAAGAAGCTTGTGAAGAGGCCCGGTGCCAAGATTGTGATTGGTTTGGTGTTTACCATCTCCGGAGTGGAGGAAGAACAACCACTAGTGATCGAGGGAAGGCTTAATTCGTGGAGCCGGTTTGATTTGTTCAAACTTCCTCAACGTGGACTAGTGAAGACCGGCAAGTCTTCGATACCACGGGAAAAACTTCATTGTCTCATTTGTGGTTAATTCTTGTCTTTACCTTTTTGCATTTACAATTCTAGTTTTTATCTTGTGTTAAAATTGCTTAGCTAGAATTGTATCTAGTATTGACATTAGCTCTTTTAGTAGTAAGTTGCTTGATAGTTCTTTCTCCATATTGTGTTAGGAAGTGTTTGTTAAAACTTCTTGTTCAAAGTTTAATTTGGTCGATTAAATTTAGAAACCTCCTATTCACCCCCTCTAGTCGGTTATCCTTGATCCTACAAGTGGTATCAGAGCTTGGTCTCTCAATTATTAGACTTAACCGGACCAGTCACTAGGCCAACCAGCACTCAGCCCAGAGGAGGAAAAAGGGAAGAAAGATGATAAGCTAGAAGGACTTGGGGGAGACAAAATGACAGGATGGTAGATAATATCATGGGGACAGAAAAGATGCCAAGAGCACCTCAAAACAAAACTCAAAGATGCAGACAAATGGAACTACAATAGATATTGCACGAAAAGTTTTAAAAATCCCTCATTTTTACAATTATGAGTTTTTGGGCTGTTACAACGCCACAACTTCAAAATCTACTACAGTTATGGGATTATTCTTGGGGGTCCTAAGAGGATTAATTTGCGTTATTTCCAATCGGCGACCGTCACCCTAACAAGACCATAGCAGCGTACATAGGGCGCTGTGATGCGGTGGTTGTTCCACATATTTCATTTGGACCATGTTGTTTATGATATGAGATTAAGTTTCCTTGCCAACCGAGTACCACAGGTCACATATTGGGAGTTAGTGCAACTCAATGGAACATGGTTACACAATCATATGTACGCAGGGCAAGGGAGGGATAGTGAGATTTGGTCCTTCTGGCCCAGGCATATGCCAAGCCACTCCTGCATCGGCGGCTGAACAAGAAGGGGATGGTGATACCAAAGAATAAGTCGAGGACTCCAGCCACAACACGGCGCACACAATGGCCGAAGGTCCCGGAGTTGCTGATGATGTCGATGAAGACCCTGCGGAAGGAGCTCCTTCAATCAGGCAAGCTAGTGGGTTTGCTGACGAGGGTGGGGAGTTGGAAGCCTTAGTCCAAAGGATAGATCTCGAAGGGCAGGACTATATGGCATTGTCAGAAGATAAAGGATCCAACGACGAGGATGCTGTGGAACAACAGGCGGTTCCATCCAAGTGGAACACATACCAGTTCAACAACCTCGTCGTTAACGAAGGCTCCTGTGTGCTGTGGGAGTATGACCAGAGCGAGGCCAGGCAAGGAGCTATGTACAAATGCAAGGAGGTCGTGCAGAAGACGGTCAAATTCTGGGTCATATCGGTGCGGTGTACATTCACGATCGTCTAGTCTAACCCAAGATGTTACGACGCGGAGTGCGACATAGAGGGATGCCCTTGGCGAGTGCACGCATTTCAGCCTAAGTGGTACACCTACTGGAAAGGGAAAATTAGCTCAGTGACATCACGTTCAGGTGTATTGAGAGGATTACCATTGCGTTCGTGAGGCACTGAAAAATAACATCGCGATGACAAGAAATAGTGCCGAATGATATTGCCATCACATTTCGATAGTTATTGTGTCGTTTGCTACCGTTTGGTTGGCAAAAAGACTAGTGTGCCCCTTCTAATCGGCTGTAGAGGTGAAATGGGTCCGTCCTCATCCCATATAAAGGAAGCCAACCCTAATTTTCCCCCATTTGGCTACTCTCTTCGGTTCATTTTTCGTCGATGAGCTCCTAATCGGTCTCCTAGACTCCGATTCATTCTCTCTTTTTCGTTTCCTTTGCCTTCGGTTTCCTTTGCCCTCGTTTTCTTTCCTTTGCCTTCGGTTGAGCTCGAAATCTGTGGAAATGAGCCAAGGAGGGGACACATCTTGCTCTACTCCATCTGTTATGTGCCCAAATTGCAATTTGGTGGTGAGGCGTCGGATGTGCGGCTCTCGGAAAAATCCCGGCTATGGGTACAACAAATGCCCTATGTATTCAGTAAGTATTTTGATTCATGATCCCGTTTGGTTTTGGGATTGTTGTATGTGAACAAATTTGAATTTTGTAGTTGATGTGCTATTAACCCAATTTTCGAAGGAAACTGAGAATGGGTACGTGTTCTGGCGATGGGCAGAAGAGGTAGAGTCTGTCCAAGGGGCTACAAACCATGCGCATCGTGATGAAAGAAGTGGCATGGTGGTTGTCACAAGTCTAATAGATAGGGTTGCAAGAATGGAGGCCAATGTTGTTGGAAGGTTGGAATATAAGATTAATTTCATGATTGCTGTAATTTTGTTTTTTTTTGTTGTTATTGTGATTTTGAAACTGTGATGTAATGGTCATGTTGAAATGAATGAGAACGTGTCTTGTGATTTTGTATTGAATGAGCTTGTAGTGTTTTAGTTGGTCTCAAATTACAATAAGAAGCATCATCTCAAAATGACATGTTTCAGTACAAAGCATGTTCATAACAGCAGATTACGGAGGATCCTCATAACATAGTATCATCATATCTTGTCTGAGGTCTGTTTGCCCGCTGCCTTTCTAGGTGATGTTCTCCTGGTTTGTGAGGAGGCTGTTGGAAGCTGAGTACCTAGGGACCTCTTTATAGCCCTAGTAGTGGGAGCTTGGGTTTCTTCATTCAGATTAGAGTGATTGTTGTTCCCTTGGTTGCCCTGCATGCATGATGGAAAAAACTGAACTATGTCAAAGGGGAGAAAAATGAAATACATCGCAAGGAAATGAGTGTAGTAGATGAAAGAGAAAAAAATGACCTTTTTGTAGTTGTTCCTGTAGCTGGTAATGTTAGTGCATCTTGACCCTCTTGTATAGTTTTTCCCTTGGTTGCCCTTATGCATGGAAAAAATGAAATATATCACAGGGAAATGACAGAAGTTGCTGTTAGAGGAAAAATGCAATATATCACAGGGAAGGAATTGAATTTGCTGAAAGGGGAAAATGCAATATATTACAGGGAAGGAATTGAATTAGCTGAAAGGGGGGAATGCAATATATCACAGGGAATGAATTGAATTAGCTAAAAAGGAAAAAATGCAATATATCATAGGGAAATATATCACAGAAAAATGACCTTTTTGTAGTTGTTCCTGTAGCTGGTGTAGTCTTCTTCTTGTACACTTTTTTCCTGCAGGCACTTCATGTAAGTAACAGTCCAAACAATTTAGGCGGCACAACAATAATGTAACAAAATAGGCAACCTTTTGTTAGTTGGTGCTTGAGTTGGAGCTTCCTTCCCCACCGCTGGTATACTGTTTTTTGCACCCCTTCTGGCGATGTCCAAGTTCACTACACCGCTTACACCGTTGTCTTGTTCTAAAGGGTTGCTCTAGACGGTCCTTGTACCTCTGTGTTTTTGGCCTAACAGTTGGCCTCTTCAACTTTGGTGGGTAAAGCTTGAAACCAGGGTCAAAACTTTCCCATTGAGACTTGTCAGGAATTGGCCTGAGTACACCAGCATAGGCAGCCTTGAACTTATCAACTTTGAAGTAATCATCGACAAAGTCCTCAAGATTGCCCCTTGTGTGGCATATGAATGCAACTGCATTGCAAGGTTTACCACTAATTTGCCATTGTTTGTAAAAGCACATCCTCTCATCCAACTCTACTGCATATCTTATGTCATTTGTTGTTGCTTCAAGAGTGGAAACCTCAGCACCACTAGGGCCACATCTAGTGTTCCTATATCCCTTGAAGCCCCTACATTTGGCATTCAACTCTTTGACAATGTGTGGCAGTATCTTCCCTTCTAACTTGCTTGCAATTCTACCCCTCAACTCTATTTTGGCAACCACATATTGTCTAATCCTATCCAAAAGCTCTACAATTGGAAGTCCTTTGTAAGCATTTATCTTGCTGTTGAAGCATTCAGATATATTGTTGTTGATGTAGTCAACTTTGTACATTCCATTGAACAAGCTCTTGCTCCATTTGTGTGAGTGATATATGTGCAACCACTGCATGAGCTCTGGATAGGAAGATGCAATCAAACTCATGCGACCTTGGAATTTTGTTTGGTTACAGGATCTTGCAGCTGGCCACATGTTCTTGTCAATGACAGGGCCTCTGAATTTTTTCTTTAGGTTCCTCTAGAGATGTAGCATGCACTCCCTGTGCTCAACTCCATATGTGAACACATTGTTGATAGCTGTCTCAAGCCCCTTGCAAGCATTTGTATGGATTGCCAAGCCAGATGGTGTACCAATGGCTACCTTCACCCTCTCCATGAACCATTCCCCATTTTGCAGTGTTTCAGAGTCGAATATGGCCCAACAAACTGGAAACATCTAGTTGTGGCCATCTACTACTGTTGCAGATGCTAACTGACCCTTATACTTCCTATCAATGTGTGGAGTCCACTCCTAGGTAAAGTCTATATCCATACAAAAACCCATCAATGTAGGGCTTGAGTGCAACAAATACTCTGCTGAAGAGATGCCTCCCTTTCACCAGTGTATACTCTATGTCAACCGTACTGCCAGGACATTTCTTCTCAACTTCTGCTTTGAAGTTGTATAACAGGTTGAAACTATCATCGTAGGAGCCTTGTATTTCCTCTAATGCAACCTCTTTTGTAGCCCAAACTTTGAAGTAACTGACATCGACATGAAACTTCTCCTAGAGTCTCCTCTTCAATTCTTTGGAACTAAGAGATGGATCCTCAATCAGCCAGTCTTTGACATGACATGCACACCATTTGTATGAGGCTATCTTGGCCCCCACAAAACTTGCAGTGGAGCAAGTATGTTGTGCTGCAATTACTTTCACCTGCAAAAGAACCAAAGATTAACCAAATTTTCAAAGAAAGATTGAAGTACTATGAAATGCACTGCAATTGTCCATACCTTGTAAGTTCTGTCATCCTACAACCTTGATGCATGAATTCTCCAATTGCAGTCTGGATGGGTGCAAGATGCTACAAACCTCTTCTGCTCACTATAGTTAACGTTATACTCAAACTCATTTAAAATTGCATAGTGTCTAAGAGCTCATTTAAAAGTACTTTGGTCAGCAAAGATAGAATCCACTTGTACTACTGGATTATTAAGGTTAGTCACAGGGAGAGGCTCTAATAGAGCTTCATCATCAACCTCCTCTTCAAGCTACTCCTCATCCTCAACAGGATCATATTCAGATACATTGTCATCTGGGTCAGAAGAGTTGTACATGCCCTCATCATCCACTCCAACATGGTTCTCCTCCTCACTTTCTGGCTCACTCACATTATTGGGCTCACTCTCATTATCTTTTTCACTCTCATTATCTTGCTCACTCACACTATTTGCCTCACTAACATTATTTGGTTCACTAGTAGGTGGAGGCTCAATCTGTGGCTTACTGAGAGAAAGAACTAGAACCTGCTGCAATTCATTGCTAGCTTGGCTACATGGACTCATTGCTAGGTTGTCAACCATACTGCAACCCGGTTGTGATACCTCCATGCCTAGCAATGGGTCGCCTTCCCAATATGGAGCTACATCCATCACCTGCACATCCAGCAATACCCTTCGATTTTTGTCCAATGCAAATGTGCTATCCAAGTCTGCATCAGAGCTTATGTCCACATGCTCGCTAATGGCATCGTTCCAACAGGACACAGAGAGATATTGCCGACTTCCCCACTTGAATTTTGAGCGCAACAAGGCAATCAAATCCCCTATTTTGAAATTCCCAGAGTCTATTACCTTCTGCACCCACTTAGCCTTGTAGTATTCGATCCTATCCCTATCGAGCTTTGCCATATAGGAGCCAACTCTAACACTTAGCTATATAGCCTTGGTAAGATCCATCCTACCGTAACAATGAAATACATTGCAAGAAATAAATAAAGTAGCATCTACTGTAAATAATACAATTAAACGTGATAATCGGAAACCCTAATCCCACCAAAATATTAAGTACGATACACAAATCAGAAACCCTAATTCCACACGTTCCCTAAATATTATGCACGATTCACAAATCGGAAACCCTAATTCCACCCATCCCCAAATGTTAAGCACGATTCACAAATCAGAAACCCTAATTCCACCCATTCCCCAAATGTTAAGCACGATGCACAAATTCGAAACCCTAATTCCACCCGTTCCCAAAATAAAAAGTACGACATACAAATCCTTACCCGTCTGGCACCCATGAGGCCGAACTTGTCACATCTTCGTGGAACCTCTCCGCCACGATCTTGGCCGGACTCCTCAATCTGGGTTTTCCTGGACTCATCGCTCCACCTCGATGTACTTGGGAGAGAAGGAAGATGCTTCACTTCTCGGGATATATTAATGCTGCACGGTCTTGGTCGATGGCGGACTGTACTGGTGGCAGCGCTCGAGCAGGGTCATCGCGGTGGTGGAGTGGAGGGGTGGGGTGGAGAGGAGGGAAATCGAGGTGGCCGGGTGGGGAGAAAAGGAGGCAATGGGGAAATCTAGTCGGGATTAGGTTAACTGCCCGGGACCAAAGGGACAATATTGGCATTTCCTTTTTTCTCTCTCTCTTGCAATCGACCAAACGGTAGCAAACGACATGGTAACTGCCGGAATGTGATGGCAATGTCATTCGGCACTATTCCTTGACTTCACGATGTTATTTTCCAGTGCCTCACGAACGCGATGTTAATCCTCTCAATACGCCTGAACGTGATGTCACTGGGCTAATTTTCCCTACTAGAAATGCTCTATAGTGGTCCATCACACTTATGTTGTCACTGTGTCAGTGCAGTCCCACAAGAACATGTCATCAGGCTTCATCGTGAACATCATGTACGGTGAGATCGTGGATAATCTAGATTTTGAGTCATGGACAATCATTCGAGCTACTGAGGCAAGATTCTAGTACACAATCAGCTATGTCAAGGCGTGGAGGGCAAAACAGAAGACATTGGAATCAAGGTTCGATACGTTCGAGGACTTCTACCACAACCTCTCCGGCCAACTCTGACTCATACAAGATAGGAATCTCGGCACTCATATCGACATTCAAGATTCAACGCACCCGAAGTGGGGTAATAAGAGGGTACTGAAGTGAGCATTCTTCGTATTTGGTCCATGCATCAATGTATTTTGGCAATGTCATCAAATCTTGTGCGTAGATGACACATTCCTAACTGAAAAGTACAAGGGCCAGATACTGACTACAATAACGACGGATGGGAACAATCAAGTTTTTCCCGTGGCATTCTTATTCGTTGAAAGCGAGAACATAGACAACTGGTTGTTGTTCATGAGGGATTTGAGAATTTCTATTGTACATGGCCGTCCTAACATATGCGTCATACATGACCAGCATGCGGCCCTGCTGAGTGCAACAACTCAGCTACAACAAGGAGAGAATGAACCACTTTCATGGGTGGATCTGCAGAGCAGGTGGTGCGTAAGGAACTTGGGTGCAAACTTCTACAAGCAATTCTACAATAAGGACTTGATGAACCTGTTCAAGCGGTTGTGCAACTAGAACTAGCAGTGAAAGTTTGACACACTCTAGAAGATTCTGGATGAGTGAACTAAGACGCACAGAAGGGAGGCAGCGAAAAAGGTCGTTACAAGCGCTGATCAGGCCCTCGAAGCATTGCCACAACTACCCACAGATGGTCCTAGTGGGAGAGGAAGACGGGGGCGTAGGTAAAATGCTTCTCGGACTGGATTGAGCATTTCGAAAGGTTTTGTTATGATTGGTGCTAGCTACACTGGTTATATCGTGTGGGTAAAGTGTACAACCTCTGTAGAGTATTAATCAATCTATTCGAATAGCCGTGTCTGCGGTTATGGACATACTCGGGGATTTCACACGATGGGTAGATTTTTATAAAACAATTAGGAGGGACAGCTCTGTGTGAAAGAAACTGATTAGGTTATTAACGAGGATCTAATAATCCTCATTTTATTATTTCTATAATCATGTAATATGACGTCATCCCCTAATATTAGAAGGGGAAAGCAAGTCAGGTAGTCGTAAGATCTACTACGACTATCCCCTAGTCGTAAACATCCCTACGACTATAGTGTAATCGTAAGTCCTGCTACGATTATGTCCGGTCGTAAGTCTTCCTGCGACCAGTACCCAGTCGTAAGCCTTTCTACGACAACCCCCTTGGTCGTAAGTTCTTTTATGACCAGCTCTACCACGACTTCCTCACCATTAACTAGGTCCACTCGTCAGAAGGCTTATTTAATAGTGGGAATCTAAGCAGTCAAAATACGTAGTTATGCCTGATATAACTACAGATAATGCCCCACTATCTCTGACTGATAACCGTTTGACAACATGGGGAGGTTACTACCCCGGTAATTACTCTCATTATTGTATAATAATGAGCGACTAATGAGCCTGGAATGACAACAACCACCACTGCATAGTATAAATAGGTGTCTTTCAGAGATAGAGAGGGGAGGCCCTTTTGGAAGACAATAAGTAAGATCCTCAGCTGATTGTAATCCAGAGACCCAATACAAGATACACAGGAGTAGGGTTATTATTCTCACTGGAGAAGGCCCGAACCTATATAAAAATCCCCGTATCTCTCTCGTCTGCGTGATCAATTGTGGAGACCCCCCGAATCAAACAATCTTTACGTAAGATCGGTTCTAAAATACCGACAGTTATGCTAGCTTTGTGAAAATATTTGTTAACCTATTATTGTTATTTGTTTTAAATTATGCTTTCATTATATTATTTATATTCAACTACAACCGTTGCTTTTACGTAAAAGAATCATAGAAGTCATTTCCTTTGGAATAAGCCATCATATATAATTGTATTATGTGGTACAACTTGTTGAGTACTCGGAGTACTCATTCTTACTGTAATCATTTAGCTGAAGTGTAGGAATCTTCACCTGCTTTTGAGGAGGAGCTATACGATGATGGTGATCACTAGGTCTTGATCCCAGTCAGTTGCCTGTGGCAAGTCAATGGGTTTTCGCTAGAGTTGTTTCCGTTCCGCTGTCGTCTCTTTATTGGGTTAATTCTTTATATGCCATTGAAAGTTTACCTCATCCCTTATATACCATTCATTGTGTCAATGTCATGTGGGCCCTGACCCCACATGTCATTGACACAATTAGGGAATTTAGCAAAAATCCAGTGGCATATAAGGAATTAATCCCTCTTTATTTAACGTCAGCCTTGTGTGGCTTAATAAGTGTAAACTCGACCATAAGGTCACAACATCTATTAATTAATCAAGTTAGTCGTTTATCCTTATATTCATCTTGTGTAGAATGATATTTATCTATATTGATACTGTGTGCACTAGCATGATCCTAGACTAGTGTATAATACACAGAGGGTCCAGATTTGCATATTTGGGTTCCGACACCCTTCTACCTCCCTCCTCTACCTCTGCCCATCGGTGACCCGGGTCATCTCACTGCGCGAGCCACCCATCTCCGCCACACATCGGTCACCTCTCCCACCAGTTCACCACCCGCCACCGGCCACTCCATCGAGCGTTGCCGTCCTTAACTCTTCCTCTGCCTCCTCCACCGTAGCCAATGACGATAACCTCGATGGCGCTGCTTCCTCTCCGTGTTGTTCCTTTGGTGAGCTTCACCGCAGAGCCCCTGTTGAGAACGGCGGTGTCGTCCTCTCTGTCTCTTGTTCCTCCCTCTGCTCCACCTCTCCATCAGCGACCTTAGCCTTCTCCTCTTCCTCTATGCCGACGTCAACCTCAGCCTGCTCTACTTCATCTTCTTCATCGATGGCCGGCTCGCCGAATGATGTCTAGGGCCGACTAACCGATGTCGTAGCCGTCGGATACTACCAGACCATATTCATATTCGTTTATGATAAAAACTAGTTGTATTCGTTTATGAGTCGATGCTACCCGAAGATTGTCCGAGCCGGCGGCCAAATCCGAATAAGCCTGGATCGGTCGGCAAGTATTCGAGCCGTTTTCACCCCTATAAGTAGTGATGGAAGCCGGATGCAATAGGATCTTTTGTGCTTGGTACTAACTGCTATACTGCTTCATGATGTTTTTGCATGGGATTTAATGTGTTATCTAGAATTTTTAATATTATTTATTAATAACAATATGTTATATTAGACAAATTCGAGTCAAATACTGACACACGTTGTGTCCAAGAAAATCACGCCTCGTTGCTGTCCTCCCCAGTTCGTTACCACCGTCGCCCTCTCGTCCTTCTCCGTGCGGCCCACATCTCACGCTACCGCCCCACCAGTCACCTTGGAGGAACATATGCTAGGGCAGTGCCATCAAGTGCCTGGCTCGACAAACGACCAGAAATTGAGGGGAGAGATGGTTTCAAAACCCCATGGCCATGATGACTTTAGTTTGTTTTAGTAGTTTTGTAACATGTAATGTTACTGATCTAACTTTTTAATCCATAGCAACGCACGACATTCAGCTAATTCAACAAAGTTTTTCGCTTCCGTGAAGCACACCCTAACACACACAAATCTCCAGCTTCGAGTCCTCACGGTCGTCGACTCCTCCTTCCTCCCTCCCCCCCCCGACGGCGAGCACGATTGGCGGCGGCGGGTAGACTACCGCACCTTGCTAAGTATTGTGTTAAGAAAACATGTACCTGCGTATGTGTTGGAGATATGCCCTAGAGGCAATCATTTTGATGATGATATTTCGTTGTATCCATGATTTAATAAATGTTCCTTGAATATTGCCTTTGTGTTGATTAACAAGTATGTGACTTGTTTGTGAAACTCTTTACTTGTATGGTTATTCTAAAGTTGTCCCTAGTCGGAGTTCATGTGAGGACACACGTGAATGATGGATTAGCACATGTATCGGTTGATGACCATGTTTCACAGGTCATAGACATGGAGATGTCAAACCAATAATGTGGACACATGTTTAGAACATGGGGTTGGACCGACCCAACATGAGACATAGCTTTTATACTTATGGTTCTCTCTACACAATGTGTACGCCTTGTCCTTAGACCTGAGATTGTCGCATGTACTTGAGATGTGAATAGACCTACTTAGGGGCTATCAAACGCTACTCCGTAACTGGGTAGTTATAAAGGTAGCTTTCGGGTTTGTCATGAAGCATGCTACGAGGCATGGTCAGTCGAGATGGGATTTGCCCCTCTCTACCTGAGAGAGATATCTGGGCCCCTCGAGTGATCGGATCCAAATGCATGGCCATGCTACTTAAGGTTAAGAGTTAACCTAGTAAGGGATTCCGGATCACGGGATCGAGAAAGAGTGGTCACTTGGAGCTCACCAAATATCGTGAGGCAAAGGGATTGGCATGTACATAACGTTGTGATGGTTCGTCCGATATGATCTTTACGTGTGTTTAGGAGTTGGCACGTCTTGCTAGAGGCCGCTACCAACTATTGACCAAGTATGTGTACTTGCGTCATGTCTAAACATACGTGAACCTATAGGGTCACACACTTAAGAAGTGAAGCCTAATTCGATTGGATCCGAATTAGATCGGGCATTGAGTCCTAATGGGCCTCTATTCGTAGAAGCCCATTATAAGGACGCCTATAAAAGGAGAGCAGGGCGCATCGGTTAAGGGTTGAGTTTTTCGTGATATCCCCAAACCACGCCGCCACCCTCCCACGCCCTAGTCGCCGCGCGGATCTAGTAGTCCGCGCGCGTCGCTTCCTCCCGCACGTGTGGATACCTTTGAGGCGCTGCACCGTGGCGTTGGGACGAACCGCAAGAAAGGAGCTGACGTGGGACACCGCGACGAGGACGAGGAAGTAGTACGACTACTCGCCCCGACGCATCGCATCAATCGAGTACGACTACACCGCCCGACGTCGTCGCATCAACTTCCGCACCGCGTCTAGTGGTAAGACCGTGATCTATAATCGCAGTGATCTTGGTTGTGGGTAGAATTTTTAATTTGCGCTAGTGTAGCCTACCCGCTTCCCTACGATGGTATCGAGCGGTTCTTTGTCATGTTATAGGTTCGAGTGATTTGCATATGGCGATATGTAAATCGGTATGATCGATGTGATCGATTGTATAGTTCGTAATGGATTGGTCGGTTTCGTGATCATGCCGCTAAGGTCGTGAAACAACATACCCCTACCGGTCGGATTCGCCATCGGGGTAGACAGTGACACGTAAAACCGGTTGCGGCATGCGAAGATCAATATGATTGATCGAATCGGAACCTAGATTAATAATCGATGTACCGTGATCATGCTGCTAAGGTCGTGAAACAACATACCCCTACCGGTCGGATTCGCCATCGGGCAGAAGCGGTGACACGTAAAACCGGTTGCGGCATGCGAAGATCAATATAATTGGTCGAATCTAAGCGATGGTCGATTTGTGGTAAATATGATTTGCCGATCAAAATCCTATGTAAAAATTGCATAGATTGGATCTCTGTTTTTTACGAATGTCCGGACGCCGAGATACTGATGGGGGCGCGCCGCTTCGAACCTGATGGGGAAACCCCTCGACCCCTATCCGGTGAGATTGCGATTCTATGCATAAACTTGTTTTTGTAGGATGTATGTGACCAGATGGCCTAATGTGTATGTGATGCATGTTTGTAATATTTGCATGACTGCGTGTCGTGGTGCGGCAACACTTTGGAGCCATTGTGTTGTCAAAGTATTGTATTAACGGCTGCGTGTCGACTTGTGATGATTCCTAGTATCCATGTATTTTATTACTAGTTGTTATGAGTAATAGCTTATAGTAGTACTGGAGGACACATCACTTGGAGGATGGCACACATGAACCATGGAGATGGAGATCATCATGGTGGATGATTCTATGGCGATGGAGATCACCATGAGAAAATGGGCCATACTTGAGTCACAACCGTGTGAATGCTATTCTCGTTGTTTTACTCCTATGCATGTTTGAATGGTAGAAGTATAGCGATCCTCACAAAATGTTAAGTTAAACATATGCCCTCCCAATTAAACTTTGCACCATCCCATGTCTTGTAAATTGATGGTGGGTCTATAAAATTAGGCACCATCAACTTTCCTTGACTAGATGGGTTTTGTATCTGATACTTACATGCATAAGGATTGGTGAACTTAACAAGGTTATCATAAAGGTTATGGGCCTTGGGGCATAAAGGTTGGCGCCGGGGCATAGAGATGTCACCCAACAACAAGAGTCATATAGAGATATGATTAGCAAGGTGTTGCTTACCGAATTACCTTCTCTCCTAGCGGTGATGCAAAAGCTCACTAGTAGACTCGTTAATTGCGGATCTTGAATCGCTAAGAATCAACAGAGGATGTTGATTTTAGTGGGAGTACATTCTATTAAATTTGTTTAATACGATTTACTCTATCATGGTTTTATTTGTCTTAGTATTTTGCATTTCCTATTGTAGATCAATGGCATCTAGCAACCACGCACACCCTTTTGTTTTGCGATCGATTCTTGAGAAAGAGAAATTAAATGGAACAAACTATTGGATGGGTCCGTAACTCGAGAATTGTTCTCGTGGCGGATAAAAGGAAAACGCTCGATACCCCAATCCCGTAAGAACACGCTAACAATGCGTCTGCTCACTGTTAAAAATGCCTACAAGAAAGCATGTGATGACTCTCTTGAGATTAGTTGTCTTATGCTTGCATGCATGGAACCCGACCTTCAAAAGCGGTTTGAGGATCGGGAAGCGTATGATATGATCATAGCGCTTAAGGACATGTTCCGCATACGTGCCGAATCGAACGGTTCAATGTCTCTAAGGCTTTTCGGAATGCAAGTTAATGAAGGTGCACCGTAGGCCCACATGTGATCAAAATGGTTGGTTACTGATCGGACTTTGGATAAACTTGGTTTTCCAATTGGCCAAGAGTTGGCAATCGATTTCATTTAGCGTCTCTTCCACCTAGCTATGGGCATTTCATTTGAACTACCATATGCATGGGGCGGATAAGGGCCTTAATGAGCTTTGTGGGATGCTCAAAAAGCAGAGAGTGACATTAAGAAGTGTGCGTGGCCTAGCCATGTGATGGTCGTGCAGAACAAGTCTAGCTTCAAGAAAAGGGTAAGAAGCCATGGCCAAAGAATAAGGGCAAGGTTAAAGATATGATCTCAAGCCAACGCCTAAGCCTAATCTTTGGACTCGAGTCGAGACAAGATGCTTCTATTGTAAAGCGCCTTTGGAAGAGAAAGCGCAAGAAGTACATGGATTCGATGAATGCAAGAAGAAGGTCGAAGTAAGACTTCTACCCATGGTACACTTGTTATAAATGTTTTAGACATTTTTCGCAGATTCTCCTATTAACTCTTGGGTATTTGATACCGGATCGCTTGCTCACATTTGCAACTCGATGTGAGGGCTAATAAGAAGTAGAGGAGTCACAAGAGGTGAAGTTGATTTTCGCGTCGGAAATAAAGCAACGGTTCTTCGCGTTGACCGTCGGCACCATGCAACTTCACTTCCTTCAAGATTTATTATGGAATTGAATAATTGTTATTATGTTCCTAGTATGAGTCGAAACATTTTATCCCCTCATGTTTGATGAGAGATGGTTATTCATTTGCAAGTAAAGACAATGGTTGTTTGATCTCTAAAATGGAATGTTTATGGCTTTTGCGCCCATTGTGAATGGGTTATTTATTTTAAATCTTGATGATGCGCCTATCTTTAACATAAATGCTAAAAGACTTCGACCTAATGATTTGAATCCCACCTATGTTTGGCATTGTCGTTTGGGTCACATAAGTGAAAAGCGCATGAAGAAGCTCCATGTCGATGGTCTTCTAACCGTTTGATTTTGAATCATACGAGACATGTGAAGCTTGTTTGCTTGGTAAGATGACCAAATCACCTTTCAAAGGTTCTTTTGAGAGGGCGCGGACTTGTTGGAAATCATACATACCGATGTATGTGGACCAATGAGCACGATCGCTAGAGGTGGATTTCATTACTTCATAACTTTCATCGATGATTTTAGTAGATATGGGTATGTCTACTTAATGAAGCATAAGTATGAAACTTTTGAAAAGTTCAAAGAGTTCCGAATGAGGTTGAAAATCAACGTGCCAAGAAAATTAAGGCCGCATGCGATCCGATCGTGGTGGCGAGTATTTGAGTCATGAATTTAGCAATCATCCAAGAGTTGCGGAATTGTTCCACAACTAACACCGCCTAACGCCTCAAAGAAACGGGGTATCCGAGCGGCGATCGGACCTTGTTGGACATGGTTCGATCGATGATGAGCCGACAGATTTACCATTATCCTTTTGGGGTTACGCTCTAGAAACGGCAGCTTTCACACTTAATAGGTACCGTCTAAATCCGTAGTTAAGACACCATATGAGATATGGAGGAAGAGTCACGTTTGTCTTTTCTAAAGATTTGGGGATGTGAGGCGTTTGTCAGCGACTACAATCGGACAAGCTCACACCCAAGTCTGATAAATGCATTTTCGTGGATATCCGAAGGAAACCTTTGGATATTACTTCTACAACCGACTAGAGGGCAAAGTGTTTGTCGCTCAAGTGGTGTTTTCCTAGAGAAAGAGTTTCTCAATAGGGAGACAAGTGGAAGAATGGTGCGACTTGAAGAGGTTCAAGATGAACCAATCGGGAAGACTCGACGAATGATGCCCATGTGGCGTAACAAGTTGAGGACCCCATGGCAAAGGAAGCACCACCACCACGAAGGTCGGAAGGCTCGCAATGCGCGAGATATGTTAGTGTTAGACAATGATGAGCCTACGACCTATGCGGAAGCAATGATGGACCAGACTCGAGAAATGGCATAGTGCCATGAGATCCGAGATAGCATCCATGGGAGACAATCAAGTTTGGAATTTGGTTGACCGCTTTGATGGTGTTAAAACCATAGAGTGCAAATGGATCTATAAAAGGAAGATTGATATGGATGGAAATGTTCATATCCATAAAGCTCGACTTGTCGCAAAAGGTTTCGGCAAGTTCAAGGAGTTGACTACGATGAGACTTTCTGCTTTGTAGCGATGCTTAAATCAATACTGATCATTCTAGCAATTGTCGCATATTTCGACTATGAGATATGGCGGATGGATGTCAAAACGGCTTTCCTTAATGGAAATTTAACCGAGGACGTGTATATGATACGGACCGAGGGTTTTGTCGATCCAAACAATGCTAGAAAAGTATGCAAACTTCAAAAATCCATTTATGGATTGAAGCAAGCATCTCGGAGTTGGAACATTCGCTTTAATGAAGTAGTCAAAGGGTTTGACTTCATCAAAAACGAAGAAGAATCTTGTGTTTACAAGAAGACAAGTGGGAGCTCACTCGTATTTCTAATCTTATATGTAGATGACATATTATCGATTGGAAATGATATTCCTATGCTCGAGTCCGTTAAGACCTCACCAAAAATAGTTTCTCAATGAAGGACTTAGGGAAGCGGCATATATTTTGGGTATTAAGATCTATAGAGATAGATCAAAAGGCTAATAGGATTAAGCCGAGTACTTACATTGACAAAGTGTTGAAACGGTTCAACATGGAAGAGGCAAAGAAAGGGTTCTTGCCCATGTCTCATGGCATAAATCTTGGCAAGACTCGGTGTCCTTCGACAACCGATGAGCGAGATCGCATGAGTAAGATTCCATATGCTTCGCCATTGGATCTATCATGTATGCTATGATATGTACTCGCCAGATGTTTCCTATGCTCTAAGTGTTACGAGCAGATACCAGTGATCAGTGAGAGTCATCTGGGCGGTTAAAAACATCCTCAAGTATTTGAGAAGAACTAAGGATGTGTTCCTAGTCTACGGAGGTGAGGAAGAGCTCATTGTAAATGGTTACACCGATGCAAGCTTCCAAACCGACAAAGATGATTACAAATCGCAATCGGGTTTTGTGTTCCTTTTGAACGGTGGTGCGGTAAGTTGGAAGAGTTCCAAGCGGAGACTGCGACTCTACAACGGAGGTCGAGTACATTGCGGCTTCAAGCAAAGAAAAGAAGGTGTTTGGATAAGGAAGTTCATAATCGAACTAGGTGTGGTTCCTAGTGCGTGCGATCCTTTGGATCTTTATTGTGATAACAAGTGGGGCCATTGCGCAAGCCAAGGAGCCGAGGAATCACCAAAAGAACAAACACATATCATGCGGTTTCATCTCATTCGAGAGATCCTTAATCGAGGAGATTTAAAGATATGCAAAATACACACGGATTTGAATGTTTGAGATCCTTTGTGAAGCCTCTCCCACACCTAAGCATGTGGCGCACACAAGAGCTATGGGTATTAGATATCTTCTAGATTGACTCTAGTGCAAGTGGGAGATCTGTTGGAGATATGCCTAGAGGCAATCATTTTGATGATGATATTTCGTTGTATCCATGATTTAATAAATGTTCCTTGAATATTGCCTTTGTGTTGATTAACAAGTATGTGACTTGTTTGTGAAACTCTTTACTTGTATGGTTATTCTAAAGTTGTCCCTAGTCGGAGTTCATGTGAGGACACACGTGAATGATGGATTAGCATATGTATCGGTTGATGACCATGTTTCACGAGTCATAGACATGGAGATGTCAAACCAATAATGTGGACACATGTTTAGAACATGGGGTTGGACCGACCCAACATGAGACATAGCTTTTATACTTATGGTTCTCTCTACACAATGTGTACGCCTTGTCCTTAGACACGAGATTGTCGCATGTACTTGAGATGTGAATAGACCTACTTAGGGGCTATCAAACGCTACTCCGTGAATCGGGTAGTTATAAAGGTAGCTTTGGGTTTGTCATGAAGCATGCTACGAGGCATGGTCGGTCGAGATGGGATTTGCCTCTCTACCGAGAGATATCTCGGGCCTCGAGTGATCGGATCGTAAATGCATGGCCATGCTACTTAAGGTTAAGAGTTAACCTAGTAAGGGATTCCGGATCACAGATCGAGAAAGAGTGGTCACTTGGAGCTCGACCAAATATCGTGAGGCAAAGGGATTGGCATGTACATAACGTTGTGATGGTTCGTCCGATATGATCTTTACGTATGTTTAGGAGTTGGCACGTCTTGCTAGAGGTCGCTACCAACTATTGACCAAGTATGTGTACTGCGTCATGTCTAAACATATGTGAACCATAGGATCACACACTTAGAAGTGAAGCCTAATTCGGATTGGATCCGAATTAGATCGGGCATTGAGTCCTAATGGGCCTCTATTCGTAGAAGCCCATTATAAGGACGCCTATAAAAGGAGGGCGGCCGCATGGTTAAGGGTTGAGTTTTTCGTGACATCCCAAACCCCGGCCGCCACCCTCCCACGCCCTAGTCGCCGCGGATCTAGTAGTCCGGCGGCGTCGCTTCCTCCCGCACGTGTGGATACCTTTGGAGGCGCTGCATCTGTGGCGTTGAGACGAACCGCAAGAAAGGAGCTGTACGTGGGACACCGCGACGAGGACGAGGAAGTAGTACGACTACTCGCCCGACGCATCGCATCAATCGAGTACGACTACACCGCCCGACGTCGTCGCATCAACTTCCGCACCTGCGCGTCTAGTGGTAAGACCGTGATCTATAACTGCAGTGATCTTGGTTTACGGGTAGAATTTTTAATTTGCGCTAGTGTAGCCTACCCGTTTCCCTACAGTATGCTCTAGTCGTTAGCAGGGATTGAAAAACCGGCTGGTAACTGGCCGATTATCGGAAATATCGTTTCTACCGGTGGGGGCCGGTAGAAATACAAACTGACCGTAAAATTGCCTGTTTGGATGAATTTTATTGAAAAAAATTCAAATTTACTTGAATTTTATCCGAATTTGATTTTTTTAATTTAAAATCCAAAAAAAATCATTTTTTTTTTTGAAAATAGCCAAAATTTTCTGACTTTCGGCCTTACCGGCACCCCCGGTGAAAAATCATTACCGATTAAAAAAAACCCTGGTTGTTAGAGGTGGAGCTAGTCGCATACAATGCACGTTCTTGTAACAATCGGATCATGCCGGATCCATGATCCGCTCTTCACTCGATGTACCTTGCTGCCTATATAAATGAAACGATCCTGTGAGGATCGGTGTGTTCGGCAACCAAATACTCACAGCTTTTTATCTTGGACATGGCAGGAGCACGAGCTGCCCTTTGGTCGGCCGCGAAGAGCATCGCTGCCTGCACCCTGATCAGCGTAACCATCTCCGACCGGTACGCAACCGTCGTCAAAGTTCAGGGCCCCTCTATGCGCCCCACCTTCAAACCCGAGCTAGGTAACCAACCACCGCCTCCGCCCCCATCTAATCTCTACCCCGGCAAGAACAAGAACCGCAATGTTTGCAAGGATAGTTGTTGATCCAGAGCGGTGGTGTTTGCCAGGTGACTGTGCGCTGGTGGAGCGGCGCTGCCTCCACCGCTACGACTTCTCCCACGGCGACGCCGTCGTTTTCTGGTAAGGTTATCATCATCATCGTAGAGTGGCTGATTGCTTGGTGGATTACTTCGACATTTCTTGATTGCTTCGATGTTGAATGGATTAAGTGTCGTCGTTTGCAGGTACCCAGCCGACCACAGGAAGTTATTTCTTAACAGGTTGATTGCGCTGCCCGGCGATTGGATCCAGGTCCCGGAGACGGCGGAGATCCAACAGATCCCGGAGGGGCACTGCTGGGTGGAAGGGGACAATGGGAGAAACAGTTGGGACTCAAGAAATTACGGCCCTGTAAGCCATTGTCTTCCATGAATTGCATAATTGACTATTTCTCGCAAGACACCGCCGCCGCATAGATTGGCGTTAGCAAACTCGCGTGCTTAGTACTGCACGTGATGCCCAAGAGATGCCTAATGTCTTGATATATAATGTTCATCCAACGCTGCTGGCATTGCCGAACCGCGATTCGTACTTAGGTCGATGTTGAGTTCAGTGGATATGCAGCCCTAAAATTATTGACTGATAGCTTGGGTTGCAGAATTTTGGTGGTTGAATGAGTCAAAAAAACATACAGATGTATTTGTTATATCACTTGCTGCCGCATATCAGCTCTAAAATCATAGCTCATTTCCTTACCATGGATTTTTTTTTGTCACAAGATCAGAGCTGTTCCAATTATTTTGCATTTTTTTTACCTTCTTGACTTGTTTAGCACTGCTGCACCGGACAAACAATTCTCTGCTTTTTTTCCAGCGTTTTTTTTTTATCGTGAGTACATTTGATCTTGAATTGGCATCTTATATCACTAGAGGCATTTAACTCTTGTGTCCGCTTATTCTAAATCTGGAGTGCACTGACACAATGCTATAGCTTTATGCATCTCTGCTTTCCAGATTGTACATACATTTGGCAGTAGCTCCTTTGAACTTATGGATATATAACTCAAGGCCCATGGTTCTTTTTATGGCTTTTTTATGTGTTCTTATGATTTTGTGTTCATCCAATTATATCAGCATTTTAACTACAATTAATGTTGAATTCAGCCAGTCTGCACTTTGATGTTATCTAAATTTCGGAGTAATGATTATTGTTTAAGTACTATCATGCTGTGGCACTGAAATACTAAACTAGTGAATGATGATTTGAACATTCCATATGTTTTTCATCTTTTGTAGTGTTGTTTCTTCTGCTGCATTGTTATGA
This sequence comes from Ampelocalamus luodianensis, assembly GCA_036346255.1. NCBI lineage: Eukaryota > Viridiplantae > Streptophyta > Magnoliopsida > Poales > Poaceae > Ampelocalamus > Ampelocalamus luodianensis. The sequence goes on from CM070623.1 coordinate 7,914,530, forward strand.
GATCATTTGAGCCTCATATAGCAAAGAAGTCGCAAAGAAAAAAAGGGGTTACAATGCCTCTTTACCTTTTGCATTTTAACCATTTGCTGATTTTGATTTCCTCGTAAGAGATGTTACAAGAAACATATGCTTCTGGCAACACTAAGCATATTTGGTAAAGTCAATTTCTAGACTTATATAGTCTTGGTACTAAACATCTTAAAATTTTGACACCCGCAGGTTCCTCTAGGTCTGATACAGGGGAGGGTCACACACATAATCTGGCCGCCACATAGGATTGGTCGAGTGGACAGAAAGATGCCAGATGGAAGGGTTATGCCGAGATGATTTATTTTAATATCTTGTTAGGCTGTGCATCCTGCATTTTTTTCCATGGTAGTGTAGACGATGCAATGTACTGTCAATGGCAGCGAAGTAAAACACGATGTAGTACTCTGTCATTGAGAAATTCATCTCTATTAGTACCTAAATCAACTTCCCTGTCAGAATACGTTGTAGGGAATGTATGGTGAGAAGCTTTGCTTGTTGCAGGCATTTGATAGGTATGATGCAATGCTGAAATCTTGCCATTCCTAAAAAAGAAGAAATGTTGTAATCTTGTCTCCAAACTTAATACTTTTTGCTGACATCACTGTTGTTGTGGGCAATGAACAGAAAAAAAGTATTTGGTGCAACTTGCGAGAACACCAAATCATGCTGGTGTCAACTGAGCCTGTAACAATACAGATGCCATAAATGCCAAGACTAAGAAGCAAAGATGCACTTTTTCAATAATTTTATAGTTGTTCATGCATGGTCCATAGACTGTGTAAACTGAAGATACATATTTGTAGAGGGAAATTGAAGTACAACGGGAAGTTGCAAAATGGTTGCCACGGAATTTATTTTGAAGATCCAATTTACAATGCGCCAAATACGCAAAGCCTAGATTGATTTGCCAAGTCAATCTACTGGCACCGGCTGCATAGCCTCAGCTTCCTTTGTCAACTCCTCGAACAACAGAGACGATAAGTACCGCTCTCCTAAGCTTGGAAGAATTGTCTGAAACAACAGTGCGCCTGTTAGTCTTCTGAAACTCCTTCATGTTAACATTTTGATACAATGCGCAAAGATGGGTATGCATCGCTGGAGTTCCACCGTCCAAGCTGGCCATCGCCCTAGCTCCCCGCCCCTCTGTTTTCTCTCTCGCCTTGAACCAAGGAGGAAGACGTCGCCGCTTATGCCTACCAACGTGCCGCCACATCCTCCCACATGCTCTGGTGGAGAGAGACGAGAGGGATAAATTTGCTCGAGAGGCGTGAGTAGCCGTCGGGGAGGTTCGTGGACCAAAGGAGGAGGGGAGAGGAAGAAGAAAAACATCAAAGGCTGACATGTTGTCCTATTGTATTTTTAAATTGTATTTGTTGATTCATAAAGAGAGGAAGGGAAGTGGTATTGGCGTGGCATCCATATGAGCCAAACTTGTTGACATGTGCTAAAACCACCGCTATGTTGGATGGAAAACCATGGTGGAGTGGGTCGTGGGGGGTTAAAGTGAACGTTTTAATTGTTCATGGTTGTGTTCCAAACGGTTTCAAAGTTCAGAGTTGAAAATCGAACCGAGATCAGAGTTTAAGATTGAAAAGTGAACTTTTTCCTAAAAAAAAATTATGACTTTAGGACAATTATGTTCAAAACTCACATTTCAAATCAATTGTACAGTACAAGACTTAAAACGTAAATCAAAACTTCAGTTAGGCTGTTACCATGACCTGTAGTCATGGTTCTGAAGTACATTACGGATGATAAGACAAATCTCAAACATGAGCTATTGTAACATTACGGGGATTTGTCCTAGAAGCAGGTGGCTTCAGAGTTCAGACTTGGAGTGATGTAACTGGTAGCACGTGCTGTTATTTCCATACATGCACTGATCATCTTCCTTCCGTTGGGTGATCTCCCTCCATACTTTTAGATATTGTTCCTATTCCTAAACCGACATCTTTTGTATAGATAGCATATCTCTGGTATAGATAGAATATGTAGCATATCTCTGGTATAGATAGAATATGTCTTTTGTAATCTTTTGTATAGATAGAATCTATCTCTTGTAACTGGCATGTTTGTAATCTATATATATGAGGATCAATGCATTGAGCCCATTGAGGCTTCTTCATAATCTTTCATGGTACCAGACACGATCACGTTCCCCTGAACCCCGTCTCCTTTCAGCTGCCCCTACGCACGACCTCTTCCGATTGCCCGCTGCCCCTGCGCACGACTCCTTCCGATCGCCCGCACCACCCCCACGCTTGCGCCACCTCCCAGGCGCTGCTTCGATCGCATGCGCCACCACAGCTAGCGCCATCTCTCGGCCGCCAACACCAAACTTGTGCGTTGCCATTCGGCCGCACGCGCCACCCTACACCCGAAACGCCTGCTCTTTCTCCAGGCCGCAAACACAACGATGGGCGATGATTGTGATGCTCCTGCTGCCCATGCGCAACTCTGGGCACAAGCAGTCAGTGCCAACTTCAAAATGCTCATCCCCGTCATCCTCGAGTTGTCTACCTCCAACTACGCGAAGTGGCACACACTCTTCGAGGTCGCCATCACCAAATTCGCCCTCGAGGATCATCTCATCGTCTCCGGCTCCCCAAGCACCCCCGATGCTAACTGGAAGTGCCAGGACTCCACCGTCCTGTCCTGGCTCTATAGGTCAATCTCTCTCAAAATTCTCGACACCATCATGACGTCGTCCACCACCACCGCCAATGTCTGTATGATGATCGAGAATCTTTTTCAGGACAACAAAACAACACGGGCCATCTATCTCCAAGCCAAATTCAGTAATCTGGCTCAAGGCGATCTATTAGCCACGAATTACTCCCTCAAGCTGAAGACTCTCTCCGACGCTCTCCATGACGTTGGGTAGGATGTGAGCGACCAAAGCATGGTGCTCACCATGATCAAGGGTATGAATCCGAAGTTTCAGACATTATCCTCTCATTTATCAATGATGCAACCATTCCCAACCTTCATCCAGGCTCAGTCTCTCGTCCTTCTCGAGGAACCGAAGGATGCACACGGTGATCAAATTGCCCATGTCACGGCGCTCCTCGCCGACTCCTCCGCTAGCGCCGGCCGTGGCGCCACCTTCGGCGGCGCACCCTCCTATGGTGCTCCATCCTGGCGTGCACCCAATGTCGGCAACGCTAGTGGTCAGTCGAACAACGGCAACTACACTGGCAATGGCGGTGGCAAACGCAGCAAGGGAAAAGGCAAGGGCCACAAGGGCCCCCTCTATGCTAACTATCTATAACCTGTGGATAGGCACGATCGAACTTTGGCCCACCCTTGGTGTTCTTGGCCTGCGCCCCAGCGTTCCTCCACTTATGTACCATCCCTGCATGCCATCCTGGCCTCATCGCCATGCCACACTCCAGTACAACGCACGGTGTGATGCACGGCTACCCCGACTTCCTCCCTCCTGCGCCCCGCGCTCCACCGACATCACTGACGTTGCACTACGGCTACTACCTCGGCAACTACCACGCTGCTCCCACGCCACCTTGGGACTCCTCCGGACTCATCAATGCGTTCAACACTATGACCCTGCAACCACCGACCTTCGAGTGGTACATGGACACTGGCGCCGCAGCTCACATTTCCTCTAATTCCGGTAACCTCATTTCTGTGTCTCCTTCCCCCTTCCTCCCCCCACATCATGGTCGGCAATGGTCATACTCTCCCCGTCACTCGCACCGGCCAATCTATCTTCTGTTGGAGATATGCCCTAGAGGCAATCATATTGATGATGATATTTTATTGTATCCATGATTTAATAAATGTTCCTTGAATATTGCCTTTATGTTGATTAACAAGTATGTGACTTGTTTGTGAAACTCTTTACTTGTATGGTTATTCTAAAGTTGTCCCTAGTTGGAGTTCATGTGAGGACACACGTGAATGATGGATTAGCACATGTATCGGTTGATGACCATGTTTCACAGGTCATAGACATGGAGATGTCAAACCAATAATGTGGACACATGTTTAGAACATGGGGTTGGACCGACCCAACATGAGACATAGTAATTATTCTTATGGTTCTCTCTACACAATGTGTACGCCTTGTCCTTAGACCTGAGATTGTCGCATGTACTTGAGATGTGAATCGACCTACTTAGGGGCTATCAAACGCTACTCCGTAACTTGGTAGTTATAAAGGTAGCTTTCGGGTTTGTCATGAAGCATGTTGCGAGGCATGGTCAGTCGAGATGGGATTTGCCCCTCTCTACCTGAGAGAGATATCTCTGGGCCCCTCGAGTGATCGGATCCAGAAATGCATGGCCATGCTACTTAAGGTTAAGAGTTAACCTAGTAAGGGATTCCGGATCACAGGATCGAGAAAGAGTGGTCAGCTTGGAGCTCGACCGAATATCGTGAGGCAAAGGGATTGGCATGTACATAACGTTGTGATGGTTCGTCCGATATGATCTTTACGTATGTTTAGGAGTTGGCACGTCTTGCTAGAGGCGCTACCAACTATTGACCAAGTATGTGTACTCGCCATGTCTAAACATATGTGAACCATAGGATCACACACTTAGGGTGAAGCCTAACCGGATTGGATCCGAATTAGACGGGCATTGAGTCCTAATGGGCCTCTATTCGTAGAAGCCCATTATAATAAAAGGAGGGCGGCGCGCCGGTTGAGGGATGAGTTTTCGTGACATCCTCAAACCTCGCCGCCACCCTCCCACGCCCTAGTCGCCGCGCGGATCTAGTAGTCCGCGCGCGCCGCTTCCTCCCATACGTGTGGATACCTTTGAGGCGCCAGATCGTGGCGTTGGGACGAACCGCAAGAAAGGAGTCAGACGGGACGCCGCGACGAGGACGAGGAAGTAGTACGACTACTCGCCCGACGCATCGCATCAACTTCCGCTGCGCGTCTAGTGGTAATACCGTGATCTATAATCGCAGTGATCTTGGTTTACGGGTAGAATTTTTTAATTTGCGCTAGTGTAGCCTACCCGTTTCCTAAAGTGGTATCGAGCGATTCTTGCCGTCATGTTATAGGTTCGTGGTTTGCATATGGCGATATGTAAATCGGTATGATCGATGTGATCGATTGTATAGTTCTGGTAATGGATTGATCTGGTTTCCGTGATCATGCTGCTAAGGTCATGAAACAACATACCCCTACCGGTCGGATTCGCCATCGGGGTAGACAGTGACACGTAAAACCGGTTGCGGAATGCGAAGACCAATATGATTGGTCGAATCGGAACCTAGATTAATAATCGATGTACCGTGATCGTGCGATCGGGCTCCATGAGCCGTGAGTTGTCTTGGTTCTCAAACCACGACATGCTGCACGCGAAGATCAATACAAATTGGTCGAATCGGAACAGTAGTCGATTTGTGGTAAATATGATTTGCCGATCAAAATCCTATGTAAAAATTGCATAGATACCGCGAGGGGCGCTGCCCCTTCGAACCCCGCGGGGGGGAACCCCCTCGACCCCCTATCCGGTAGATAGCGATTCTATGCATAAACTTGTTATTGCAGGATGTATGTGACCAGTATGGCCTAATGTGTATGTGAATGTGATGCATGTTTGTAATATTTGCATGACCTGCGTGTCATGGGTACGGCACACACGGCTGGAGCCATTGTGTTGTCAAAGTATTGTATTAACAGCCTGCGTGCCGACTTGTGATGATTCCTAGTATCCATGTATTTTATTACTAGCTGTTATGTGTAATAGCTTATAGTACTACTCGGAGGACACATCACTTGGAGGGATGGCACACATGAACCATGCAGATGGAGATCATCATGGTGTACAGATTCTATGGCGATGGAGATCACCATGAGAAAATGGGCCATACTGAGTCACAATTGTGTGAATGCTATTCCTGTTGTTTTACTCCTATGCATGTTTGAATGGTAAAAGTATAGCGATCCCTCGCGAAATGTTAAGTTAAACATATGCCCTCCCAATTAAACTTTGCACCATCCCATGTCTTGTAAATTGATGGTGGGTCTATAAAATTAGGGCACCATCAACTTTCCTTGACTAGATGGGTTTTGTATCGGATACTTACATGCATAAGGATTGGTGAACTTAACAAGGTTATCATAAAGGTTATGGGCCTTGGGGCATAAAGGTTGGGCGCCGGGGCATAGAGATGTCACCCAACAACAAGAGTCATATAGAGATATGATTAGCAAGGTGTTGCTTATCGAATTACCTTGTCTCTAGCGGTGATGCAAAGCTCACTAGTAGACTCGTTAATTGCGGATCTTGAATCGCTAAGAATCAACAGAGGATGTTGATTTTAGTGGGAGTACATTCTATTAAATTTGTTTAATACGATTTACTCTATCATGGTTTTATTTGTCTTAGTATTTTGCATTTCCTATTGTAGATCAATGGCATCTAGCAACCACGCACACCCTTTTGCTTTGCGATCGATTCTTGAGAAAGAGAAATTAAATGGAACAAACTATTCTGACTGGTCCGTAACTCGAGAATTGTTCTCAGGGTAGATAAAAAGGAAAACGCTCGACACCCCAATCCCGTAAGAACTCGCAAACAATGCGTCTGCTGCTTTGTTAAAAATGCCTACAAGAAAGCATGTGATGACTCTCTTGAGATTAGCTGTCTTATGCTTGCATGCATGGAACCCGACCTTCAAAAGCGGTTTGAGGATCGAAGCGTATGATATGATCATAGCGCTTAGGACATGTTCCGCACACGTGCCAGGGTGAACGGTTCAATGTCTCTAAGGCTTTTTCGGAATGCAAGTTAATGAAGGTGCACCAGTAGGCCCACATGTGATCAAAATGGTTGGTTACTGATCGGACTTTGGATAAACTTGGTTTTCCAATTGGCCAAGAGTTGGCAATCGATTTCATTTTAGCGTCTCTTCCACCTAGCTATGGGCATTTCATTTGAACTACCATATGCATGGGGCGGATAAGGGCCTTAATGAGCTTTGTAGGATGCTCAAAAAGCAGAGAGTGACATTAAGAAGTGTGTGGCCTAGCCATGTGATGGTGTGCAAAACAAGTCTAGCTTCAAGAAAAGGGTAAGCCATGGCCAAAGAATAAGGGCAAGGTTAAAGATATGATCTCGAAGCCAACGCCTAAGCCTAATCTTTGGACTCGAGTCGAGACAAGATGCTTCTATTGTAAAGAAACCGCCACCGGAAGAGAAAGCGCAAGAAGTACATGGATTCCGATGAATACAAGAAGAAGGCCGAAGTAAGACTTCCACCCATGGTACACTTGTCATAAATGTTTTAGACATTTTCTTGCTCGATTCTCCTATTAACTCTTGGGTATTTGATACTGATCGCTTGCTCACATTTGCAACTCGATGTAGGGGCTAATAAGAAGTAGAGGAGTCGCAAGAGGTGAAGTTGATTTTCGCGTCGGAAATAAAGCAAGGGTTGTTGCGTTGACCGTCGGCACCATGCAACTTCAGCTTCCTTCAAGATTTATTATGGAATTGAATAATTGTTATTATGTTCCTAGTATGAGTCGAAACATTTTATCCCCCTCATGTTTGATGAGAGATGGTTATTCATTTGCAAGTAAAGACAATGGTTGTTTGATCTCTAAAATGGAATGTTTATGGCTTTTGCCCATTGTGAATGGGTTATTTATTTTAAATCTTGATGATGCGCCTATCTTTAACATAAATGCTAAAAGACTTTGACCTAATGATTTGAATCCCACCTATGTTTGGCATTGTCGTTTGGGTCACATAAGTGAAAAGCGCATGAAGAAGCTCCATGCTGATGGTCTTCTAACTTCGTTTGATTTTGAATCATACGAGACATGTGAAGCTTGTTTGCTTGGTAAGATGACCAAATCACCTTTCAAAGGTTCTTTTGAGAGGGCGTCAGACTTGTTGGAAATCATACATACTGATGTATGTGGACCAATGAGCACGACTGCTAGAGGTGGATTTTGTTACTTCATAACTTTCACTGATGATTTTAGTAGATATGGCTATGTCTACTTAATGAAGCATATGTCTGAAACTTTTGAAAAGTTCAAAGAGTTCCAGAATGAGGTTGAAAATCAACGTGCCAAGAAAATTAAGGCTCGCGATCCGATCGTGGTGGCGAGTATTTGAGTCATGAATTTAGCAATCATCTCAAGAGTTGCGGAATTGTTCCACACTAACACCGCCTAACGCCTCAAAGAAACGGGTATCCGAGCGCGTAATCGCACCTTGTTGGACATGGTTCGATCGATGATGAGCCGATTAGATTTACCATTATCCTTTGGGGTAACGCCTAGAAACGGCAGCTTTCACACTTAATAGGTACCGTCTAAATCCGTAGTTAAGACACCATATGAGATATGGACCGGGAAGAGTCACGCTTGTCTTTTCTAAAGATTTGGGGATGTGAGGCGTTTGTCAGCGACTCTGATCGGACAAGCTCACACCCAAGTCGGATAAATGCATTTTTGTGGGATATCCAAGGAAACCTTTGGATATTACTTCTACAACCGACTAGAGGGCAAAGTATTTGTCGCTCAAGTGGAGTTTTCCTAGAGAAAGAGTTTCTCAACAGGAGACAAGTGGAAGAACAGTGCATTTGAAGAGGTTCAAGATGAACCAATCGGGAAGACTCGACGAATGATGCCCATGTGGCGAACAAGTTGAGGAACCCATGGGAAAGGAAGCACCACCACCACGAAGGTCGGAAGGCTCGCAATGCGCGAGATATATTATTGTTAGACAATGACGAGCCTACGACCTATGCGGAAGCAATGATGGACCCAGACTCTGAGAAATGGCATAGTGCCATGAGATCCGAGATAGCATCCATGGGAGACAATCAAGTTTGGAATTTGGTTGACCACTTTGATGGTGTTAAAACCATAGAGTGCAAATGGATCTATAAAAGGAAGATTGATATGGATGGAAATGTTCATATCCATAAAGCTCGACTTGTCGCAAAAAGTTTTCGGCAAGTTCAAGGAGTTGACTACGATGAGACTTTCTCACCTGTAGCGATGCTTAAATCAATACGGATCATTCTAGCTATTGCTGCATATTTCGACTATGAGATATGGCAGATGGATGTCAAAACGACTTTCCTTAATGGAAATTTAACCGAGGACGTGTATATGATACAGCCCGAGGGTTTTGTCGATCCAAACAATGCTAGAAAAGTATGCAAACTTCAAAAATCCATTTATGGATTGAAGCAAGCATCTCGGAGTTGGAACATTCGTTTTGATGAAGTGGTCAAAGGGTTTGACTTCATCAAAACGAAGAAGAATCTTGTGTTTACAAGAAGACAAGTGGGAGCTCACTCGTATTTCTAATCTTATATGTAGATGACATATTACCGATTGGAAATGATATTCCTATGCTCGAAGTGCATTAAGACCTCACTTTGAAAAATAGTTTCTCAATGAAGGACTTAGGGAAGCGGCATATATTTTGGGTATTAAGATCTATAGAGATAGATCAAAAGGCTAATAGGATTAAGCCGAGTACTTACATTGACAAAGTGTTGAAACGGTTCAACATGGAGGAGGCAAAGAAAGGGTTCTTGCCCATGTCTCATGGCATAAATATTGGCAAGACTCAGTGTCCTTCGACAACTGATGAGCGAGATCGCATGAGTAAGATTCCATATGCTTCGGCCATTGGATCTATCATGTATGCTATGATGTGTACTCGCCCAGATGTTTCCTATGCTCTAAGTGTTACGAGCAGATACCAGGCTGATCCAGGTGAGAGTCACTAGATAGCAGTTAAAAACATCCTCAAGTATTTGAGAAGAACTAAGGATGTGTTCCTAGTCTACGGAGGTGAGGAAGAGCTCGTTGTAAATGGTTACACCGATGCAAGCTTCCAAACCGACAAAGATGATTACAAATCGCAATCGGGTTTTGTGTTCCTTTTGAACGGTGGTGCGGTAAGTTGGAAGAGTTCCAAGCAGAGATCGTGCGACTCTACAATGGAGGTCGAGTACATTGCGGCTTCTGAAGCAGCAAAGGAAGGTGTTTGGATAAGGATGTTCATAACTGAACTAGGTGTGGTTCCTAGTGCGTGCAGTCCTCTGGATCTTTACTGTGATAACAGTGGGGCCATTGCGTAAGCCAAGGAGCCGAGGAATCACCAAAAGAACAAACATATATGCATGCGGTTTCATCTCATTCTAGAGATCCTTAATCGAGGAGATTTAAAGATATGCAAAATACACATGATTTGAATATTTGAGATCCTTTGTGAAGCCTCTCCCACACCTAAGCATGAGGCGCACACAAGAGCTATGGGTATTAGATATCTTCTAGATTGACTCTAGTGCAAGTGGGAGACTGTTGGAGATATGCCCTAGAGGCAATCATATTGATGATGATATTTTATTGTATCCATGATTTAATAAATGTTCCTTGAATATTGCCTTTGTGTTGATTAACAAGTATGTGACTTGTTTGTGAAACTCTTTACTTGTATGGTTATTCTAAAGTTGTCCCTAGTTGGAGTTCATGTGAGGACACACGTGAATGATGGATTAGCACATGTATCGGTTGATGACCATGTTTCATGTGTCATAGACATGGAGATGTCAAACCAATAATGTGGACACATGTTTAGAACATGGGGTTGGACCGACCCAACATGAGACATAGTAATTATTCTTATGGTTCTCTCTACACAATGTGTACGCCTTGTCCTTAGACACGAGATTGTCGCATGTACTTGAGATGTGAATCGACCTACTTAGGGGCTATCAAACGCTACTCCGTGAACTTGGTAGTTATAAAGGTAGCTTTCGGGTTTGTCATGAAGCATCTTTGCGAGGCATGGTCGTCGAGATGGGATTTGCCCCTCTCTACCGAGAGAGATATCTCTGGGCCTCGAGTGATCGGATCCAAATGCATGGCCATGCTACTTAAGGTTAAGAGTTAACCTAGTAAGGGATTCGGATCACGGGATCGAGAAAGAGTGGTCACTTGGAGCTCGACCGAATATCGTGAGGCAAAGGGATTGGCATGTACATAACGTTGTGATGGTTCGTCCGATATGATCTTTACGTATGTTTAGGAGTTGCACGTCTTGCTAGAGGCCGCTACCAACTATTGACCAAGTATGTGTACTCGCGTCATGTCTAAACATATGTGAACCATAGGATCACACACTTAAGAAGTGAAGCCTAGTCGGATTGGATCCGAATTAGGTGGCATTGAGTCCTAATGGGCCTCTATTCGTAGAAGCCCATTATAATAAAAGGAGGGCAGGGCGCTGGTTGAGGATGAGTTTTTCGTGACATCCTCAAACCCGGCGCCACCCTCCCACGCCCTAGTCGCCGCGCGGATCTAGTAGTCCGGCGTGCGTCGCTCCTCCAAGACGTGTGGATACCTTTGGAGGCGCCGACCGTGGCGTTGGGACGAACCGCAAGAAAGGAGCATGACGTGGGACGCCGCGACGAGGACGAGGAAGTAGTACGACTACTCGCCGACGCGTCGCATCAATCGAGTATGACTACACCGCCCGACGTCTTTGCATCAACTTTCGCTTTGCGCGTCTAGTGGTAAGACCGTGATCTATAACTGCAGTGATCTTGGTTTACGGGTAGAATTTTTTTAATTTGCGCTAGTGTAGCCTACCCGTTTCCCTACATCTTCAACACTTGCACTCGCCCTCTCTACCTTCAAAACGTCCTTGTCACTCCTCGTTTAATAAAAAATCTTGTGTATGTTCATCAGTTTACCACAAACAATCATTGTGTTATCGAATGTGACCCTCATGGCTTTTCTTTAAAGGATCTCCAGACCAAGCGAGAATTCTCAGGTGCAATAGTTTGGGTGAGCTCTACCCTCTCCGGCCTTCTCCACCACAAGCTCTCGCCCCCTCCTCCGACAACACCGTCCTTTGGCATCGTCGTCTTTGCCATCCCGGTCATCTGGCACTTCACCACCTTGCCGGTGTCTGTATTATTTCTTGTCCCCCCAAAATAAATGACAAAACTTTGTGTCATGCTTGTCAATTAGGTCGATATGTTCGTTTACCTTTTTCTAAGTCTACGAGTCGCACAACTCGCCCCTTTGAATTAATTCATTGTGATCTTTGGACACCGCCAGTGGCGAGTGTTTCTGGTTATAAGTATTTCCTCGTGATTTTGGATGATTTCACACATTACTTATGGACCTTCCCACTTCGTCTCAAATCTGAAACCTTTACTATTTTATCTAATTTTCATGCCTACGTTGCCACTCAATTCCCCACCGTTCTTTGCGCCATCCAATGCGATAATGGTGGCGAATTTGACAACCACACTGTCCATCACTTCATTGCCTCGCACGACATCCACCTTCACTTTTCTTGTCCACATACTTTTCAACAAAACGGCAAGTCTGAATGTATTATTCGCATCGTGAACAACATTGTTCGATCACTCCTATTTCAAGCATGCATGCCCCCTCCTTAATGGGTTGAATCCCTACATGCAGCCACTTATCTCCTGAACCATCTACCCACCAAAACCTTAGACTTTTCTACTCCGTTTCAGGCCTTGTTTCAGACTCCACCATCTTATTCCCATCTTCGCATGTTTGGTTGCCTTTGCTACCCGAACATCTCCGCCAGTATGAAACACAAACTTTATCCTCGCTCCATCGCACGTGTGTTCCTTGGCTACCCTCCCAATCATAAGGGCTACCGCTGCATGGACCTCACCACCCATCGAATTATCACTTCTCGTCATGTGGTATTCGATGAACACGCCTTCCCTTTTTCCTCTTCCTCACCTCTATCAATAAACACTTATGATTTCCTTCATTCAGCTTCTAATGACGTTTTTTCCCTACTGCGACAATGCCTCACGTACTGATCGCCTCTGCCGCTCCTGCCGCCGCACTACCTCCCCTCGCACCTGTCGATCCCGTCGCGGCAGTGCTTCCCGCACCAATTGCTCCTGCCGCCCCTGTTGTGGTAGCGCATCACGCGTCAATCGCTCCTGCCGAGCCGATTGGTCCTATTGCACCTGTCGCGGCCATGCATCCCGCGTCAATCGCGCCTACCGCGGTTGCTCCTTTTCCTACCGCATCAGTACCTCCTGTGCTCCCGGTCGCCGCCGATGCCATTCTCCCTGTCATGCCTATCGCGGTAGCACCGTCTCATTCATATGGTACTCGACTTCAATCTGGAATTCGTGTTCCACTTCGTGACAAACTCAATCTTCTTGCCACTGTCTCCACCGATATTTCTCCTATTCCAAAGTCTGTCCGTGGTGCACTTCAAGATCCGAATTGGCACTCCACCATGGTGGACAAATTTCAAGCTCTTCTCCTCCAACCAAACATGGGACCTTGTGCCTCCCCTCATTCCAACATTATTCCCAGTAAATGGATTTTTAGGCATAAGTTCTACCCGGATGGTACCCTTGCTCGCTACAAGGCTCGGTGGGTTTTATGTGTTTTTTCACAACAGCCTGGTGTCGATTTCGACATAACGTTCAGTCTGGTTGTCAAATCAACCACCATCTGTACCATTCTTTCTCTTGCTGTCTCCTCTTGTTGGCCTATTCATCAACTTGATGTTAAAAATGCCTTCCTCCATGGACATCTTTCTGAGGTTGTGTATTGTCATCAACCTTCGAGTTTCATTAATCCTTCTCGCCCTTCTCATGTGTGTTGTTTGAACCGTTCCCTATACGGTCTCAAACAGGCTCCACGAGCTTGGTACACTCGCTTTGCGTCTTTCATTAGCTCTCTCAGGTTTTCTTGCTCTAAATCCGACACCTCCCTTTTTATTTTGCATAGCAGCCTCGGTACTGCCGACCTCCTCTTATACATAGATGATATTATATTCACAGCGTCATCTACCTATCTCCTCTCACGCATCATTGGGTCTCTCCGATGCGAATTTGCTATGACCGATCTTGGTGATCTCCATCATTTTCTGGGTATCACTGTCACTTGGTCCACTACCAGCCTATTCTTGTCACAAGCTTCCTATGCTACTGAGCTCCTTGACCGTGCTGGCATGGCTTCGTGCAAACCATCATCCACCCCACATTGGCACCTCACCCAAACTTCGTTGCACTATCAGTCCTCCGTTTGATTATCCAACTGCATATCGTAGCATTGCCGGTGCCCTTCAGTATCTCACTTTCACTCGTCCTGACATCACGTATGTCATACAACAACTTTGCTTACATATGCATGATCCACGCGACTGCCATCTTGGCCTAGTGAAACGTGTTCTTCGCTACATCCAGTGTATTCTCTCCTATGTTCTGCGCATCACACCTTCTTCCATGGACACATTGGTTGTGTCGACGATTAAGACGTCGATCTTACGAAAAGAAAAGGAGAAAGTGACGTGGGAAATATAAGAAAATAATGGGACTGCTCTTTTATTAATATGAACTGGGTTTTACAGAATATGCTCTGAGAACACTGCTTGTTCCCTTACAATTTCAGACCTATCACACAAATCTATGGCCTGTGCTTTAGTCTGATGGCTCTATCTTGTTTTTCCTTCCCCGTCTCCGTCTCCCCTTGATCCGTCCAGGTTCCATCTTTAAATAACCCTCGAAGAGGTGGCAGTTACTTCCAGAGAAGACGTCTGATGCGAAGCGTTGCATCTGATCGGAGTCAAGTGACGGTTGATAAAGAATCAACCGTTCGGAGGTTGTATGTCTATGAGACATATAACCGCATGGAGGTTGTTCGTCGGTGTGTCTGGATAAGAAACGTCGTATGGTATGGAATATGCACGTGCTCCATTTGTCATACGGTAAAGAATATACTTGGAATCAGTTCCAAGTATCAGTTCATACCTTTTACGAGCAGTTCTCCAGGTCGGGAGTTTGGCTTAGGCCTTTGTCCGATCAGGGTACCCATTATGTAACCTCTGGAATCTCTACGACCAGTTAGGTCGTGCACCTCAGGGGTTACGACCACGAAGACGTATGGTCTTTTATATATTAAAAATAATATATAGAGGTTTTAATCCTCGTCATCTAGCCCCCGAACTTTAAATGAATAGGTCGTGTGAACACTTTTCTTCTGATGAAGTCGTATCGGGCTGACGCTCATTTAAATGCAAGGGCATTTGAAGCGGTTTGTATTCACTTTAAAGTTGAGAACTTTGCTTTGGGAAATGAAAAGTTTTGCATCCGTTGGACTTCTACTCTTTTCCTCTTTAATTCTATCACAACCTAAAGGTTATAAATAACCTTCAGACGATAGATCTCTGAAGAGAAAGGAAAAATCCTCAGCCTTCTTAGCTTCGCTTCTGTGATAGAAAATTCTCTTCTCAAGGATGAATTTTAGAAATCCAGAGTTCATAACACCTTTATGTCTTTTGATAAGACAAAATTCATGGGACAAATTGACTTTTAGATCACCATTTCGGGGTCTAGACCCATGGAGTAGTGATCCTAAGGTGATCTAGAAGTCAATTTGGTCTATAAGTTCTGTTTTCAAGGTGAATATGGCCTTCGAAGATTGAGTAAATACTTCATTGTGTATAGTCTTCAATCAAGATCGAAGTTCATGTCAAGAGAAAGGTGCGAAACAGGCGCTTATTTGGTTATACATTTCCAGTCTCCTTCTGCCAGAAATCAATCTTCGATCAACCTGAAGCTATTCTTCGAAGAACTAGTCGAAGGATTTTCTGTTTAGAAGGTTTGTAGAAGAGATGTAACCAGGGTTTTTTTTGTAATATTTGGATCTTTAATGAAATAAAGCGTCATTCTGTTCATATCTTTATAATGAGGTTTAGTCGAATCTTGGATATTTTTTCTAGTGGGCATGCATCCAGATAGAAAAAGAATCCAAATAAACAACACTCTCATTATCCGATCTGAATGAGTAGCTTAAAGATTATGAAAAAATAGTAAAAGGGAAAAAGCATCCTCTTAACTGTAGAAAGTTAATTTTGAACAGATCTTCTGGTGTTCCAGTCATGTCCGACCAGAGCACCCCTCAGGAAAAGGTTCCTGAGGAAGAGGTGGTCGTGGAGGTTCCTGATCAGGATACTCCTAAAGCTAAAACTGTCGAGGATGAAGTAGTAAAAGAAGCCCCCGAGCAGGTTTCTGCATTTGCTCAAGATCCTCTAGTAATCCTTACTCCTTCTCTGGAGGTAGTCATCTCCAAAGATCCTCAACAGGTTCCACCTCCTCCTGGAAATGCTTCTCAGGTTAACAAATTCCCTTTTTCTCCCTGATTTATCGAGGATAAGGAACTTGATGAAGCCTGGGGAAAGATATTGGACCATCAAGCTGAGATTGGTCCAGATACAATCTTTTCCGAATATAATGACATGGCAATTCGGGTAAGTGTTCTACGACCATCCTTACAACACTTTCTTTTGAAGTTTCTTTGAAAACTTATCAAAGAAAGGAATTTTGTTTTTGTAGCACATGGTCGAGAAATATGCTGTGGTCGGAGGACTAACCTAGCGAATAAGATCTTTGGAGCAGAAACACTCTGATCTGAGAAGTAAGAACATTTCTCTTTTAGTTTGACTTCCTAAATTTTATCATCTTGTTTCTCTCTCATAATTTAACCTTCTCTTCTTATCATATTTGATAGATTTAGAGAAAATTAAAGAAGAGATTGTGGCCAAAGAAGCCATAATAATAAAACTGAGGGAAGAAAATCAGGGTAAAGACCGGTCGATCGAGCATGCGATGACCAGACAAAAGGAGATTTTCGACTCTTGTGAGAAGAAAATCAAAGGTAACTGGTCGTAGACTTAACCAGTGCTCGATGACTCCAATTTTAAAGAGTATGCTAACTTCTTTTTATCCACTCGTGCAGAAAAAACCCAAGCACTTGAACGAGCGGAGAAGACCCTCGAGTTTGAGCGTGGCCAAAAGGCAGCCCTTGCATTCGGCCTTGATGAGAAAATCTTGGCTCTTAACAAAATGATCTTTGATATGGGATCAGGATCAAGCTTGCCTTCCTTAGGAGATCCAGCGGAAAAGATGAACTATTTTGGTCAACTTCTGGAAGATCTCAAAGGCCTGCTCAAAACTATGAGGGGAAAACCATACCCAGACGATGAAGGAAGCTATTGTCAATGGAGTTAGTGTTGCTTTAGCAAAACTAAAGGCTTCCGACCCCTCTGTTAGTCTAAAAGCTGTGGAAGAGGACTTTGACTGCTCTGAAAGTGAAGCAACAAAACTTCTCGAGGAAGTAAGACCTCTCGGAGAGAAAGTTGCTGAAGAAATGAAAGTCGGATCTCCATCACGTAGCGACCAGTCTGGTGGTCCCAATATGTAAATGGATGTAATATTAGACTATGTAAAATTAAACTTACCTTTTTATCAATGAAAATCCTGCTTTGTCTTATCAATGTTGTTAAATACTCATATATCTCCTAGCCCCCGACTGCTTATATTAGTGGATGAATCTTACTAAAAGAAAGTAGTAGACCAAGAAATTGAGTAATAACAATGACCATGGTAGGAGTGTTGATAATGTGTATGACAGTGATCCAGTGAATACTAGAAAATCATGTGGTCGGAACCAACTGATGATTTCGACTAGTCTAGATCTTGTCCATTATCGAATTACTATGAAATACCACTTGTAGTCGGAAGATATAACAAAGACCGGATTTGCTGATAAGAAGGTATGCATTAAGAATGTATGCAAAAAAGGAAATGATAGATAAGTACCTTTGTTTATAAAATATTCGGATCTAGTCGTATCGAATCTCAAGAATTGAACACGCTCAAATCCGACTGGCAGCAAGGATCGTAGGAAAAGGACCGTCACTAGGAAGCTCCTTCCAGTGGGCAGGACCATATGCAAAGAGGAGAGACTTCGACCAGGAGGCTTTCTGTGTCCCGACCAGTAGCCAAACTTGAGTAGAACAGAATGTTGAAATAAAATAACAGTCTTCAAATTCAAGAAAGAACGAAAATCATATAAATTGTCTGAGTTGGTACTCCTTATACTCGTATGTTTCTTTAAGAAAAGAGTATTTGGTTGTGCGTGTGTATCATTGAAGCAATGATCACGACTAAAACCGTTGTGGTCTGTGACATTTAAGTCAGCACCCATGAGTATTTGAGATCCTATTGAAAGGAATATCGGAGAGAATGAGTGTCTTCTCCGACCAACCATCAACAATAAAGGCATATGACCAGATACGACGAATAATGAGTATAAACAACCATACTTATCGTTTAAAAGAAAAGGAAATGCATATTTTATTGAAATATGAAATGAAATAAAGAAAGAAAATTAAACAAAGAACTTACGCAATTGATATATATTCCAAGAATTAGACAAAATTTGCCCATCTGACATAGCTAATCGTATCAATCCTGGTCGGGTGACTTCGACCACAGTGTATGGACCTTTCCATTTAGGTGAAAGTTTGTTGCGACACGCTTGGTTCTGGATTTTTCTAAGAACCAAATCACCTACAGCTAGGCTGCGAGGTTGCACCTTACGATCGTGGTGCGAGCACATGGCTTCTTTGGTAGATTACCGATCGTAGCAAAGCTTGATTTCGTCGTTCTTCAAGGAAATTGATGTCGTCAATTCGTCGTTCACACTGATTACTTTCGGAAAAGCAATCAGTTCGAGCAGAACCAATTTTGAGTTCTGGAGGAAGCATGACTTCAGCTCCATAACCCATAAAAAATGGTGTTTCACCGGTCGCACGACTAGTTGTGGTACGAATGGCCCATAATACAGAAGGAAGCTCTTGAACCCAAGCCCCTGACCGTTGAAGTAACTGGTCGAACACTCGCCGTTTGATTCCTTGCAATATGATACCATTGGCTCGCTCCACTGCTCCATTGCTCTGCGGATGAGCGACAGAAGCGAAATGTATCTTGATACCTAGGTCTTCACAGAATTCCTGAAAATTGCTGCTCGAGAAGTGGGTACCGTTATCGGTGATTATACAACTGGGTACACCAAATCGTGTAATCACGCTTTTTGTGAGAAACCTCTTGGCGGCTTGGTTGTAATTTTACAAGCGGCTCGCCGATCCATTTAGTGAACGTGTCAATCATGGAGAAAAGGAACTCAAAGCCCCCGGTTGCTCTTGGGAAAGGTCCCAGAATGTCTAGTCCCCAGGTTGCAAAAGGCCAAGAAACAGGAATTGTTTGCAAAGCTTGGGACGGCTGATGTACTTATCGGCTATGAAGCCCGACATTGTACGCGCCGTCCACGAGCTCTTTTGCATCATGAAGGCGGTTGGCGAGAGTATCCTTGCCTAAAGGTTTTACCTACCAAAGTTCTGTAGGAATGATGAGCTCCACAGACTCCTCCATGAATTTCGGCTAGCAACTTAATGCCATCCGAGCGAGATATGCATCTTATCAACACTCCGTGACATCCTCGTTTGTACAAGGTACGTTCAATTAGAGTGTATGATTTGGCTTTTCGTGCTATACGATCAGCCTCTACATCATCTTCTGGAATTAGGTCATGCTGAAGATAATTGTAGATCGATGTCATCCAATCTCTACCGTGATCATGATGGCGCCAACCATCATCGACCTGTGGAGCATCCATGTTTGCAGAATCAAGGTGTGCAACCCCCTTGCGAACATCTATGTCCTCGGAAGGCTCGACTACCGAGGGTGAATCGAGTTTCTCGAGAAAAACTCCGGGTGGGACGGATGTCCTTGTGGAACCATCTAGGCCAACTGGTCTGCCAGAAAGTTTTCCTTTCTAGGAATGTGTTGAATCTGAAAACCGAAGAAATGCTTTTTGAGTTTCCGTACTTCCGCCAGATATGATGACATCTTGGTACTAGAGCATTGATACTCTTTCCCTACTTGATTCGCTACTAGTTGAGAATCGTCTTTCACTAGCAATCTGCAAATCCGGCGAGCGAGTGCTCGAAGTCTGCCGATAAACCTTCGTATTCTGCCACATTGTTAGTAGCAGGAAAGTTTAACTGAATAGCGTACTTTATTTGTTCGCCAGTAGGGGAAATCAAGACGACCCTAGCCCCCGAGCCGTGCAACATTAAGGAACCGTCGAAGTACATTGTCCACTCATCGTGGTGCTCGTACTCGGGCCCTTATGTGGGTTTAGGGTTTGTCCATTCGGCAATGAATTCTGCTATTGCTTGGGACTTGATTGCTGTTCGTGGGACAAAATAGAGATCGAACGCCCCAAGCTCAACCGCCCATTTTGCTATTCGTCCTGATGACTCCCTGTTTCCTAGGACTTGACTAAGAGGATATCCAGTAGGTACGACCACTTTGCGGGCCTAAAAATAATGCCTTAGTTTCCTTGAAGCCATAAGGAGACCATAGAGTAATATTTGTACCTGCGGATACCTTTCTTTTGGTCCATGCAAGACTTTGCTTACGTAATATATCGGTCGTTGAATATGGTCTCGTTCTACGACTAGTACACTACTAACCGTTTGTGGCGTTGCAGCCATGTAAATTAGCAATGTTTCTCCCAATCTCGGAGAGACTAAGATTGGGGGACTCGTAAGGTACTATTTTAGTTCTTCGAAGGCGCTGCTTGCCTTTTTAGTCCATTCGAAACTTCCATGTTTCCGAAGAAGCTTAAAGAAAGGTAGTCCTTTTTCGCCTAACAGTGCTATGAAACGACTTAATGCTGCCATACAACCAGTTAGTTTCTGAACTTCCTTCTTTGTGGTCGGATCGCGCATCTAATCGATGGCGGCGATTTTCGCTGGATTTGCTTCGATGCCTCTAGCTGAAACTAGGAACCCGAGAAGCTTTCCCGATGAAACTCCAAACACACATTTCTCTGTATTTAACTTAAGGTTATGACGTCTTAAGTTATTGAAAGCCTCCTGTAGATCTAGAATATGATCCCCGGCGTTGATGCTCTTTACAACCAGATCATCGACGTAGGCTTCAAGATTCCGACCTATCTGTGGACTAAAGGTCTTTTCCATAAACCTTTGGAATGTTGCACCAACATTTTTGAGACCAAATGACATCTTTACATAACAATAAGTACCATATGGAGTGATGAAGAAAGTTTTCTCTTCATCTTCTTTACTCATATTGATCTGGTGGTACCCTGAGTAAGCATCTAAAAAACTTAACAACTCACACCCGGAAGTAGAGTCTACAAGTTGATCGTTGCGAGGAAGGGGAAAGTCATCCTTCGGACAAGCTTTATTAAGATCTGTAAAGTCAATACACATTCGCCATTTCCCATTGGCCTTTCGAACCATTACAGGATTGGCAAGCCACTCTGGGTGGTCGACCTCATGAATGAACCCAGCTTTGAGCAGTTTGTCAATCTCCGACTGGATTGCTTCTTTCCGATCAGATGCGAAACGTCGTAGCTTCCTTGACCGGTTTTGGTTGGTGTAGAGCTAGCCTATGCTCGATCACCTCCTAGAGACTCGGGCATATCGGACGCTGCGGTAGCGTCTGGTTAGCTCGGAGGAAGGAGGCGGCGACTCTTCCTATTTAAGGTCGAGTCACGCCCGACCGGTATCTTGGCACCCTCGGAGAAGCACTTCCGTCGAGTTGTACCTCTTTTATCTGGTCGGAAGGTTTCGTGTCATCTTCGGCCTTGAATGTTTGACCTGCATGTTAACGGTGTTAGTTCCCCTGGTCGGAAGTTCATCGACCAGTTCTAAGCATTTTCGATCACATGCGTAGGCTATCTTCTGATCGTCTCGGACCGTGATTACATCCTTTGGTCCCGGCATTTTCAAACTCTGATAACCGTAGTGCGTGGCTATCAGGAATTTTGCTAAAGCTGGACGACTAAGAATTGCATTGTATGCAGTTTCGAAATTTACCACATCGAATGAAATTTTTTTTGTCTGGAAGTTATCGGGCTTTCCGAATGTAACCAGTAGGGACAAGTGCCCTATTGGCTTAGTGGTAGATCCAGGAACTATGCCATGGAAGGCATATTTCACAGGTTTTACCTTGGATTTGGGAATCTGCATGTCTTCCAAAGCACTTGCAAATAAAATATTTAGAGAACTACCCCTATCTATCAAGATCCGATTAACCCTGCAGTTATTAATAGCAGGCTCAACGACAATTAGAAACCTACCTGGTCGAGTCGAAGGAATGTGGCAGTCTTCTTTGCTGAAGGAGATTATCGTCTCCGACCACCTTGAAGGTTTAACGGCGATCGAAGGTTCGGTAAGGTTGACTTCTCGTTCCATGGCTTTCAGGTGACGTCTGGACTCGTATGAAGAAAATCCACCGAAGATCACATCGACGGTGTGTTGAGGTTCTTGGTACTCCATTTCTTCGTCACCATCTTTATCCTTCTTGGAGCTTGTTTCCCCGAGCTCTTGAATCGACGGGAGTAGACCTTTACCTGCATAATAATCTTCCAGCTTCTTTTGCCAAGCGCGACAATTGCGCAGGTCGTGTCCTGCTTGCTGGTGGAGAGGACACCATTTTTTATTTTTCTTGTAATCATTGGTCGGAGCCTTAGCCTTGCCACGACCAGAATAATCATTTCTTCCTTTGGTAAATTTTTCTGGAACAGCAAGAACCTCTTTGTCGTTGGCTCTGTCATGCTTCTTTTTCTTGAGAGTCTTCTTTTGCTTCTTTTCTGTCCTATCTAAGCCAGGTCGGGGAATTTTATCCTTTCGATCAACGGCTTCGTTCCACTCGACCGCTTCGCGGCGTTGCGTGCTTGTCGACCATGTCGAAGAGCTCGATGGTTGTTCGTGGGGATGTATAACTAAATCCTCGTAAACCTTCGATTTCTTAATCCGCTTTGAAGGCTTGGATAACGGAAGATTCGCAACCTCGGTATTGAGTTACGAACTTGGCTAAATCTTTTGATGTCTTCTTTGGAGAGTCGTTAGATTTTTGCCGTATTCTATGGAGATCGTCTTCTTTTAAAATTCGATAAATGCGTACCACAGAAATTTGCAATTAGAAGGTCACGGAGTTGCTCCCAAGTATACACGGACCCGACCGGAATGTTAAGCAACCATGATCGGGCTGATCCTTCTAATACCGTAGGAAGATAGTTTGCCATTACATTTTCATCACCGCCAGCAGCTCTAATAGCGGTGGTATATATCTGGAGAAATTCTAAAGGATTTTGGGTCCCATTGAATTTATCCATATTGGCCGGTCGGAACCTATTTGACCAACGTACAGCCTGGAGCCCTGTTGAGAAGGCTCGACAGCCTGTGATAGTTTTGTGACGCCTTCTTTGAAAAGGTGCCAGATTGTAATCGGTTGGAGACCGATTTTTAGGAACGGATTGTCGGTGCTCTAATGTCCCGATTCGGTCGTGGACGTTAGTAGAACACCTTCGACCGCTTGCCTGGTTTAGGTGATGTCGAAGATCACTAGGTCCAAGCGATTGCTCCTCTCGACGAAGTGAGGGTGAGGATTCCTGGAATAGTCTCCTCCCCTCATGACTTGTTGGTCGGAATCGTCGAGGTGATCGCAGTGTCAACTAATCTTCAACACGACCATGCAGGCCCCTGCTTCGGGAAGAATGCTGCGATGAAGCCATGGTCTGACTTTGCGGGTGCCTTCGTTCCCAATATGCTTCTGTGCGCTGCATCGTCTGTTGGATAATCTCTGATACTTGACCTGCGAGTTGGGCAAAACCTGGAGTCTCTGCCAGGGCAGGATCAGAAGTATTTAACATATCTCTGACTCGCTGCAGGTTTTGTAATGTTACCGAAGGTCTCAAGGGATTTCTGCCAGAAGAAGGTGTCTGATGGCTCGAATCCCCCGATCTCCTGGTCCATCTTGCCTGGTCCCTTACATTGGTTGGGGAGGATCGGCGAATTGCTGATGGGCGTCCACGATTCCGTTACCTCGGCATTTGGTGCTTGACCACCGTACCATCTCCATTATTACGTGGTGGCGAGAAGCGTATGGAGGACCGTATACGGCATTTTGATCCGTATCTCGATCGCGTTGATCTCGTGCTTCGGCGGCGATCCTCCGATGAGCTTCGTCGTGTCGATGGAGAGCCTTTCGAGCTTCTACGAAGTTTCCACGACGGAGAGCGATCGGTGATCAGCACTTCCTGAGGTTTTCGGAAGGGTCTCAGCCTGATCCGGTGAGTCGTCGATCGAATGCTGAGCTTTATCATCCCCACTTGGTTTATGACCAACGGAGGTTTCATCGACACCGTCACCAGGTGTCGGTTGGCTTCTAGAATTGCTAGAAGCCGTCGGTGAGTACCTATCAACCATAATCGCATCAAAGGTATATTGACCCTCGAGTTGCGGTGTTGAATTTTCGTCACTGTTTGCGGTCGAAAGGCGGGCTTCTTGAGGCTTTACGGTGTTGGCCCGGTGGAAGCACTTCCTCTGAAACCGCCACTGATCGTAGCGGTGTGTCTTCATCTATCCGGTCGACTTCGCCGGTTTCTGCCATGGGCGAACCGGCGGAGGGGGATGATGAAGAGATTCCGTTCTCCTCCATGGCGCGCATGCATGCATCCATGTCGAGGTTGGCGTAGTCCGCCAGGTCGAACCAGTTTTCTTCATCCCAACTTCCTGCCATAACCGTATCAGTGATCACAAACGGGGAATAGACAAAGATTTGATGAGCAGAGAAATTCTTCTAAGATTCCACGCCGCGATCCCCACAGACGGCGCCAGCTGTCGACGATCAAGACGTCGATCTTACGAAAAGAAAAGGAGAAAGTGATGTGGAAAATCTAAGAAAATAATGGGACTGCTCTTTTATTAATATGAACTGGGTTTTACAGAATATGCTCTGAGAACACTGCTTGTTCCCTTACAATCTCAGACCTATCACACGAATCTATGGCCTGTGCTTTAGTCTGATGGCTCTATCTTGTTTTTCCTTCCCCGTCTCCGTCTCCCCTTGATCCGTCCAGGTTCCATCTTTAAATAGCCCTCGAAGAGGTGGCAGTTACTTCCGGAGAAGACGTCTGATGCGAAGCGTTGCATCTGGTCGGAGTCAAGTGACGGTTGATAAAGAATCAACCGTTCGGCGGTTGTATGTCTATGAGACATATAACCGCGTGGAGGTTGTTCATCGGTGTGTCTTGATAAGAAACGTCGTATGGTATGGAATATGCACGTGTTCCATTCGTCATACGGTAAAGAATATACTTGGAATCACTTCCAAGTATCAATTTATACCTTTTACGAGCAGTTCTCTAGGTCGGGAGTTTGGCTTAGGCCTTTGTCCGACCAGGGTACCCATTATGTAACCTCTGGAATCTCTACGACCAGTTAGGTCGTGCACCTCAGGGGTTACGACCACGAAGACGTATGGTCTTTTATATATGAAAAATAATATATAGAGTTTTTAATCCTCGTCAGGTTGCTTACAGTGATGTTGATTGGGTTGGTTGCCCCGACAAACGTCGTTCTACGTCCGGTTACTGTCTCTACCTCGGTGAGAACTTAGTGTCATGGTCATCTAAACGCCATATTACTATTTCGTTCGGTCACGGAGGTGAGTACGCGGCGTTGCCAATCTTGTTCGAAGCTACTTGGCTCGGCGACTTCTTGGGAGTTACCGCATCGCTATCCAAAACTATCGTTGTGTTCTGCGATAATGTTAGTCTTGTTTATATGACCGCTAATCCGGTCCATCATCAAAGCACTAAACATATTGATATTGATCTCTATTTTGTTCGCGACAAGGTGGCTTTGGGACATATTCAGGTTCTTCGTGTTCCCTTGACGTCACAGTTTGCCAACATCTTCACCAAGGGATTGCCATCATCACTTTTCGTTGACTTTCGTTCCAGTCTCACTATTCATCCAGCCGACTGACGTTGAGACTGCGGGGCGTGTTAGCACGTGTTGTTATTTCCATATATGCGCAGATCACCTTCCTTCAGTTGCGTATAGATAGCCCTCCATACTTGCAGATATTGTTCCTATTCCTAAACCGACAATATCTTTTGTATAGATAGCATATCTCTTGTATAGATAGAATATGTCTTTGGTAATCTTTTGTGTAGATAGATCTATCTCTTGTAACCGGCATGTTTGTAATCTACATATGTGAGGATCAATGCACTGATCCCATTGAGGCTTCTTCATAATCCTTCAGTAATTTGCTAGTTTGGACTTGCTAAGAACACCGAATCATGCTGGTGTCAATTGAGCATATAACAATACAGATGCCATAAAATGCCAAGACTAAGAAGCAAAGATGCTCTTTTTCAACCATTTTATAGTTGTTCACAAACAAGGTCCATAGACAGTGTAAACTGAAGGTACATATTTGTAGAGGGAAAATGAATTACAACAGTGTTGGCTCCTGACGATATCCCCACCTGCAAAAATTTAGGAGGTTCTGTAACAGTTCAATGCATGCATATTGCATAGCAATTCAATTCCCCATTAGCCAACGATCTCATTAGAAATCTGGTGAATTCTAGATTTTGAATATTATATATCTTCATAACCAAATAACCAATTTTCTTATTTTGGAATAGAGCACTAGTGCACTACTGATATAATACATAGATTGAAGATAATAGAAGAAAATATTTTTGTCACTTACCAAAAGACCCTCCTTCAGTGCCAATTCTCGAGCCATCTTAACAACATCATCACTTTTCACTTATCATATGCGGGTTTTAGTTAGTTTTCCCTTGCATAGTATTCGATAAAAGAACAACTTGAGATTAATCATCATTACCTCAAGAACCAATTTTTTTTTTAGAATTTCGGGAACAACTATGTGTGTTGTCCCTTATGACCCGCACACCCTTTATTTATAGTATCAAAGATTTCAATCCGACTCTAACACAACTCTCGAGTCGAACATGACTTGAACTCTTATTAAATCCTAATAGTGACTCTCCAACACCCCTCTCAAGATGGGCATGAGATAACAATTATGACCATCTTGTTACATATTGCAATACCATTATTAAACTTTAACAAATCTA
This sequence comes from Ampelocalamus luodianensis, assembly GCA_036346255.1. Taxonomy (NCBI): domain Eukaryota; kingdom Viridiplantae; phylum Streptophyta; class Magnoliopsida; order Poales; family Poaceae; genus Ampelocalamus; species Ampelocalamus luodianensis. Next base: position 7,941,372 of record CM070623.1, read on the forward strand.
CCACCGACTCCATAGCCAATACCATCACAAAGACCAAAAAATTGCTCAACGTCAATACCTCCAGAGGCGACACCAAATCCATCTCCACCGTCTACCAACTACCTTGACCTCAACCTCCTCATCCTCTACCACATGCCCCAACCACCCCCGGCCTCCAGTCGAGCTTATCACCGCCATCGAACTCGTCACCACCATCCAACACTTACCACCACAAATCCATCCCTTACCAACACCAACTCCAACTCCAACTCCAACTCCAACGAGCACCTTCGCTACCAACTCCATCGTCAACACCACATTCGAGACCGTCACCAGTTCTACTGTTAGCACAACTACCAAAGCCACCGCACCGCTCGAACAATTCTTACATCTGCCTGAAGAGCTTGTGGATGAAAATTAAGAGCTCAATCATCCGAGCCACTAATTCGATGCAAAACTCCAATGAGTATTAATAAGCTAATATGATTCTCTTTCAACCAATCTCTACTAATATAAAGGATTTTTTTTTGAAATAGTATTTTTTTTTACAAAACTAGGTCGTCGCCCCAAAAAATTACAAAAATAGGTCTCTATCGCCAGTTAATCTGGCGACAGGCTCTTATCGCCAGTTGAACTGGTGATAGGAATCGGACAGGTTCCTGAATCTAGGAATTTTTAAATATAGTAAATAAACTTAAAAAATTACGAAATTTATTGTGGAGCCTCCTGATGAAGTGTTCTTGCTTGTGTAATCTTTTCAAAATTGTATCCCTTATGAATTTGTCTTCAAAATGCATTTAAGTATACTATTTGTAGGAATTTGTAAATATACCAAATTAGGTCCAAACATTATGAATTTTTTTAACGCTCCTTACATAGTGTAATTGTTTGTGTAATTTTTCCAGAATTTATATGTTCTGAAATTGTCTCTAAAATTAAGGGTTTACACAATCAAGTACACTGTATCGAAAACCTAAATTAAGAATTGTTTAGACAATTTCAGAATATATAAAATTCTGGAAAAATTACACAAATAATTGCACTATGTAAAGAGCGTTTACAAAAAAAATCATAATGTTTGGACCTAATTTGGTATATTTACAAATTCCTACAAACAATATACTTAAAATGAATTTTGAAGACAAATTCATAATGAATAAAATTATGAAAAAAGTACGTAAGTAAGAACACTGCATCGGGAGGCTCTACAAAAAATTTCGTAATTTTTTGAGTTTATTTACTATATTTAAAAATTTCTATATTCAGTGCTTGGTTGAACTAGCTTACGTAAACCCTGCTCGTCTTGTTCGAGTTCTGCCGCGATTCAACTGGCGATAGGTACCTATTTTTGTAATTTTTTGGAGCGATGATCTAGTTTTGTAAATATTTTTTAAAATAATATTATTTCAAAAAAATTCTAATATAAAGATAACCCGACATGTGGGCCCGCCTCCCCTCCCGCCCTCCTCTCACAAACATTGGGCGCCGACAGGTGGGCCCTAACCAGGCGCTTTCTATCCATCGTGGAAGAGGACGATCCATAGCGCCGCCATCCTCCCCCTCCATCCCTCCTCGCGCCGCCCTCCTTCCGAACCCACCCTCCCCGCACGTCCTTGCCGCGCCGCCCTAGCACGCCCGTCCTCTTCTCTCCTCCCGTCCAAACCCTAGCATGCAGCACAGCGGCATTTGGCGACGGCGCATTAGCCGAGCCAGGCAGCTAGGCGGCGGCGGAGGTAGTAGTGGAGACTGAGGGAAGGAGACATAGCTCGATGGCGGGGCTTCAGATCTAGCCGGCTGTGCTCTGTGGCTCCTGCGACCCCGTTCCCTCATCTGCTCCGCCCTCGCGCAGCCGTCCCTGCGCCCGGGGGGAGGGGACCCCTCCCGGCGGCCACCGCCCTCGATTTCCAGCTGCGAACCGCAGTCGTCCTCCCCTAGATCCACATAGAAACTGCGCCACCGTCCCCTTCTCTGTGCCGCCCTCCTCTTCCTTGCATCGCGCGGTTGGATTGGAGCTGGAGAAGGAGCTGCAGCGCGTCGGGGGCTAGCCACCTACATACATGCCCTTCTAGACCGGCGTTGTCGCCTCTGCAGCTCGACAAGGTCAGGTACAACACCACGGCTCCTCCCCCTTGCTCGAGGCGCCCATCTGTGCATTTGTTGCTTATTCTAATATTCAGTTCCAGTACCATTTTGGCCGTGTGTCAAAAGACAGACATGAACAAATTCATTTGGTTAATGCCTTTGTGGCCTCCTGTGTCCTACTTCTTTCTTCCTTTGTTTGTTCGACTAAATTTCTACCTTGTTCTTTCTTTGCTTGTCTGGTCTGCAACTCTGCATTATATGTATCTTGTGGTTTTATATTAGCTAGAACAGCGAAAGTGAAACTGTTGGTTCTGTTCACCTTCATTCATACCTTGTGGGATTGTACTTTCGTACATGTTTTCTTGTTTTTTTTTTTTAAGAAATTCATCTCCACAGATTCCAATTCTCTAAAGATCTAGACTCCAAGTATTTCACTGGAAATTTTATTTGAGAAGTCAGTAGAAATTAGGAAACTGGCTAAAGTAAATACTAAATACGGGTACAAGAATGTTTATAAATGACACATAGTTTAGCAGCTGAACTGTCCAGAATTGGCTACTGACCTATGTTGCTCATTCTAATATCCTATGATGCACGAACACGGATACGTCGACACGGCATAACACCGACATGACAATTCGTCATTTTCCCAAAAATGCCGATACGGGACACGACTATATATATTTAAATAATAAAAAAAATATATACATATATATTATTCTACGTGCTTGTTAAATTAAAATAATGTAAATTGTAAAGTAAACTAGAAATATCTACCTCTAAAAAATAACCCTCACCTTTTTTTTTCCAGTCAGTTCATGATATGTTTAATCGTTCATATTAATATCATTACCAGAAGTTCAGAATTCCATTAACCTGGGAGCCGGCAAGAGACGGTGCGTCGCTGCCTGCTGGTCGCTGGAGAGGGAGGAGGCGCGACAAGCCGGGCGCGATGAGGGTGAGGGGGCGCGTGAGGGGGCTGAGGCGGTGTGCAGGGAATAGGGGTCGGGGGGATTGGGATCGAGAGGAGCTAGGGTTGAGCACTGAGGTGGTTGAGGTGGGTCAGCTGGCTGTGTTGGATACGTGTCCAAGCTGTATCCGAGACGTGTTGGAAATTTTAAAAATTAAAATTTGTTGTTTAATTAACCGACACGCCGCCGACACATGTTCGTGTCGTATCCGTGCCGAACACGGTGTCCGACACAGATACAACAACAAACTGAAGAGTGCATGCTTCAGAGCTAATACAGTTCCAGTACCATTTTGGAGGATTCATGGAAATAATCTGATCCCAAGAAATAAAATTTCAGGCATTGTTATTCTCAATTGATGCCAACACAACATACTAGTCTTTAACACAAGCATTAGATTTGTACGTCTACTTCCTACTGAAATAATCAGGCATATAATGTGAATCGGTGAATCCAACACATCTACATGGAACACTTGTGAGCTGAGTGCTTCCCTTCTCGTGCCGCAGAGAGTTTATAATCAAAATGAGTAAGTTCATAGCTGAGTTGGGAGTCAACTTCTATGGGTTCTGTCTATTTGTCAACATTTACAAGATGGTATGGGTCTTTTGCAGCACAAAAAGACTACAATTTCCCGCTTTGTCAGATGATCAAGCATATTGCAGAGGATGATCAGGAGAGCAGCTTTTAGGATAAGAGACCACTACCAGTTACCTCAATTATGCCTAACTTAGTGTTACTCGCTCGCTTACTATTACTCTAATTCCCAAGTAACAAGACATGTTAGAAACTGTGGAAACAGAATGAAAAATCGAGATACCAGAGCAGTGGTCAGTGTCAGAACGAATGAACACAGCTACATGTTGAAGTCACAACTGATGCAAAATATCTAGAATATATATGTACTCGACCAGAATATATATGTTGAAGTCTGATCCCAATTCGTACTGTGTCGAAGCCGGACACATGCTCCAACCTGACGAGGCGATGAGCGGCATAGGGCTTAGCGTTGGGCCGCGCTAGACACGACCGCCAGTCCGCACAGCCCACTCTGATTCGGTTTCGTGCCCTTTCGGGACTTTTGTCCCTTGCTCTATAAATGTACCCTGTATTCGCACATCTAAAACGTTATGTCGTCTCGTGCTTGTAATTCTCCTCGTATAGCGATTTTCGCTTTCGTTTTTTTTTCCTGTAAAGGTTTTCTATATAAAATTTGTGTCTCTTGTCTTCTGGATTCGTCTATTATTTTCTAACCATATGTGCCGTTTTGTACTCCCAGGAGTACATACTCTCACTTCTAATATACCACTTAAACGAATATATTATACTTATTTATCATTTTCAGTATACTTAAATACCAATTATAAGACACTTGAATACGACTTGATTGTTTTCATTTAAGTCCTTTATTTTTGTTATATAGCATTTTTTATAAAAAAATATACACAAATTTTGCCATGAAAGGTGGACTTTAATGAATTTTAAGAAGTATATAGAGGTATCATCATACGATTTAAGTGGTATATGATAAGTGGGAGTATGTACTCCCTGGAGTATCATACCATATATATATATATATATATATATATATATATATATATATATATATATATATATATATATATATATATATATATATATATATATATATATATATATATATATGAAAAATACTTCCTACTCCCAGGAGTAGTTATTCCCACCTCTAATATACCACATAAAAGAACTTGACGTACTCCATTATCACTTTGGGTATAGTCATATACTAATTATAAGATACTCCAATGTGAACCACACGAAAAATTTGCAAGAGAGTCCATAGTTTTTAGCATATTTTGTAAATACCTTCATATTCGCACATAAAAAGGAGTATGTCTAAAAAATTGTACATACCACCCCTGAAAAGGTGTGAATACCACCTAGGTGGTCTTGGGAGTAACTAGCCTTTTTCCTACTCCCGGGAGTAGTTACTCCCTATTCCGTATCTCACATATCTCACAATGTAGGGAGTATCTTGCGCAACCAAGAGTATGTATGTGTAGTATACGAGTATATAAGACCATATATGTGGTATTCACACCTTTTCAGGGGTGGTATGTATAATTTTTAGACATATTCCTTTTTATGTGAGAATATGAAGATATTTACAAAATATGCTAAAAACTATGGATTTTCTTGCAAATTTTCCGCATGGTTAACATTGGAGTATCTTATAATTAGTATATGAGTATACTCAAAGTGATAATGGAGTATGTCAAGTTCTTTTTGGTGGTATATCAAAGGTGGGAGTAACTACTCCCAGAAGTAGAAAGTATTTTATATATATATATATATATATATATATGTTAAATGGAAAGAGAGATAGAACCTATATTATTCATATAGACATGATGGTATTGTATATGGGTAAATTGTTCGCGTCAGAGCCATCGGCAGAACAGGATGACACAAATTCACACAAATTTGAAGCAATCAGGAGTAGATTATACAACAAAAAGAGCCAGATCTAGATATTTTAGGCAGGAGTATCCTTAACTGCAAGTTTAGGCTTCAACTGAAGTTTTGGCATTGCAAAGGAAGCATGCCCCTGCTGGACCAGCTGGTAACTAACAAGCCATCTCATACCAGCTGGTATACAAAAAAATGATACGAAGAATGAACAGAACGAGATAATTAAGAATCCATGTAAACCAATCAAATACATTTCAGGCAGCATTAGCATGGTGCTGCATCAATCACACACGAACTTTGTCTTAGTCTTTTGCGAGCAACACTCTCACACCATGGGGTTCTGTGACCGTGATAGGCACACCACATGCACAGCTGACCCTCTTATTTCAAGCGCACACATAACCACAAACCAAACCAAATAGATGGTACCTTAGTCTCGTAAGAGACACAAATTAGCAGTCTCAAACACTCCAGCTTGGTGGATGCACGTAGCATCAACCGCTAATTTATTCATCAGAAAACACACCAACTTGGCAAGCAAATACTTGATCCATTGTAACAATGGAAGCAGTAGAGAGCAGCAACACGTCCTTGTCTTGTTACGACGACCAAATCTACATAGTTCACAAATGCGACCGATTAATGGAAGTTGATAGATCGTTGAAGACGAATGAACAAATAAGCAGACCAAGGAGTTCAGTACACAGAGAGAGAGAAACTTGTTGCTATATATCTTGTATTCTTATGTATGTATTTTATTTGCAATTCAAATAGCACAAAGATATTTCTGCAGATATAGATACACACATGAAAGGAAGAAAAAGAAGAAGGGAGAGCATGTGTATGCATACCTGAACAGTTCGGTCGATTCACCGGAGAATGGAGCCTTTTGGCATAGGCTTCCTGTAGTACTGTGAGTGGCGCGGGTCGAAGAGGGAACGGCGGTGGGAGGATGTTTTTGGCATAGGCTTCTTGTAGTACTGTGAGTGGCGTGGGTCGAAGAGGAACCGGCGGTGGCCAACATCCTCCTCATCCTCATCATCCTCCTCCACCTTATCCTCCCCATCCTCATCCCCATCCCATTCCAGCTTCTTCCACCAGTCCTTCTCGCAGTCCACAACAGGGCGGTTGTCTTCACGGCGGCGGCTGACGGCCGGGAGGCGCCGAAGGCTCCAGCATCCCCTGATCCTGATCGTCTCGAGCATGGGTGCAGACATCTTGGCCTCGCATATCTGCTGCAGACTGGGGAGCTCATGCAGGTAGATGTGCTTTAGCTTTGGGAATTCTAGTGTGTCTTTTAGAATCCTTGCTTCCACAGGGAAGACCTGCCTGAGATCGCCACAATAGACGATGTGGAGGGTCTCCAAGTTGGGCAGATGTGAGTAGGGAACAACATACATCGGATGGTAGGGAACAGCATGGTCCGACAGCGGGAGGACAGATGTGAGCCTGGGGCAGGAGTGAAGGTGTATGCTTCGCAGCGTTGCAAAGGAGGAAATGTCCCAATGAGGGACCGCCCAAATGCAGTGGGCCATCGGGAGATCAGCTGCGAAAAAGGTTTCAAGTTCTTTAAAGCACTTGGTATATTTGTTAATGTGGAAGACAGTGTGCAGCTTGGGGCATTTCTCGACACGGCACCGTTTCAGGCGAGACCAATCAATTGTAGCCCTGTAGTGGCGAATTGTAGCTATGCGTTCTGGGATAACACTGGTGATGGAAGAATTGTCGTGCACGTGCAACGACTCAGCCTTGTTCATCACAAAGATTATAGCCTCGATACCTTGTGGGTTTGCCACGTTAGTGTTGTTAATTCCCTCGCCAATGTCCACATGCCAGCCCAATGGTTGAAACTGCAGGGCACTGCTGTCGTCATGACCAGTAGTTATCCTGTCAGTAGTGACATCAGCGTAGGTGAAGCAAGTATCGGGGATTAACGACTTCTGTAGTGGCGGCCCAATTTTCGAGACACCCAGATTTAGATGGAACCTATCATTGTTGCAACAGAGTTTTTTTCCAAGATACAAATATCTTTCTACCCCCAAGGACTGAAGAAACCCCAGGTCACACAAATCTCTTTCTACCACCAAGGACTGAACAAACCTCATGTCCATAATAGCGGCATATGCTTGATGATGTTCCTTTTGGACACGACAGATCAAAGAATCAATGCGTAGCACTGTCAGTTGGGGCAATCCCTCTTTTGGCCATAGTATGGCGTGGAGCTGCAGACATCCCAATAGAATCATACGTTGGAGACTTGGGACCTGGACAACCTGATCTCTGAGGTCAAGCATTTTGACTGCTGTGCCTGAGAGGTCCAGCTCCTCAAGGTTTGGCAATGGCCCACGTAATGTGAAGTCCAGCAATCTTGCACAACCAGCCAAGGAGATACGGGATATTTTAGCTTTCTCTCCTGCTCTTGCATCTAAGCTGAATGACTCGAGCAATGGAGGGAGTCCTTCAGGTCCGACATGTTCCAACCCGATACAACCATCAAGAACTATAGTCTTAAGACTAGTTGCCCCTGGCATGATTGGCAAAACTTGCATAGGGCCTGTAGGCTCAATTATTTGAAGCTTGCGAAGGTTCTGCAGTCGTCTCCATGCAAGGTCGCTGCGCCAAATCCTTCCCTTGTTTATATGTACCTCCCTAACGTTTGCAGCCATTTGCTCTATTATCTCTGGGGATAAATCCAGTTCCCAATCTGTGTAGCATATGTCTAGCACCCATAGGCTCTGGAAAAATTCCATTGCTGGTCTATCTTGCTTCTCTTCTTCTTCTTTTTGTGGTTGATCATTGCAAGCATCTAATCCAAGGAATCTTAAGCCGCGGCAACAACGGAAAGGAGGTGAAGAAAAGCTGAAGGTGCACCGGCTGAGTTTCAATACTCGCAGTTTGTCCGAATGTCGAAACATGTCATTGGGTAATGATGCTATTGGATGATCGGGTCCACTTTTGCTTGCCAAGAAAAATGATGATGGCTCTGAAAAAAAAGGATCATCCGATCCACCTTCGGACTCATCGGATCCACCTTCGGACTCTGGAGGTACAGTCGGGACATTTATTTGTTGGGAGCATATGACTTCTGAAACCCATCGGTTTGGAGGAGTATACAGATGATCACCAAAAGGGGGCAGTGTATTATTGGATGAGTAGTCCTCTATTCGTATCTGCTGATGCAGAGCAGCAGCAGCCTCCCATGCTTCATCAGACTCACCTCCTTGTATAATCCCATCACAGACCCAGTAGGTGGAAGCGTAGGTAGCCCAATTGTAGTCCATGGTGTCGTCACCCATAGAATTCAAGGACAACAGATACAAGCAACACTCTGTAGCTATCTCGGAGTTGATCCTTTGTTTATATTGTGTGTAACCAGCAAGTTCTCTAGCCTCTTCCTGTAGCAAACGGTTCCGGTCGACACCCCGACTAGAAGTAGCGTGAAGATACAGATGTGAATTATCCACCTTTTCTGTTATTTGTGGGTTGAGTCGAAGCCTCCCTCTGAAGGTCCATAATAATGTAGTACCAATAATAGACCACTGGTCATGTGGAGGGAATCCAAAATCAGTAAAGTCAACCGTGTGATTGCTTCCATTATGAAAAACCAGCATGCACTTGTGACCTTGTAGAGTTCGGTTGGTCTCTATTACAACGTCTCGTATCTCTTTCCTTGAGGCTTCATCCACTCCGCTGAAGTTATCATCCTCATCCTGCCTATCAAAGATAGCCATTATCTGTGGAGACAGTCTTAGCTCCTCCGCGATTGTCCTCTGGAGTGCCCTTCGGCTTTTCCACCTCGAGCAATCGAGGTGGATGATCTTGTTGAATCTCTTCCTCAAAGACGCAGGAGGGTTTTGGGCTATAACTCTAAGCACCGCAGCAGCAGCCAGTCCGTCCCATCCGTTAAAGTAGTTGGATGCAGCGTCGCTCGTATCCTCTAGATAACGGGTTACGATGTCTTGTACGGCCTCTTGGACGTTCTCCGCTCGTATGCCCCGCTGCATTAATTAGTTGATGGTGATTAGCTGAGGTGCCTAGCACTTGTTATCTAGTAACATTAATTTATTTATCAAAAAGTACATCCATTCAAAGCGGTGGAACATCCATGGCAGGGTCGATATCCATTCAAGCATAACATGTAGACACTATATTAATACTAGTGATTAAACTGAGAGAAAAATGCGTATCCGTAGAGATATAGAGGATATCACTTATCAGGGTATCCGAAACATGTCTGTAAGTTGCTCGAGTGAGTCTGCTGCGTATTAGGGCTAATTAGTGTGTCCTTTCCTTGCCTTCTCTTTTTTCTAAAAAAAAAAGAGAAAAATCTCTGTTGGAACATGTAGACACTACGTGGCCCGGTTGAGTGGCTTATTTTTAAAATCTTCGACGTAACATTTCTTTTCTAGATCCAATACAACGCAACTTAATTGGCATGCATTCCTATTGCGAGACGATAGTACGTCGACAGTTAATAGCAATATAGTACGTTTAGGTATTGAGTTGTATGTACCAACCATTTTAAACAAAAGTTTAAGCTGATGAGGAAAACTGAACAATTTGCGTATACTTCAATACTCTCCTTTACGTGTAGGCTCACTTAGATCTAAAATGGTGCAGCCTCCTCCTGCGGCCGCCTCCATTGTTGTGATACCCCGTTTCTTCCTCCCGAGGTCAACCTCACCCCCCCTCTTCGCTTCTCCTCGCGGACCCCTCTGGCACCTCCACCTGCTTCGCCGTCCTCGCACGCACGCCGTCGAGCCGCCATCATTCCTCCGTCGCGCACGCCGCGCCGAGCCGTGTAGCTCGCGGACCCCTTCTCCCGCTCCTCTTCCCGGCTTTAAACCCCCACGGTGCCCTTCTCCCAAGCGAGCAACCGAGAAAAGAGGAAGAAGGAGAGCCGAAGATTTGCATACCTCCGGTTGCCCGCTGCCGCTTCCCCGAGCTCCCGCTCCTCCCTCCCCGTGCGTCGCCGTCTTCATCATCGCCATCGCCGCGGTGGGCTCCTCGTCGCGCCGCCGCCTCCTCCTCCTCCGGCCGCCGCCTCTTCTCCCCCCAGCGCCGCCGCTCTTTCCTCTTCCCGCCGAGCCGCCATGGCCGCCGCCGTGGTCTACCGGGACAACCCCATCGCCGCGGCACCGCCACCTCTTCTTCCCCCGCGCGCCGCCTCCTCTTCTTCTCCGCCGCCGTTTCTCCCGCGCCGCTTTTCCACCACCCCGCTCTGCCGCCCAAGCCCCGCCTCCTCTTCTTTCGCTCGGGCGGCCGCGCCGTGGGCGCGCGCGCGCCACGCGTGGTCGATTCGCCCGTGCCGTGGGCGGCCGATTCGTGTAATTGGGCTGCGCGGTTTTCCTTTTTACTGGTTTTTCTTTTCCTTTTTCCTTTTTAAATTAAAAGAGAGGCTTCTAAAATTAATAACTCCCCCATTTTAGCTCCAAAAATTGTAATTTAAATTTCTAAAAATTTCTAAAATCAAGATCTTGCTAATGGCATAGGTCTTGTTCAATTTGGAGTTCATTTGTGTACTCTTGTGTATTTAATTGCTTAGTTGCTTATCGCTTATTTTTGGTGCCTCGCTTGCGTAGATTTCGAGACGCCGGAGACCTCCACGTCGATCAAGGACAAGACTACTCGGACTCTCTCCCCTACAACCAAGGCGAGTCAATACTTTGATCATATTGAGCCTACATTTTATGCAAATTATATTCTTTTAAAATAGCAAATCGCATGCTTTAGTTCCTTAATCAAACATATGTTAAAGCATAAGGTAGTTAAATACCCACTTGATGATTAACTAATTATTATGCCATCCTTGACAACTTGAATCCCTTAATTCCGTTGTCACCCTAGTAATTATATGGTAATACTAGCTATAGGTTGTACTTAAGCGACATGCTAGACTTGCTTAAGTACCGGGACATTACAACTGTCCCAATCATCATCTTTTCAAACATAAAACGATTTGGGCAGTCATTGCGGGTAAATGACTGAGATGGTTGAATTGTTGTATTTTACACCTCAAAAACCCTAAACTGCTAATACCCCGTGCAGGCGGATGGTAATATGGTGGGTGCGGATGTAGCACGAGAATGGTGGGAATGTGGTTGAGCCGCCCGCACAACCCTAAGGACTTAATCTTGTCACGACCTCTGTGTATAACAAGTACAACCACAAGTCCGCAACAAAGCTGCGACTTGGCTTAGTACATTTATCAAATCCTCAAAATCATCTCACCGAGGGTTAAAGGGGCACAAGCTCAGGTATGTCGGGCTTAGATGGGACACCGAGTCAAGGGTGAAGTTCGCGATCGGCCGAGGTGTAGCCACGCCACGCCGCCGCCGAGGTGGACATCCCGCGCAACGTATGGGCATAACCCCATATGGGTGAGACGAGGAAGGGGCGAGATATTTAAAAAAGTTATTGTGACAACCTCTCGACTACACGACTACGGAATCGTGTAGGGCAACGAGTTAATTGTCTCTTGTGGGTAAAGTGTACAATCTCTGCAGAGTTACAAACTGTTTAAACAGCCGTGCCTACGGTCAAAGGCGGACATGGGAACTTAACTTGAGTTAGTTCTATTTCAAAAATCTTGTGGGTGGTATGGAAATTGTGGCGGGCTCACCTAGCCCTGAGATTGGTTATTCCTGGGTCTTTGTACCCAGTGTCGTTAGTGGTGGATGTAACCACAATCAAAATTAAGCATGAAGGTGGAGGTAACCTCTGCTGATACAAATATTGCACAATTTCTCTCTTTAACTAAAATGAAATTTGTTAAAAATGCTAAGTGCTAGGAATTTGTACTTATGATATTTAAAAGTATTGCTTTCGCAAATAAAAGAACCAAGCCATCCTTGTAAGCCTTGCATGTATATCATTGCATTGTGTATTGGCTCACGAGCACGGTAGTTGTGCTCATCCTCGCTCTCCCCAAACCCTTGGATGACGCGATGGAGGAGACTATGCTTACTACGAGGAACCGTGGTTGATGGACAAGGAAACGATGAAGAGTAGTCTAGGATCTGTAGTCTAGGCCTCGACGCGATCTAAGTTGACTCGTTGGTACTTGCGCATACAACCGATATTATCCGGTCCTTGGGTAATATCGATCGTACCTGAGTTGCCCGATCGCTTTCGTGAAGAGATGAGCTCTACCCTTTGCTTCCGCCATCGTATTCGGTGTTCGTATTGTAATCCTTTGGCCGATCGCCCTCGTTGTAAAACTCGACCGACGTGGTCTATGTCACTCTGTTGATTGTAATAATGATACTTTAGTTCACGCCATGTATGAATGATTCAGCAATGCCTGTGAGTACTATCTACTGATCCAGGGAATAGCACAGCGTTTTCACAGAGGATTCGGATTAGAAAATCCGGGTCCGACAATTGTCGATGCCATCACGCCTTGGGTCTTGTCGGAGGAGCGGGTGTAGAGATTGCTAGATGGGCCATGCTTCCTGGGCCGGGCCGAAGCACGGGACTGTTGGCACGACACGACCCACACTATAGCTAGGTTGGACTGGCACGGGCCGACGAGCTGTGTTGTGCTAGCATCCCGGCATGACTCATTAGGGCCGTTTATATATATATATATATATAGGACGTCCGTTTCGTACTCCCTGGAGTATATACTCCCACTTCGAATATACTACTTAAATAAATATATTATACTTATTTATTATTTTTAATATACTTAAATATCAATTATAAGATACTTCAATGCGACTTGATTGAAATTTTTTTTATTACAGTTCGTTATTTTTGTTATATACCTTTTTCATATATAAAAGAAGTATATACACAAATTTTGCTATAAAAAGTAGACTTTGATGATTTCTTTTTTTTTTGTGGAAATCACTTTGGGGTATTTTATAATCATTATTTGAGTATGCTCAAATAGATAAAGAGATATCATCATACGATTTCCCAGGAGTATATATATATATATATATAAATGGTATGGTACTCTTGGGAGTACGTACTCCCACTTCTTACATACCACTTAAATCATATGATGTTACCTCTTTATCAATTTGACCATAATAATGATAATAAGATACCTCAAAGTGAGTTCTATGAAAAATTTCATTAAAGCCAACTTTTTGTAGTAGAAGTTGTGTATATACTTCTTTTATATATGAAAAAGGGTATATAGCAAAAAAAAAAGGGCTCTAATAAATTTTTTCAATCATGTCGTATTGGAGTATCTTATAATTGGTATTTAAGTATACCAAAAGTGATAAAGTAGTATAATATGTTCGTTTAAGCGATATATTGGAAGTGGGAGTATATACTTCAGAGTCTGAAAAGACTTTTATATATATATATATATATATATATATATATATATATATATATATATATATATATATATATATATATAAATGGTATATATATGATTTTATTTTTATTGCTTAATATTTATATGATTTTTCTTCATTTCGATTGGGCATTTGGGTTCTGCACACTACTACAAAAGAGGTCATACCAGACACCTCATCACAGACGGTTCCAAAGGAGCCGTCTGTGTTGAACTTATACAGACGGTTCCCTTTGGAACCGTCAGGGAACCGTCTGTGATATATTCATCATCACATACGGTTATTATTACCAACCGTCTGTGAGACTTCACAGACGGTTCGTAATACGAACCGTCTGTGATGATGAATATATCACAGACGGTTCATATGACTAACCGTCTGTGATACTCCACAGACGGTTCGTCATATGAACCGTCGGTGATGAGAACAATTTATCACAGACGGTTTGGAAATAACACCGTCTGTGAAATATCACAGACGGTTCAATTTTATAACCGTCTGTAATAAACTACTATCACCGACGGCTTTATTAAATAACCGTCTGTGATATTATTATCCCAGACGGTTCCAATATAGAACCGTCTGTGATATCCCACCTCTTCGTCTCCCGCGCGATGTGCCTCTTCATCTCACCATCGCACAACCATCTCTCGTCTCGCACGCCAACGATTGCGTCTCTTCGTCTCACGTGCCAGTTACTCCTAATTCTTTATAAGATGGAATAATTCACCGAAGATTAAACTCCTCCCATCGCTGTTATTCGTCTCACGGTTTTGAGTATACGTACACGCAGCAAGCCAAGGATGGAGAGCATGACGGCCAGCACCAAGGCGAGGAGGTCGGTGATCGCCTCTCTTTCTCACGATGTCGTCGTCGACATCGTTGGCCGTGTGGCCGCGAGCTCTCCTCAGCCCATGGAGGACCTATGCAGTCTACGATTAACGTACGTACATATTTATATCTACAAAATACGTACGTACGTAGTACTATTTATTTTAACATCTTGAATTTTGTATGTACGTATATTGGAGTTGCAAGGCCTTGTACAAGGTGTCCAAGGAACGCGCCGTGGGGAGGCGCGTGGCACTGGAGCGAGAGGAGGCGATGAAGTGGCAGGACAACGAGCGCTATCTCGCCGTCGTCAACCACCTGGCCGACGCCGGCAACCCGGGGGTTTGTTTCACCGTCGGCCTCGGGCTTGTCTTCGCGCCCCAAGACATGCAGCGCGGCCTCATATTCCTTGAACGGGCGGCCGTGTCCGGCCACAAGGCCGCGGCCTACGTGCTCGGCCTCCTCCTCTACACAGCCGGCGAGACGCGTGATGTTGGGAAGCACTACATCAGCCAGGTCGAGGACGAGCCGATCGGCGGCAGGTGCGAGACGACCAAGACCAACCGGGAGTGCAGGCGGTGCCAGAGGCTCGCCGCGGGCATGGTCCAGGCGGCGGCGTGGGGGAAGAATGCCGGGCCACTGGGCCGGGTGTGGGCGCTGTCGGAGGATGGCCACCGGTGCACGAGCACTGGCTGCGGTGTGGAAGGGTGGGACGACTACGTCGTCTTCTGCAGTGACGACTGCAGAATTAGGCATGAGTATGCCAGTTTCTTTGCAAAGGTGTTGGACTATTTGCCATAAAATTTTAGTTTTTTAGGTTTCTAGAAAGGTGGTGCAGTTGGACTATTTTCCAAATTAAATGAATTTTTAAATATACGGTCCACAAGGTCAGGAGGGACATCAAAATATACGTACGACATATTACAAGTCCATAACACATGATGTTATGAAATAAATTAATTACAATGGAGTAATTTCTTAATTAAAATATAGCCCTTCATGATGATCGACGCGCATATAGCTAGCTTCCTCGCTGGGTTCTTCCTCGAGTCTGATGCCATCTTCGAAAGGAGGCAACTCGTCAAATTGATTGTATTCTTCCTCGTCCACTATATTCTCAACTCCGACAATCCTTCTTTTTCCATGAAGAACTACGTGACACTTCTTATTTGCCGGGTCGGTTACATAGAAGACTTGAACAACTTGGTTAGCTAGTACGAATGGTTCGTCTTTGTATCCGACACGATCGAGGTCCACGGTAGTGACGCCGTACTTGTCGACCTTCACCTGTGGGAGATGGACCCAACGGCACCGAAATAGGGGGATCTTGAAAAACACGTAGTCGAGCTCCCATATCTGCTCTATTTGCCCATAGTACGAGCTCCTCAGCCCATTGGTACTGAATGCATCTATGCGACACCGCTGCTCGGATCAGTGCTCTTCCTATCCCGAGCTGCCGATAAAATGTGTACCCATTTATGTCGATCCTTGCCATGTGACAATTGTAAATTGTGGCCCTTTGCCAACCATAGCAACAGATCATCACTTGATGACCTCCGGTACCATGATTCGCACCTTTACCCATTCGTTGAACCGACGGTTGTGCTCTCTCGTGATCCAAACCTCCGACCGGTCTGGATTCTGTTGGCGTACCATGTCTTTGTGATCGTCGATGTACGGGGACACTTGGGTCATGTGTTGCAAGACCGTGAAATGGGCTTGAGCGTACGTATCCAAATTGGGAGTGATTGATTTCCTTCCGATGGTCCCGATACCATCCAGCCTTCCCTCATAACGAGATAGAGGCACACCTATCGGTTCCGCCTGAGCCATGTAGTCGACGCAGAACTCAATGACCTCTTCGGTTGCGTAACCTTCAATGATGCTGCCCTCCGGTCGAGATCGATTCCGTATGTAGGACTTGAGAATTCCCATATACCTCTCGAACGGGTACATATGACGTAGGAACACAGGACCGCATATCTTTATCTCTTTCACAAGATGAACAATGAGATGGACCATGATATCGAAAAATGACGGAGGGAAATACATCTCAAGTTGACATAGAGTCGTCACCACCTCGGCCTGTAGAGCATCTAGTCCTTCGGGATCGATGACCTTCTGAGCAATTGAGTTGAAGAAATAACACAGCCTCAAGATTGCCACTGACCTTGTTGGCAAGATACCCTAATTGCAACAGAAGCATTTGTGTCATCAGCACATGACAATCATGAGACTTCATACCAATTAATTTCAAATCTTGCATAGAAACAAGTTTCTTAATGTTAGCGGAGTAACCAGACGGGACTTTGACACCATGCAAGTTTTGGCACAATTCATTTCTCTCGCCTTGGACATAGTGTAGCAAGTCGGTGGAAGGTATGTTCGCCCTTATCGGTCTCTTTCGGTGCTAACTCGGTCCTTATGTTCATATCAACCAAGTCACGTCGTGCGTTAACACCATCCTTTGTTTTGCCACTAATGTTTAGTAAGAGACCAATCAAGCTTTCACATACATTCTTCTCCACGTGCATGACGTCGATGCAGTGACGAACTTCTAAGTGCTCCCAATAAGGCAAGTCCCAAAAAATTGACCGCTTCTTCCAGATGTTCTTCTGACGGGTTTTTAATTTACGTCCCTTCCCAAGCACAATATCGATATCCTTAACCATATCATAGACCTCTTTCCCTCTAAAAGTCCTTGGAGCTGAACTGTCCTCCTTATTTCCGTCGAATTGTTTTTTCATCTTGCGGTATGGGTGACTCCTGGGAAGGAACCTACGGTGACGCATATACACGATTTGCGCGAGTTGTTCACCATACACTCTCGTAGCATCTAAGCGATATGATGAGCTTTGACTCCTTTCGTACTAAAGCCCGACAGTTACCAAGGGCGGGAAAATCATTGATAGTGCGAGAACAACATGACGCGCGAAAGAGAAGTTCTCTGCCTCAGACGCATCCCATACTTGTACCCTTCGTTCCACAAAGGTCACAAGATCATCCAAGAATGGTGCTAGGTACACATCAATATCGTTCCTGTGTTGCTTCGCCCTTGGATAAGTAGTGACATCAAAATGTACTTCCGCTTCATACACACCAAGGAGGAAGGTTGTACATACATAGGTTCACGGGCCAGTGCTATGTCACGCTCATGTTACCGAAAGGATTCATTCCATCTGTACTCAACCCTAACCTTATGTTTCTGCCCGCACCGAACTCTTTGAAGGTCCGATCAAGTTTCTCCACCGCGTAATCAGCAGGTGTCTTAGTTTTCCATCTTTCTTACGCTCCTCCGAGTGCCAACGCAGCAATCTTGCCTCCTTTCGTTCGCAAATAAACGCTTCAAACGTGGGATCACAGTGATACCACAACACCTTAGCAGAGGTCCTTACTTCACCTTAGCAAAGTATTCTTACGCTTGTATCGGGATGCTTTGCACACGAGACATACATGCAAGTCTGCATACTCTTTACGATACAGGATACAATCGTTCGGACATGCATGTATGTCCCGTGTGCATACATGCATTAAAGAACCGTCTGTGATATTGAGGATATCACAGACGGTTCTTTAATGGCACCGTCTGTGATATTGAGGATATATCAGACGGTTCTTTAAGCAAACCGTCTGTGATATTATCACAGACGGTGCTTAAATAGAGCCGTCTGTGATATTGAGGATATCTCAGACGGTTCTTTAATAGAGCCGTCTGTGATATTCTTTTTATCAAAAGGCGCACCCTAGGGTTTTGCTCTTTACTCGTCACTTCGTCTCCCGCGCCCCTTAGGCTCTCGCGCGCTCTCTCGGCTCCTCTAGGGTTCGCCTGTTCACCTCCCCGGCCGTAAGACCCGACGCCGCCGCCCCTTCATCGACGACGCTGCCTCCGCCTCGACGCGCGGCCTCCTCCCCGTGTCGGCCTCCTCCCTCTGCACCGGCCTCCTCCCCGTGTCGGCCTCCTCCCTCTGCACCGGCCTCCTCCCCGCGTCGGCCTCCTCCCATGGCCGGCCTCCTTCCCCGCACCGCCTCCTCCCGCGCCGCCCTCCTCCCGTGTCGGCCTCCTCCCGCGCTCTCCCTCCTCCCGCGTCGGCCTCCTCCCGCACGGCCTCCTCCTTGCACCGTGAGTTGTTGTGCGGCATCCTCGTGAGTATTCCTAAAGATAATATGTGAACTGAATCTAGTACTAAAGATATGGCAAATTGATCGTGGGCTTTGTTGACATGCTCTGTGATGAACTTTGTCTTATACCGAGATTGAATGTGATAGTTAGTTGATTCTTGAGCTCTATTGTACAAATTACTTGCTATCACAATTTCATATATCGTTAATTTGTTACTTTCGGTTGAATGCTAGTTATCACAGACGGTTGAATGCATCCGTCAATTTGATATATTGTTAGTTCATTCATGAGCTCTATTGTATTGATTTAACCCTCGTGATGTGACTTTGATAGTCTTTGATAATGTGAACTGAAATTGATCGGTGGGCTTTGTTCGTTCGCTCGTGATGAACTTTTCTTATATCTTGAGATTGAATGTGATAGTTAAGATCATTTTCTGAATATGATTGAGATCATTTGATGATTAAGCAAAGTATCGTTTAGAGCTCATAGTTTGAATTTATACTATCATATTCATTTAATGAAGAGTATAGACAATAGGATTGAGATGGCAAAGACTTGTTCTTTTGCAACTCTCCTTCTGAGAGCACAAACTACCATCAATCCTTCTTTATATATTATACGTGTGTGCATCATTTTCGGTTAAGTTGAGTAAATCTGCTTGAATCTGGTCAGTTGGAGCTTACGCATATTGCTTCGTGCATATATAGATAGCAAGTAAGCGACATGGCGTCCGCACCATCTTCGCCGCCGTCATCGACGTCGCCGAATGCCTCTAGATCTCCGAGGAAAGTGGTACGTACGCAAGATGGCAGAGGAACATCGAGAATTCCTCCAGGCCTAATGACCATCACGGAGGTCAATGCCAATGGGATCCCTGTGAGTCCCCCCAAAGCAGCGGCGAGATTCCGGACCTTGTGCGGGATACTTGGAAGGGAACGGGTCCCCATCACCACACTGAGTCAGGGTCCAGGTGGACATGGTACATGACAATTTTAGAGCCGTCCCGCTGGAGATTCGCCCGAACGACGAAATCATAACACTAGGGGATGCCCTGTACAGTTTTATTCAGTGGCCAAAGAAGGACATCGCCCCGACCTCGCAGATCGCCTCAACTTTTGATGACTCCCCCAACCATCTCCACACGACCATGCCTCTCCAACAGACCCAAGAAGGACATCGCCCGGACCCGCAGATGCCGCCTCAACTTTTGATGACTCTACCCCAACCATCTCGACACGACCATGTCTCTCCAACAGGACCCTCCATGACTACACCTCAACCTTCGCTTCAGAAGCCCGCCTCATCGGTTCACGTGGAGAAGACACCGAACGAACAAAAAAAGCGTGCCGCCGTATCGGTTCCCGAGTCGTCTGACAGGAGGAAGACGCGTAGCTGGCAAGTCGTTCAGGACAAATCGAAATCGAAGAACATTAAGGCACTTCCGCCTCCTAACCCTAAGAAATACTCTTTCGGAAGTCCGTTGGCGACGAGCACAGTATTAGCCTACGCTGGATTAGGTTGTCAGAGTTTGCATAGCTGGTACTTGCAGAGGACCAAAGAGAAAGGGTGCGCTGATGGAATCACCGTCAGATACACGGAGGAGTATTTCCTCCACGAGCCGGCCCCCTTCATCGTGGGCTTCGACGACTTATTCGACCTATTCAACCTCAAAGCCCTCGATGCCTCACTTCTACGATGCTGGACACTGTAAGTGTGTACAATCAAGTTCTACATTCGCGTAATACCGATTAATATAACAACTCATTGCTTATGTATAGATACATGATTAAAACTGCCCGGCGATTGAAAGAACCGGTGGGTTTCCTCGACCCACACGTGGTCTCCGAGCAAACCATCTTGGCGCACGCATCCACGTCGAGAAATACATAATGCAGGATTGCTTGCTCAAAACTACGGGACTACATAATGGTGCCCTACAACGTAAGTAAGTGCTTCACTACTTGCTATACAAATTTCATTTGTACTTTATACGCAGTATGAACTTAGGTTTAATGACTATAGCGACATACATGTGTAGGCACCACTGGATCCTTTTAGTTATTATACCAAAGAGGAATCAGGTACTATACCTTGATTCCCTAATGAAAAAAGGTCACGACTTCACCTTTGTGCAACAAGTACTCGACAGGTGTGCTCATTTCCTCCATAGATAACTCTATTGTAGTCTTCCTTCGTTTGAAATGGCCGAGGTTAACTTTTTGAAAATATGTAGGTCGTTCATCTCCTATGTTGCCGAGGGAGGGCTATACAGGGGAACGAACGCCACACTTAGTCACAGGACGCGATTTCCGGTACGTGCTGACTATACCTATATATGTAGTTCTATATTATACTTCGTAATAATGCGTCTCGAACTGACTATACCTATGTAATTCTATTTTTTCAGTGCCGCCAGCAAAAAGCAGAAGAATGTGCATTCTACGTTTGCCATCATATGATTCTCATGAGTGCTAGGTTGCGGATCCGAGGTTGGTCAATCTCGCAATAATTGCTAATTATAAATTTAAATATATATGTGTAACACTTTACTCTTGTTTGTAGATTTTGAATATAGATTTAGATTCACTCGTTCAGAAAGAGACCTCGGATGTTCGAGGGAGGCTCTGCACCTTCATCATGACGGATATCATTGCGCCAACGGAGAGTTTCACTCTTGAACGACCTTGAAACAATTAATATATATTTGATATAGTTGTAATTCACTTTGAATAGTTGTAATTCAATGGTACACTAGCGACAATATTTGATATATGTTCGTTTGTAATTGACAATGATCACTTTGTGGGTTGTCAACGATTGATTTATCTGTGATGTATCTATTTTCTGCCTGCTTATTTTTCAGAGGGCATGACTAGCAATTCTCGAGGCTAGCGAAAATTTTATAAAAATAGTTAGGTGAAATAACTATCACAGACGGTTTAACAATCAAGTATGCGTGATATACATATCCAGACGGATCGTAAATAGGCAAATGCGGGATATCCTGACGTTCTATTTACGAACCGCTCGGGATATGTGTATATCACAGACGGTTTGATTGTTATAACCGTCTGTGATATGTGCATATCACAGACGGTTCATAAATAGTACCGTCTGTGATATACACATATCACAGACGGTTCGTAAATAGAGCCGTCTGTGATATACGTCTATCACAGACGGTGTTTAAATAGAGCCGTCTGTGATAATTAGATAGCACAGACGGTTATATAATTAGAAC
Organism: Ampelocalamus luodianensis; assembly: GCA_036346255.1. Classification (NCBI taxonomy): domain Eukaryota; kingdom Viridiplantae; phylum Streptophyta; class Magnoliopsida; order Poales; family Poaceae; genus Ampelocalamus; species Ampelocalamus luodianensis. The sequence continues at coordinate 7,963,368 of CM070623.1, forward strand.
CGTCTGTGTTGTGACTTATCACAGACGGATTTTTAACCGTCTGTGATAACCGCCAGCTTATCACAGACGTAAAAGAACACAGACGGTTCGGAACCGTCTGTGATGACTGTTCCGAACCGTCTGTGATGAAGCTGTGTGTAGTAGTGGCAGTAGCGAGAGATAGAGGTGGTATATAGAGAGCAGAGGTAGTGGGCTAATTAACTGTCTTAATTCACATGTAACGCACCAACCAAATCAATCTGACTGGGCATTTGGGCTCTACATTAGCTACTGTAGACGTGGGAACCATCCTTACAAGTAGTATGAAATCCACCTTAAGAATGACCCACCCCGAAATATCCTACACTTGAGGTGCTTATGCTACATATAACCACCACCTTTTGCACGAAATTTGGGCAGAATCTTGCGTAGATGTCTCTAAAGCTCTCAACAAAAACCTTTCAAAAAAGCTACCAGAAAAGTTACCCCTAGCAAATACCACCCCACTATACGAGCCTGTGAAGTTCGATCGAGTTTGATAGGCCAAATGCCATTAACTGGATTCCTAGGAATTTTTACACAAAGTTCTTACAGTCTACGTAAATTAAGCAGCGTGTCCTCGCAAATAAATAAATAAAATGAATAAGGGTCTGTCTATCTAACTTTCAACTGTTTTTGGAGTTAAAAACATTCGGATTCTCAACGGTTGGATAGAGATCCAAAGGCCATCCCCTCCCCCAACTTCCCTATTAAAGCAGCACAACCCTAATCTCTCCTCCCGTCTCCCTCCCACCCCGCCACCACCAGACTCGCCACCGCGCCACCACCTTGCTGCTTCCGCTGCCGGCCTCCTCCTCTCTTGCCTCCCCCGCAGCCGCCTTCTTCCCTGTCTCTGGCGGCTATTGCCGCCGGATTCGCCACCCCCACCTCCTAATTTCTAGTTGATTTCCATACTCCCCCGCTGACCTCCACCACCCAATGCCCTCCCCCGACCCGCAGCCGACTGTGCCACTACCGCCTCTCCGCCGCCACCTCCCACCGCCGTGCCTCTGCCGCCCCTCCTCCTCTATAGTTGGGCCTGGTGAACTCAAAACCTAACCTGGTGAACCCTAGCCCTAATTCGGCGAAACCCCGTCCTAACTCGCCACCACCGCCGCCGTTGGAGAAGACGGCGTTGCCGGTCGAGCACGAATCTCCACGCAAAGCATCAAAGGTCAGAAATTCAACTATTTTACCTCAAAAAAACATTCGACTATTTTTTAGCAATTCCGAATAAAATAAATAAGCAGCGTTTAGCGCAGGATAAACCAACCCTCTACGTAGACTCATGCATGCAGCCTTATCTCCCTCTTGCACTATTTTAGAGAACCACAAGGCTCGCTGATAAGAAAACTAACTACTTATAAGATTCAGGACTCATATTTTGTGAAAATTGCTTGCACATGTGCGTAGAAAAATATATACCTCTCGAGGCATGATGAAGTGAATCTCTACGAAGGCGTAGCAAAGACAAATCTAACCCATCCGCACCTCCAGATGGATCTCCACTTCCTAGCCCCTACAAGAGCGCATATCAGTGTATATATATATATATGCGTGCATCAACAATGTTCATCCACATAGTTATTCTCGAGAAAAACAATTATAACATGAGGAAGAAGAATCTGAGTAGTACCTTAACTGGCAGCTACTTATTCTGTGCGGATAAGTTTGCAGAAATGTTGGCGTTGTTTTATCCCAGAGGAAAGAAGTTGTTTATGTCAGGTGAAGGGAGGAAGGATGGAAATAGCTAGCAGAGGTAATTGCACGTAGCTTGTGCCATTCAGCTTGTGTTTGGGCTTTGGGGTGCTTTTACTAAAGCATGCGTGCTTCTTTGCTTTGGTTGTCGTCCTGCTAAAAGTGACTTGATGGCTCGAAAGAGGATCCGCCCAGCGCCGACGCTCTAGCTAAAAGAAAAGAGCGAAATATTTGTACACATGGCACCGTAATTAAAAGTGGTGATAAGAAAATAGAATGCACAAATGCTACTTCAAGAATAAATTATCAATGGCACGCCACAATTTTATGAAAATGCCTCAATTTTATGATATAGAGTTACGTGAAGACCCTGTAATGACGAGAAATTGTACATAGGTCATTGGATCTTTATTGATATGGACACACATCGGAAGGTGATCTTTATTGGTGGAGCGCTGGCATGTAACACAACTCAACGGTGTGGAAGCAAGCGGCACAACCAACCTTGTAAGGTGGCCTTCTTTGCTCCTACGACATCTAAGCTGGCCATCAATCGATCTAGTGGCTGGCACAAGCAGTAATCGTTGAGGAAGAATCTATATCTAAACACATATCTAAACCTAAAATTGGCATTAGGTCTACAACCTCATTGGAATTGAACCGAGGACCAAATGGACCAAAATGGGAACTGTGGTCGTCGCCGACAAGCCCGTAGGAATTATGGGACTGTTTGTTTTGTAAATCTAGTGAACCAAACCAGAATTTGGTAATACCCAAAAGATTTGGCCATCATTTGGTTTGTTACCAATGTTGAATTGTGATTCGAATTTCTAATATATAAGTATTCGGATTAGTTGCCATATTAGCGGATTAGTTTCTTACTTGACTCTAAGTCCTTTTACCTCTTTATATACCTCTTGTAAGCCGCACGGGGAGAGTTGATGCCTAACGCTTCATTGTAATCCCGGCGTTTTGTAAACACTCCTTATATAGTGATCATCGCCGGTTGGTGTCTGTGGTTTTTTTCCCGCAAAGGTTTTTCACGTAAAATTTGTGTCTTTTGTCTCTGTTGATTCCTGCATTATTTCTAACAAGTGGTATCAGAGAACAGGAGATTAAGGTTTGAGAGACACGAAAAAAAAATAGCAGATCGCATCTGGCTTCGCCGCCTCGCTCGGCGTCGTCCGCTCGCGAAGCCTTCGCCTCGATCGACACCGCCGTCTCGCGCACCGTCTCGTGCAGCGCATCTACGTCTTGCAAGCAAGTCTTCGGTGCTCCCGTCGCGCATAGCTCCCGAGGGCAGCGCTTCACCGCGTGCACGCGTCGTCGTCGGTCCACGCGGCGCCAACTCTTTCGGTTCGTGCGCGCGAGCAACCGAAGCAGCTGCAGCACGCGTCGGCCTCGGTCCTTTCGGCGCCAACTTCGCTCGCCCGTGCATCGCCCTTTTCTTCGCGGTCCAAGCAAGCCACCAGCGCCTGCGTGATCAAAGGACAGCAGACAAGATTAAAAGCAAAAGCAAAAGCAATCCAGCAAGCACAGCCGAGCGAACAACAGATCAAGACCAACAGAAACCAACAGAAGCCATCCAAAGGCACAAGTCCCAAGGTTTTGTTTATTTCAATCACCAACTAAACTTTTAATTCATCTTTCCTTCACGTGGGAGATCAAAGCCAGCAAGCACGTTGGGGCCTTCTTTGCCACGTCCACCCGAGAACCGAACCAGGATATTGGTATCCTTTGTTTCACGTACACAGAGAGTGTACCAAAGGGTCGTGATTATTGTTAGGTTTACACATATCAGTACCAGCAATACTCAGGTTTATTCCTCATGGCGACTTTGAAGTATGATCTTCCACTCCTGGATCGAAATACAAGATTTTCGCTGTGGCAAGTCAAGATGAGGGCTGTGTTGGCACAGATGGATTTGGATGATGCATTGGAAGGTTTTGCAAAACAACCTACCGCATGGACCGCAGATGACAAACGTAAAGACCGTAAGGCTTTATCTCAGATTCACCTTCATCTATCAAATAATATTTTGCAGGATGTTCTGAATGAGAATACAGCTGCTGCATTATGGTTGAACCTGGAAAACATTTGCATGACAAAGGATCTCACCAGTAAGATGTACCTCAAGCAGAAGTTGTACTCTCATAAATTGCAAGAAGGAGAATCCGTACTTGATCATCTTTCGGCGTTTAAGGAGATTGTTACCGACCTAGAGTCGATGGAGGTAAAATATGATGATGATGATTTGGGTCTTATTCTTTTGTGTTCCCTACCTAGTTCCTTTTCCAATTTCAGAGATACCATATTATATAGTAGAGACACTCTCACTCTTAATGAAGTTTATGAAGCTTTGCATGCTAAGGAGAAGATGAAACAAATGGTACCTTCTGAAAATTCAAGCTTGAAAGAAGCAGACTTGTTTGTTCGTGGCAGGCAAAAGGAGAAGAACTCAAATAATGGACCTCGAGACAAAAGTTCGAACGGCTATAAGAACCGGTCGAAATCTAGAGGCAAGTACAAGTCGTGCAAATATTGCAAGAAAAGTGGGCACGACATCTCTGAATGCTGAAAGCTCCAGAATAAAGAAAAGAGAACTTGCCTTTATAAGCCAAAAGGTAAACCAAATGATGAAGGTAAAACCTCTCTTGCTGCTGATGATAGTCCTAATGGAGAAATCCTTGTTGCCTTTGCTGGATATGCTAAGACCAATGATGAATGGATTCTTGATTCTGTCTGTACCTTTCATATGTGCCCAAATAGGGATTGGTTTGCCACCTATGAACCTGTTGAAGGTGGTACTGTGTTGATGGGTGATAACTCATCTTGTAAGGTTGCAAGAATTGGTTCAATTCAGATCAAGATGTTTGATAGCATTGTCAGAACTTTGACAGATGTGAGGCACATTCCAGATTTGAAAAGGAACCTCATCTCTTTGAGTACTTTTGATTCTAAAGGGTACAAGTATTCTGGTGATTGTGGAGTTTTAAAGGTATCAAAAGGCTCTCTTATAGTGATGAAAGCTGATATTAAAACTGCCAATTTGTACCATCTGCGAGGTACTACAATATCAGGTAATGTTGCTGTAATTTCAAGTTCATTATCTGATTCTGATGCTACTAATCTTTGGCATATGAGTCTTGGGCATATGAGTGAACTTGGTTTGGCATAACTGAATAAGAGAGGACTTTTTGATGAACATAGCATCGGCAAGCTAAAATTTTATGAGCATTGCGTGTTTGGCAAACACAAGATGGTGAGATTTAATACATCTGTTCATACCACAGAAGGTATTTTAGATTATGTGCATTCTGATTTATGGGGACCATCTCGTAAGACATCTCTAGGAGGTGCTCGTTATATGTTAACAATTATTGATGATTATTCTAGAAGAGTGTGGCCTTATTTCTGGAAGCGTAAGTCAGAAGCATTTTCAGCATTTAAAGAATGGAAGACTATGATTGAAAGACAAACTGAAAAGAAGGTAAAGAAACTTCGCACTGATAATGGGATAGAATTCTGTTCTGATGAATTTGAATCATATTGCAAGGCTGAAGGCATTGTTAGGCATTACACCATTCCTGGTACTCCTCAACAAAACGGTGTAGCTGAACGTGTGAACAGGACCATCATTTCTAAGGCCCGTTGCATATTGTCTAATGCAGGTTTGCATAAGCGTTTTTGAGCTGAAGCCACTTCTACTACTTGCTATCTTATTAATCGGTCACTCAATATTGCAATTGAAAAGAAGACTCCAATTGAGGTATAGTTTGGTTCCCCAGCAAATTATTCTGAATTAAGAGTTTTTGGTTGTACTGCTTATGCTCATGTTGATAATGGAAAATTAGAGCCTATAGCTATTAAGTGCATCTTTCTTAGTTATAAATCTGGTGTTAAAGGATATAAGTTGTGGAATCCTGAAACAAGGAAAGTTGTGATTAACAGAAACGTTGTTTTTAATGAATTTGCTATGCTTCCTGATAAACTGCCCACTAATGTTCCTGTTGAGAGTGAGCAAAATTCAAGTGTTCAGGTGGAGCACTCTGTTGGTTCAGGTAGCACATCAGATAAGAAAAATACCATTGTTCATGATGCACCTATTGTTGAGGATACTCCTATTGTTGAGCAGTCACCACAACGGTCTATTGCAGTTGACAGGCTTAGGAGGGAGATTAATCCACCCAAGAGGTTGATTGAAGAAGGTAATATTGTTGCTTATGCTTTGAGTGTAGCAGAAGAAATTGAAGGTAATACAGAACCTTCATCATACTCCGAGGCTATTATCTTCACTGATTGCAATAAGTGGACAACTGCAATGAATGATGAGATGGAGTCACTTGAAAAGAATGACACTTGGGAATTAGTGAAATTGCCAAAGGAGAAGAAGCCTGTTCGTTGCAAGTGGATTTTCAAAAGAAAAGAAGGTATTTCTTCTACTGAACCAGCAAGGTATAAAGCAAGGTTGGTTGCTAAAGGCTATAGTCAAATTCCAGGTATTGATTTTAATGATGTATTTTCCCCAGTTGTGAAGCATAGTTCTATTCACACTTTACTCAGTATTGTTGCTATGCATGATTATTAACTTGAGCAATTAGATGTTAAAACTGCATTCTTACATGGGGAGTTGGAAGAAGACATTTATTTGGACTAACCTGAGGGTTTTGTTATTCCCGGAAAAGAACACCTTGTTTGTAGATTAAAGAAATCTCTTTATGGTTTAAAGCAATCTCCTAGACAATGGTACAAGAGATTTGACTCATTTATGATCTCTCATAATTTTAAGCGGTCTGATTATGACAACCGTGTTTATTTAAAGACTGTTAATGGTTCAGCTATTTATTTGCTTCTCTATGTTGATGATATGTTGATTGCTGCAAAAGATAAGTCAGAAATAGCAAAACTGAAAGCACAATTGAGTAATAAATTTGAGATGAAGGACCTAGGTGCAGCAAAGAAAATTCTTGGCATGGAGATTATCAGAGAGAGAAAATCTGGTAAGTTATACCTTAGTCAAAAAGGTTATATTGAGAAAGTCCTTCGTCGTTTTAATATGCATGATGCAAAACCAGTGAGTACTCCATTAGCTTTACATTTCAGATTATCTTCAGCTCTATGTCCTAAGTCAGATTATGATATTGAGTACATGTCTAGAGTTCCATATTCCATTGCAGTTGGTTCTCTTATGTATGCCATGGTCTGTTCTATATACCACATTACCACATTACTCGTAGAATGAGTAGCCAATAGTCAACAAAGCTCGTTCAATCTTCACAGTTTAGACTTCCTCAATCCTCAGGCATATATCCCAGCAGTCAGCAATCGGTCCCCTCGGTTGCTCGGTTCCTTACTTCCTTTCCTCCTCTCACCTCGCTCCACCTCAGTCACATAGGACAGATGCGCCTACTACTACCAGCGGCCAGCGCCCTAGTCCAAGACTCCAGGCCAGAGGCCTCCTCCCCCTACTGCTCGATGCCTCCTCGGCTCCTCCAGCTCTCGCCGCTCCCCCTCCACGCCTCCGGGCTCCGGCACTCCCCTCCTCACCTCCAGCCCTCCTCCGGCTCCCCACCCCAGTCGTCCTCCTCCTCGCCTCCTCCGGCTCCCCCACCCCAAATGGCCAAATCTGGCCTCCTCTGTCTCGGTGGCTACCCTGGCCAGCACCCGGCTGACTGCCTCGGCTTACTCCGGGCTCCGGCTACTGGCAGCGCCACGGTGACTCCCCCGCCCTAGCTCCCTCCTCGCCCGACACGGTAGCTCCCCTACCCCAGCTCCCTCCTCTCCTCGCACTGGCGCAATGGCGCCTCGTCGCCTCGGTGATCGACGCCTCCCCTCCTTGGCACCACTGGCTGCAACCAGCTCTAGATTTGGGGTAGATTTTGGGATGGATTTGGAAACAGGGAATAGAGTGAGGAGGGGACTGGTGGGGTGGAGTTGGGCCTTGCGGACCGCTTCGGCAAGGGCACAAGGCGATGGCGGCTTCGTCGGCTTGGTCGGGGTCGCTGGAGGGCTGGTCGAGAGGGAGGGGGTGGGGGTGGGTTTGCCCGGGAGACCCGAGGCAGCCGCCCCGGCTTGCCCCTACGGTGGTTCCGCCATGGTGCATGACAAAGCAAGTGTGTTTCGAACTTTCAACTCTGGTTTCGAACTTCCAACTGGAAAATGGAATTTCAACTTAAAAACGTGAACTTTCAACTCAAAATTTTGGACTTCTAAATTGGATTTCAAAACTTTCAACGTGGAAATTTTAAATTCCCACTCAAGGTTTGAGTTTAGTGACAACTTTCAATTAAGGATGTGAGGGGGTTTGTAAAAAAAGAATGAACCATATAGGAGAAAGGATGTTGGAAAACTTTCTATTGATAAGCTTTCAACCGGTGGAAAACATTCAACTGTGGGATTTGCAAGTAAAAATTGAGTAAATTCTAATGGCATATTCTATATACCACATTACCACATTACTCGTAGATTGAGTAGCCAGCAGTCAACAAAGTTCATTCAATCTTCACTTCTTCAGGCTTCAATCTTCACAGTTCAGACTTCCTCAATTGGGCAGGAAGCCATGTGATAGGAGGGTATCCTTCACCATTCATGTGTGAATGTTATCTGACTATAAAATTGAGAATTTATAAAATGAATTTTAGTTATAGAATAACTGCTTTGGAACTTAGTACAAGTATTTAAAGAAAATGTTGTTTTATGCAAATCAACCAATAAGCCATCCATTGTTACATCCATATATGCATGTCATTCTGTTACTTGACGGGTGTAACTTGCGAGCACGAAAGTTGTGCTCATCCTTGCTTTTGCAAACAAAATTTCAGAGGAGAAGGACCCTGCTACCGATGTGGACCTCGACGACTAGGCCGCTTCCCCAGTCGATTGCCTGTGGCAGATTAACTGGACCCTACTACTTCTTCGTCTTCCGCTGTGTTTATTTTATTGTTGGGCTGTAAGCCTCCTTTGTAATAAACTCTGTTGATTATTAATAAAGTTGTGATATGAATTTGTTACCATATTTGTTTACTGTGTGAACTAGCGACTGATCATGGGACTAGTTCAGAAATGCACAGAGGATTCGGGAGTATTAATTCCCGGGTCTGACAAATTGGTATCAGAGCCATATCGACTGTAGGTCGTGACCTAGTTAGAATGGTCGTTAGTTGAAAAAAAAACTTCAAAACTTATTTTATAACAAGAAAAAGAATAATTTGTTCTCTCCTTATCCTGGTCATCTATCTGTAGCTTCTTCATAGCAATTCTTTCTTACCTAATCATTTCATCACCATTTTATAATGTTAAATGGATCCTCTCTCCCTTGGAAACTTCTATAGATGGTCAACACGTTTCTCCCTATTACGTTCAAGACTACAAGACATGGAGCCATCAATAGAGCATCGCCATGCAAGATATACCGAAGATCGTTTTATCAGCCAAGCCATATAGTTTAAGTTTACCAAGGCTCATTCGGTGTATTGAGTCGTTTTGCTAGCTTAAGAGTTCAATCGATAGAACGTTGTATAAGCTTTTGAATTCTTTCATTTGGGAGTGTTGTTTTGCCCTATCCCCTTAGTCCTTCATATTTGTCTCTTCCCTATCCTTCGTCTCCTTCTCTAAAATCTCTGGAATAACCGGCAGATGAAGAACACCCGTCGTTCTAAAGATGATACCAACCCCAAAGAGGATGTCCCTGCTGAAGGCAACCAACAACTGATAGCAGAAACCCTTCGGAATTTGAACCAGTTTTTCGTCACCCAGACTTAACTAATTCAACAGTTGATGCAACAAATGAGCAACAACAATGTTTCCTCAGCCACTGCTCCTACAACACAAGAACAACATTACTGCACCAAGTGTTCCAAGAGGAAGATGGTGGATCAAGGGCAACATGATGCAAGAGACCCCAAAGCTCGTGTGATTCAACCCCAACCCAACCAAGCACCAATGACGATCGCACTCAAGACTCCAGGATCAGCACCACGTTCATCGACGTAGACGTTCCACAACAACAATGGTGGCCAATTTCAACAGAACAAAACATCAAGGGCAGGAATACAATGCTTCGCTTGTCAGGAAATGGGACATTATGTCAATCGATGCCCAAAAAGACGCTTAGCACCCAGCTCAGACAGCATTCCAGAGGCTACACTGATCGCAACAATAACCCCAGAAGCAGGAGGTAAAAACAACAGAAGATACATGTCCCAGTTGCAGGAATACATAAGTTTAGGCCAGCCAATGCCTCAAGAAGCGACCACAGACCAGCCGACCAGCTTCTTGCCCCCAAACACCTCTGTTGGAGGCCAATCACAAAAAGACCCATCTCATGTTGTAGGCATCACGTGCTTCAATTGCCATGAGGCTGGGCATTTTGCCAGTAAATGTCCAAAGAAGTAGCAGGCAGCGAATCCAACCACCTCTGGAGTCAACATTGTGCAAGCAAGCAAGAAGCCGCAGAATTCTGGACGAGTACGTCTGTACAATGTCACAGCTCAAGTTCTGTCAGATGATGAGCAAGATGCAGACAACGACAACACCAGTTGAAAACCTTGTATTCCCAGTTTTCTTTCTAGCCACTCCGAATCTCGGGGACGAGATTCCTTTTAAGGGGGGTAGTTTGTAACATCCCAAAATGCTGTTACCAAAATAAAATAAATAAAATTATTATTTTGCTGGTTTTTCTGAAAATTTGCTAGAGTTTAATTGCTTTATTTGAATTTCTGGAGTTTTAAAAGTCAAAGAAAAATTTATTTGAAGTTATTAAAGTTTTATTTGGCTTGACTTGAAAAATAAAAATGTAATTAATTTCTGGGAATTTTCTGAGTTTTAAAAGCTTTTTCCAAATTATTTCAAAGCCAAAATAATTTATTTGCAAAAACTATAGCCAACTTTAAGTTGGAACTATTTTAATTAAGTCCAAAATGCCTCTAGAAATTTTTGTGAATTTTTCTAGAATTTTTGGACTCTATTTGCTATTTTCTAAAAGTCTATTTGATTTATTATTATTTTTTTAAATCCGAAAATCATGAAAATGGTTCGGACCACCCGAACACTTGTGAACAGTACTCTGTATGATGAACAGTAATTTCGAAAATTAAAAAAATAAAAATCTAATTTCCCGCTAGATCACCCATCCAAGATATGCTCCCGTGACTTGCTCAATTAACTTTCCATACACTACCATCTTTCCATTTGTTTTCTTTTGGTTAAGTCAAACACCTTTATAGCTTTATTCCTTCCTTCCTTTCTCCTTCTTCCCCAACCAATTTCTTCTTCCAGAGAGCACGCAACACCATTAGAAGCCATCACGAAGCTTTTGAAAACCGTGATTTCCTCCCCAAATCTTCGTGCAATCAAGAGCATTAACACCCCCGGCCATCACCTCCCCCATCCTAGGCCATTAATCCTTTCCATAATCTCCCCAATCCAGCTAATCACGCCATGTTCGGCCGTGACACACGCACATTGATCTCTCTCCACGGTCCACCTCCACCCCTATATAAGAGAGCACCGTGTGCCTCTCCTCTCTCTCATCCATCCCCGAAAATTTTAGCTCCTCCCTTCCTTCCTCCACGACGCAATTGAAGTTTTTCCGTCGTGGGCCAAACACCGTTCATCGGCCATTTGTGTCGCCTACAGTGGAGCCCCGCCACCATCGACCACATCCCCGGCTTTGCCTCGCGACGTTCTACGCCGTGCTCACCCTCTCGTCGCCAGAGCATCGCCGGAGTGCTGCCGCCCCGTGCACCACCGTGCACTACCGTGCACTCGCCGCCGCCGTCACCGGCCACCGTCCGCCGTGCCGCCACCTCCTACGGCCTCGTCACAAGGTGAGAAATCCATTTATGCTATTCGCCGACCATCTTTCCCTTTCCTTCACCGTCGGCCGCCATTTTTTCCTTTCCTTAATGCTTTCTGTTGGCCGAAGCTTGAAGATGAATGAAACAGTGAACAACTAGATAATTTGTACATACACATTTAATTCCTTTCAAAAATCCGTTCTCTCTCATACAAGCTCCAAATCCGTTGATTCTTCCTCCTAAATTTATCTAAATTCATCTACTATTTACAGTATTTGTTTCATAATTTTTAGAATTTATTTATTTCCTGTCATTTATTTGATAATTTAATTATCTCTCCTCCGTTCTCTCTCCTCGGTCACTCATTTCCTGAGCCGACCGTGTCGCGGCGTGCCCTCGGCTTCTTCTTCATATCCCTGGAATTTGCCCCACTATCTCAACTCGAGCAAAAGTTTTCCGCGAGCGACTGAACCACATTCTATCGCCATTTCTGGTGCCGTTTTTGATTCCCCGACGACATCGTCCACACCGTTGGCTTCGCCTCGCAACGTTCTACGCGATGCTCCCTTCCGTTTCTCCAAAACACCTCAGCTCATCGGTGCTACTATTCATCCGACGCTGTTTTGCACGTCGCCGCCGCCACACCGGACCTTCGCCGACGACGCGTTCACCACCAGTGGGTCCGTCTTGCTCCCGGGATTCCATTTTTGTGGTTCGCCGGCCGCCTGTCCTTTCCTCTCATCCGGCATCGCCATTTCATCATGAGTTACTGCTCACGTTGCATGGTGAGCTACAGTACCATGCATGAATAGTGTTTATGCATGCATCTCATTTTCTATAATTTCGTTCTCCCTCATACGAACTCCGATTCCATCGATTCAACTTCCTAAATTCATATAAAATCAATACCTTCCTCCCAGTATTTATTTTGTATTTTATTTGGATTTTATTTGAGTGTTATTTGAAATTAGCTCGTTTTCACGTATAGATTTTGACGACTTCGGACGACCGGATTTCGACGCCGTTTAAGAACAACGAGTAAACAAGCAAGGCAAGTTATACCCTTGATCATATCGATTCCATTATTTCAAATTATTTATTCTGTTTTAAATTATTATTGCATGCTTATTTATATCAGTAATTTCAATTCCTGCTTTAAATATATAGTTATGCCTAAACTCCTTTGTATGACCAATTTTGATAATTGAAGCAAACATATTGTCACCATAGGTGAAACCTGGTTGATACGATTGTATGAACTAGAACATTTTGAGAAAAATCAGGCTTAGCCATGCTTATAGACCAAACATGTATATTTTGGGAAATTTCAGCCAAAAATCAATTATTGTTCAAATTGTATCCATAACATCGGTATGTTATGGAAGTTTATGACTTTGAAAAATGAAATAAATAAAAATGGTTTGGACTTGGGCATAATGGATGTTAGGATGGTGCAAGTTTATGCACGGGCTCAATCGGGGATGGTTGAGGCCCATGGGTTTTGTTGGAAAGTTGCCCAAGTCAGTTAAGGACCGGTCTTCGAGCCGCATCTTGCTATGCCACTACCGTACCACCACATGTCCTCGGATGGGAGTAGAACCCGCTAATTAATCAGAATGTTCTCACCGTGGTCGCTCCTCACGATGTAATGGGTAGTCATGTTACGACTTATGTTAGGCCCACCTAGCGCAAGAGAGGGCCCGAACCCGGAGGTCTTTATTCCAAAGGGGGTGGCAAAACCTTAGCGAGGGGTAACTACGATGGAATGGCGCATTGTAAAGGCCTCGACATGTGCTCTAGACCGCTTACCAAAGGTAGTGAGCGGTGACATAGATATGTGCCGGACAAACTAGAGAATTCGTGTCATGTGGGTAAAGCCGTACAACCTCTGCAGAGTGTAAAACTATTCGAATAGCCGTGTCCACAGTCATGGACATGCTGGCAAAGCCACTCAAAGTTAGACTTTGGTTTTGTTTGAAAAAGACTTATTCAAACTGGTTTATCCAAATCGGAATTGGGCAGGAAGCCATGTGATAGGAGGGTATCCTTCACCATTCATGTGTGAATGTTATCTGACTATAAAATTGAGAATTTATAAAAATGAATTTTAGTTATAGAATAACTGCTTTGGAACTTAGTACAAGTATTTAAAGAAAATGCTATTTTATGCAAATCAACCAATAAGCCATCCATTGTTACATCCATATATGCATGTCATTCTGTTACTTGACGGGTGTAACTTGCGAGCACGGAAGTTGTGCTCATCCTTGCTTTTGCAAACAAAATTTCAGAGGAGAAGGACCCTGCTACCGATGTGGACCTCGACGACTAGGCCGCTTCCCCAGTCGATTGCCTGTGGCAGATTAACTGGACCCTACTACTTCTTCGTCTTCCGCTGTGTTTATTTTATTGTTGGCCAGTTAGCCTCCTTTGTAATAAACTCTGATGATTATTAATAAAGTTGTGATATGAATTTGTTACCATATTTGTTTACTGTGTGAACTAGCGACTGATCATGGGACTAGTTCAGAAATGCACAGAGGATTCGGGAGTATTAATTCCCGGGTCTGACACGGGCGCTCAGGCGCTGCAAGCCACGCGGCCGCGCCATTCTGTCCGAGCCGTTGGCGCTCCGTCACAGCGTGAATCCACCGCCACCTCGGACCATTCCTGGAGCTTCACTACGTGACGCCGCTCCCATCTCGGTTATCTGCTGAGGATAATACCCCCTCTAGAGCCTAGTTCTCCCTTCACTTCTCCTCTGGTCGCCGAGGAGAGGGAAGCTCCCTTGAACTCAATTCTCTGGTAAACTTCTCACCTCCGGTACTCTCAGCTCATACCTTGCATGTCGTTTCCATTTTGGCTTATGCGAGCTCTTGATTCCCTTTGTAGCTCCCGAACCACCACCGGTGCTCTCGACGGGCCCAAAGCGTGCACCGAAGGACCTTGTTCTGCCATTTTCACCTCGGTGAGCTCCTTTCCTTTTCCTTGCGCGTCACTTCATGTGTTAGGTTATAAGGAGTAAAACCCCCCATCTATTTGCACCAATGGCTTAACAGGATTGTCGGATTTTGAAGTTTTACGTTTTCCGGCTGACTTTGCCCCTTTCGTCTCCATCTCCGGCACGGTGGGTTTCCTTTCAATCCCGTCTTCTCACGCCATGTGTGGAGTATGCTTAACCTATTACAATCACTCACTCTCTTGGATTTTATGCAGGGTTTTCTCTCCACGGGGAGCTCACTTTCCCGCCGCTAGGTCATCGTTGCCGGCGAACCTTAGAGCTCCTCCGGCCATCACCTCTTCCCTCTGACCCTCAGGTAGCTTCTTTGGACCTCTGTGAGGCTAAGGCACCCGCTTATATGGACTTTGCGGAGCTCGTTTTCACATTTGCTTTTCGGCCGAAGCTTTAGCTCCGCCCATCTCCGGCTAGTCGCCGATTCAGGCCACTTGAGTCGTCGCCGCCACCACCTTAAGGTGCGCAAGGCTATTGTGATTCCGTTCTGAGCCTTGGCCGGCGCCTCCGTGGCCAGAATCCCCGGCGGGCCGCCAGGCAAGCACGACCGACACTGCTGTTGTCGGGCTCGTCCGGCAAAGCCCTGTAGCGCGGCGTTTAAGCCTAATGACGTGATTAGTGTTAAGGGTAAGGACTTAGTCTATCACTTACAAGTGGGACCGCATGCTTAATCCTGCACTTTAGCCCCTGTTAAGTGGTTGTGTAATTTTATAATTTACGCTTTCTGTTAAGGAAAACGTAATATTTTAGCTACAAATTTAATAGTACGTTTTCATGTTTGGAAAATGCGCTTTCGGCATGTTTTCGGCTGGGCAGGGTCAAGGCTGACCGAGTCAACCCTGACTTCGGGGCCCGCACGTCAGCTACTGCGGCTAGCGCGTGGCCGGTAGAAAAAGTAATAAATACTTTATGAAATTCGAAATCTATTAATTACACACTGAAAATTGGTATTAACTTCTAAAATGCATAACAAATTTATTTTAACTCCAAAAGCAATGAAACCACTTCCGAAAATTTTCATTTTAAATGAACTTTATATTAAAATTTGTTTCAAACATGTCCCTATAACAGAGAGTATTATTTTGGAAGAATAACCCATAACTAGGGGTGGGAAGGGGTCGGTTCGGTCCGATCCTAACCTGGCCCGTCAGGCCCGGGGGGCGGCTGAGTGCCATGGGTCGCCCCACCGCGCGTTGAGACTCTGACCCGGTTATCCATTGGATCATTAGGGTCGAACCTGTTTGCTGGGCTGAGTGGCCAACTGTGTGGCTGAATACGTGTGCTTGTTCTTGCCGACTGCTGGGCCAGTGGATACATCTATCGATAATAGCACATTGAATTGTCTAGTGATTATAGAGTTACAGGTATTAGTACAAAGACCAATTGCAACATATTGTAACAATTCCAGTACGATCGTACTGAATAGTGATTCTTATTTGCATGCACGAATGCAAGGTTAACTTTTCCGATAAAATGAAGAAAATTAAACTACAAAGACAAAACACTACAGAGAAACAAAAATATCCCATGGAAATCTTTTATGCAAGACAAAATTCTTTCTTCCACTTATAGAGGTAATAAAGTTGTAGAGAGAAAAGAAAGCATATAAGTTTCCTTACCTGCCATGAGAAAGTACTATATCTGAAAGAGATGCTGCTAGAAATGCAAGTCCAAATCCAAAAGAGCATGCCCGTGTAATGCTCAAGTACAGCTCTAATTTTCATAACGTTCTTGTAGAAATTGAAAAGTACTCTCATCCAAAACCCTCGACAAGTTATATCTACCACCATAGACATCATACACTTCTGTACTGACAATAGGAAATCTCTTTGCTTTAAATGAATTGTCCAGTAAGCAAAAGGGATGACAACGTACATGAGTAAAATAAATCCAACCATCGTGTTGACAATGACATAAAAAGGGAGTATCAGAGGACTGCCAGTGAAGCCACTAATTGCCGACCAATCCAAGCCGAATGAACCAAGCCCAAAACCATTAAAACCAGAGCCAAGTTGCTGAGCAGTGACAGACTTTTTCCAAATCCAGCAAACAAAAGACAACGCACTAACAGAAGGGAAGAAGTAGCTCGAAACGATGTAGTACAGAAAACTAATGACAAAGGCAACGAAGAAAAATTGACTTCTTGATAGCTCGCCTTCGACCTTTCCCCTCCTCATGAAAAGTCCTACAAGAATAAACATGACATAGCTATTAGAATAAATACTAAAGACTGAATACACAATTGGGCTCAAATGCCAGGGCAAACCTAAACAATGTCACATAGGGTAGGTTTTCAGGCCACCACACATCTCTGAGCAGTTCACAAAGAACTTCGTGAAGAAACCAGCAAATCCATACACAACATTCTGTGTAAGTACCAAGAATTTTATAAGAAAGCGCCCTTAAGATTGCATTAAATAAAACATAAACTGGACATAACCTTTTTCACTGACCATTTCAACAAAATGTGAAAATTTTAACATTGAACTGCTAAAGAAATGCGTAGAGAAGAGAACCGAATTTGCAGGCCACCATTGGGGCTATATTTTCTGACAAACATGAGTGCGCAGGTAATTTATGGAGTTCGGGGGTCAACCAACATGCCATCCTGTGTTTATCCTATCAACAGGCATGCATTCGAAGATCCACTACATCCTGTGTTAGAAGCAAAGATTAGCTTCTATTGTCATGAGAAACATTGTGAATGCTTAACCAAACATATAACCAAACATAGGCGACATCCTCTTCAAAATCCACTACATGTCCTTCAAAACTTGCCTAAACTTTAGCAAAATCCTGTACAAAGACCCACTCATATCAGCTGTTAAATCATATCTGTTGTCCTACCATAAGGAACACCTAGCGTGCTCAGTTCTAACTTCTAAAAAAACCAAGTTTAAATAAAATCATCCGTGGACAAATATCATGTTCAGAAATGAAGCAAAGGAGGAGTGATGATCTCACCATTAGGGGTACTGATAAGGGCAATCGGTGTCGCCGGGAGCTCATCGCGGCAGAGAGCCTTGCCACCGGAGACATCACCACCGGAGCCCTTGCTACCGGCGACGACGAAGAAGAGCCTTGCTACCCCTCTTGAATCTGGATCTCGTCCCCCGCCCCCGCCCTCCTCCACGCTCCCACCTTTGAAATCATCCCCACCGCTGGCCGCCACCCTCTAGAGGATGTGGTACGTCGGCCGTCGGCGTGGAGGATCGAGACAGCAACGGCGGTGTGTAGGGATGGATGCGCGCGTTGCGGTGGGGATCAACGAGGCGACTAGGTAAGCGGCGGCGGTGCGTTGCGGTGAGGGATTGAAGAGGCAAGCGGCGACGGCGAGTTGCCAAGGGGGATCGAATAGGCGAGCGGCGACGGTGCGTTGCAGCGGGGGATCGGAGAGGCTGCGAGGAGAAGGGTCGCCCCGTGCGATCCAAAGGAGCAATAGGGTTAATGGCCTTTTTGCCCCTGATTTTTTATGGATAGTACCTTTAACCCATTTGCTGATAATTTAGAAACGGTTAGGTTACCCAATGGGTCGAGCTGAACCATTCCCACCCCTACCCATAACTCTATTATTTGCACAATAGAAAAAGACTTTTAACTTCAAAAATACATAACTATTTCATATTAACTCCAAAAAACAGTGAAACCACTTTTAATATTTTTCATTTTTAGTGAACTAATTTATAAAGTAGGTTTCAATTTTACCTCTGTCACAGAAAATATATTTTGAGGAAAATGATCTTAAAGTGAATTATTGTTACACTATAAAATGCTGATAACTTTAGAAATTCATAACTAAATCATGAAAACTCCAAATGAGGCAAGCTCAACTCTGTTGAACTTGTAATAATATTGCCTAATTATCTATGCACTCCATGTACTCACCACTGCTCTACAAATTTTGGCCAAATAATTAAATTGCTTAATTATGGGTATATTGAAATCTGAAATTTAAACCACCATAACTTTCATATACTAAATCAAAATGGAATAATTCTTTCACCTAAAATCATCTAAAATCATGACTTAGATACTGTCGAAAAATCATGCATTTTTTAGCATATTGAATTTTTGAGCATTCCTCGATGTTTGTTCGGTATTGTATTTATATAGATTCTGAGCCTATTGATATTGACTCCTACGCTACTGAGGGAGAACAATTATCCTACCAGCAAGGCAAGCATCCTTTGAACTTTCTTTTTGCATCATATTTGATCCCAGTTTTGTTAGGATAGATGCAATGATAATTGCTTGCATGCTATTTTGATATTGTCGCTATTTTTGTGATGTGTAGTTTAGTTATGTCCTAATTCATTGAGGTTATCCTTGAATTATTCCAGCACCACATGCTTAAGATAGGATGTGTGAAATTATATTATTCGGGTTTGCTTAGCCATGCAAGTCTAGAACCGATAGTTTGATTATCGGGAATAACCCGACAATTATGGGATACACACAACTTTCTTTATATACTTTTGTTCAGATCTTTGTATCCATTTTATGAGTTAAATTTTGACATTTTTAAAGGAGTTTTTGGTCCGGACAAGTGTTGGTTAGTGATGGTGCTTTGTGCACGAGCTTTGGTAAGTGGTAGACTTGTCTGGACAATTAAAGACCGAACTTTGGTAACGTCGTTGATTCAAGTACACTCGTGCTACCATACGTAGTATATGGGTGCTGTACGGTCAAGTAAGGGGAAGGTTCTGTTGTGTTAAGTCTCACGGTGGTGTAGGGACAATTGTGTCTTTGTCAATTGTCCTTAGGAATCGATGTCAATGTTCTATAGTGTGCAAGGGAGCACCAATTACCTTTACATTACATCGGTATTTCCAATACAACGTGTGAGCCCGTTAGAAAGTGCTATATGCTACTTGTACTAAGACCGAAAACATCTCACATGGGGGACTTAGCTCAGTAGGGTTTTCTTGCTAAAAACGACCGTATCTCGATTCTCCCCGGCCGGCATACCAAAGGAAGTGTGTCATTATCCGGAGGCTTACGGGCTAATCGAGTCGTGTGGGTAAAGTAGTACACCCCTGCAGGGTATAAATCTATTCGAATAGCCGTGTCCACGGTTATGGACAACCGCTTGAGTTCGAGAGTTACTATTGTTAGACTTGGAAGTAAAATTATGGGTGAACTCGGTAACTATCATGAATGGGATGTTCATGTTTGTTGTAGTATCAAAGTGGGAAGCCACTTGCTATTTGTATGTTTTATTTGTTACTCAGTTCATTACTATTCACATACTTTACTTCTACTTCAAATCTGATTTTGAAATAGCACTTAAAAAAAACTAGTATGTGTAGGTTGTACATTGTTGCGTTTCTTTCGCAAAACTAAGCCATTATGAGCCCTTCCTTTGAATGATCTTATGCATAACTATTTTTATTTGTGTAAGACTTACGAATACTCTTTGGTACTCAGCCAGGTGTTTGCTGGCTTTTACAGGTGAGAAAAATACCGAGACCGATGAGCTTGTCGGTGTCGATTTAGGCGACACCGATGAGTAGTATGCTATCTTTTAACTCCCAGTCGGTTGCCGATAGGTTATGGGCATACCACTGCTGGTATTTTAGTTTATTTACTTGCTTCCGCTATGAACTTGTTTAATTTGGCTGGTCGGCCACTTGTGTTAGTTGTAACGTTGGGACTATGATGTATGACATTGCACTATTTATGTATGAGCGTTGTATGGATGTGATCGACGTTGTATGAGAGTATGAATATGTTGGTCGCTGATCTTGGGAGCCAATATAAGTCATGCTCGCTGTTCATGGCTTCCTATTTAACTCGCTAAGTGTAGTGCTTGACTTGTTGGAGAACCGACAATCATGTAGTGCTCGCAGAGGAGCAGCGTGCATGATCGTCGGGGCTCTAGATTTTAGTTAAGCCTCTCATTTAGACTGAGTTAAGTTGGAATCCATTTACTGGAGGTCCAGAGTTATGTCCTTAAGACCATGCTTAGTCTCGGTCTTATGGAGATAGCCCGGGGTCCCCACACAGCAATCGGTCCCCTCGGTTGCTCGGTTCCTTACTTCCTTTCCTCCTCTCACCTCGCTCCACCTCAGTCACATAGGACAGATGCACCTACTACTACCAGCGGCCAGCACCCTAGTCCAAGACTCCAGGCCAGAGGCCTCCTCCCCCGACCGCTCGACGCCTCCTCGGCTCCTCCAGCTCTTGCCACTCCCCCTCCTCGCCTCTGGGCTCCGGCACTCCCCTCCTCACCTCCAGCCCTCCTCCGGCTCCCCACCCCAGTCGTCCTCCTCCTCGCCTCCTCCGGCCCCGCCTAAATGGCCAACCGCCTCCTCCGGCCGGTGGCTACCTGCCAAGACCGGCCGATCGCCTCGGCCTACTCCGGCTCCGACGCATCGGCAAGACCGCGGTGACTCACCCGCCCCAACTCCCTCCTCGCTTGACACGATAGCTCCCCTACCCCAGCTCCCTCCTCTCCTCGCACTGGCATAGTGGCGCCTCGTCGCCTCGGCGATCGACACCTCCCCTCCTCGGCGCCACTGGCTGCAACCAGCTCTAGATTTGGGGTAGATTTTGGGATGGATTTGGAAACGGGGAATAGAGTGAGGAGGGGACTGGTGGGGTGGAGTTGGGCCTTGTGGGCCGCTTCGGCAAGGGCACAAGGCGATGGCGGCTTCGTCGGCTTGGCCGGGGTCCCTGGAGGGCTGGTCGGGGGGGGGTGGGTTTGCCCGGGAGACCCGGGGCAGCCACCCCGGCTTGCCCCTACGGTGGTTCCGCCACTGGGTGTGGTGACAACCTAAAATAAAACCCCCTAAAAACCTCCTGGTGCATGACAAAGCAAGTGTGTTTCGAACTTTCAACTCAAGTTTCGAACTTCCAACTAGAAAATGGAATTTCAACTAAAAAACGTGAACTTTCAACTCAAAATTTTGGACTTCTAAATTGGATTTCAAAACTTTCTACGTGGAAATTTTAAATTCCCACTCAAGGTTTGAGTTTAGTGACAACTTTCAATTAAGGATGTGAGGGGGTCTGTAAAAAAAGAATGAACTATATGGGAGAAAGGTTGTTGGAAAACTTTCTATTGATAAACTTTCAACCGGTGGAAAACGTTCAACTGTGAGATTTGAAAGTTGCAATTGAAACAAAAACTAAAGAACCAGGAGACAAAACGCAGTGTATGCAAATCACGTCAAACACTACGACCCCACTTGCCTGCATAAAATTAATCCCAAAAAAAGGAAGCGAACATGACAGTGATCTTTCCCGACACTTGGCCTGTCCATGTGACCGTGCGATAGGGAGCTAGCACGCATGCATGTGTCAATTAGTCTATTTCTGTACACCAAATATGCTTAATGCATCCTTGAACTGGTTGAGCACAAGGCAGTGTTGTAAAATGGAAACTCACAGTCCACCGACGGAGCCGCCCGATGGGTGCACGCTCAAGGTATCACCGTGCATCATCCCACCATAGATCTTGGAGTAACTCCACATCGTAGTGAATTAGCAGATAACACTGTTTCCTTGAATTAGGAAGAGAATATAAAGGGGCATTCATTTCTATTAATAGTGACACTTTTTAGAGAGATTAGCGTTACATCTTCCCGTATCGATTGGGTGCCTAGCTAGAGCCCTAGGCACCTATATCCATGAAACGGATGTCCAATACGTCAATAAAAATATAATATTTTATGAAAGTAATTTTGATGATAAATCTACCGACATTTCCTTTATATAAAAAATTGAAATACTTTCGTGTACATAAGTGATACAAGTTTAACAATTTTGACTTTATGCATTCTAAAACTACATATATATTGAACGGGCGCAATTTACATTAGGAGTTATTTAAAAAGGTCCTTCAGGGTAGAAAACGGCACACCTAATATGTTATATCATCCTGATTGGTCTCTTGTTTAGGAGAGATTAGGATCATTATCTTCAAAAGTAGGTTCATTTGCACCGTTTACATGTGCCCACTCTCAAATTAAACTACTCCAAATCTCAGCATAAACCATAGCAATAATAGGGGCATTTCAATCTCACCAACTTTTCTATACAGCTATTTGGTGCATCCTTAATTAATATGTTTTCTATACATCTATTTGGTGCATCCTTAATTAATATGTTTTTGCCCATACGGTGCTTAGACTTATATTGAGAGACGGGGAGCAATGTATAACTATATATCGGAATTCACGAGCAGTATAACAAAACAGTAGGTACTAGCATAAGAACCTCGAAGGTAAGTACAAAAAATTTTTTTTGGAAGAAGGGTAAAATAACTAGCTCTTACTCTACTTTGTGAAATAGCATAGCATGTAGAGAAGCGTACCTCTTCGAGCACGATGAATCCCTCTATGAAAGACCAAAATAACATATGAATCTACACGGATCTAACCCATCTGCTCCTCCAGATCTCTTCACCTGCAATGACGTAATTAATAGGTTTGTGCATCTACATTATAAAATCTATAAGCTTATTTTTCATGGAACAAAGTTGTAAACAGCATGTGGTGGAGGAAGGAGCTCAGTACCTTAATCGTCAGCTAAGCACATATGTTGTGCTGATGATCTAACAGCCCTTTTGGTCTTGTTTAATTTCTCCAGGGAAACAAAATATGTTGCTTAACTCGTAGCAGATAGCAGCCAAATCAGCCAAATTTTTGGTCTATGTTAGTACCTTTGTGTGGATATCATTGGGATATGCTCATGATCTTATGATGATATTATAATTGGCAATGTTGTTGAAGTGTTGTTGAAACACTCGTTTTCAGCAAAGTGTCAGGACAATCGGTAGTTCCGGTAAGTAAGACGTGGTACTACCGCAAGTGTGTTAGCGGTACTACCGTAGGTCTAGTTTCCGATCGGGTGGTTAGATCAGACGGTCCGAACTGTGGTCCGAAGTTCACGAGGTAAATCGGCTGGTTCAAACGAGTGGTCCGAACGTTCGTCCAAATGTATGTCCGATGTCCGGAATTCGGTAGTTCCGCAGGTAAGGTAGCGGTACTACCGCATCGCGATGTAACCACAAGGAGAATGGTATGTAAATTCCAGATAAGGTGTTTTGGGGTTTTGGTTCTCCCCTGGAAATTGGTACGACCGCAAGACCGATTTAAAAGTAGTACAAAAATTCCAGAGAGGTTTTGTTTTTCAGAGATGAAATTTTGGCTAAGTCTCTTCTGGGCGGTAATACCGTTAAGTTGTGGTATGGATTTTCTAGAGAAGGTGTTTTGGTCTTCATTGAAAAACGGTACATCCGTAGTTACTGGAGCGGTATAACCGCAGTGCGGTGTTGTAAAATGGCAACTCACCGTCCACCGTCGGAGCCGCCCGATGGGTGCACGCTCAAGGTATCACCGTGCATATCCCGTATAACACTGTTTTCTTGAATTAGGAAGAGAATATAAAGGGGCATTCATTTTTATTAGTAGTGATATTTTTTTAGAGAGATTAGTGTTACATCTTCCCGTATCGATTGGGTGCCTAGCTAGAGCCCTAGGCACCTATATCCATGAAACGGATGTCCAATATGTCAATAAAAATATAATATTTATGAAAGTAGTTTTGATGATAAATCTACCGACATTTCCTTTATATAACAAACTAGCAGGGTGACCTGCGCATTTACATGGCTAGATTTATTTTAAAGTTTGTAGCGACAAATGATATAACTTAGATACTTCAGAATATATTTACGTATCTTGTAGCTATTTAGATTTTTAATATATCATAAAGATTAGAAAATGACAATAGAAGCTCGAAGAAAAATGCAACTTGAGTAATGTAATTGAAATATGAGTTTTCATGGAAGAAAATAATGAGTATAATAAGTTAACCACTCTCCATTATATAAACATCATGTAGATGCATGCCCTTAGCTCTTTTCTAAAATGTTTGTATGCATATGTATCTCTGTTAAACTCAAGCAATACATTGATTATGTGTACAACAAATTATCTTATTAGTTTATATGATATTAGAGTACTTTGCCCACGTATACACCGACGCACTATAGTCGATCTACCTTAAACTTATCTTCTCTTACGTCGGTTGCCCCACCGAATCGTATGTCTTCTATCTCTTCTCCCCGCCATAATTTTTCTACTTCAACCTCCAAGAGCAAGCTCAATTCTCGATCGATATCACTCAGCTGCTACCACTTCTAATGCAATACTCTACCATATAGTTATCTTCTACTTCTCTCCAATTATCGCTTAATGATGACCGTTGTGACATCTACACGTATATACGTGCAAATATCATCGATCCCTGCTGGGACACCCGTCGCGCTCTCTCCAGTGGCCCTAAGCATATTCCTTACCATTTGCAGTATCTCTACTCCGAGCTCTTTGCTCATTTGTTTCTGTACGCCCATGCTTCTATTCGTAGGATGCATGTATGTATGTACACATACACGATGTTATACATGTTCGATGTCTTTTCTCCTGTGTCGGTCGCTCCTCTTCTTTGATACTGTCCAACTCAACGATGTGGCTTCCTTACTAACTGCGATGATCTCCTATCTTCACTGATGTCAGTTTGTCTGTGTTAGTCGTTGTCTAATGATAGGGAGAATCTTCTCGCCATCGCCGGTGATGCCATGTCACTCACCAACGATGACATGCTCTTAGCTACCCGATGATCACATATCATTGGTAACTCGTCTTTAATCTAAAGTTTCATCTCCTCTCTGCTATGTCTTCCCCATTATCGAGTTTCTTTGGCCGTTGACTTCTTTAACAACGCCGATGCACACCATTCATTGTCACAGCACTTAGCTCCTTTGACTCCGGTCTTTCTCTTCAACGACTCCAGCGAGCACCACAATATTGTCCTTATTGAACAACTAAGGTGAGTAGCATAGAATTGCTCTCATCTTCGTCGCCACTGTCACAGCTATTCGCTTCCTTGTGGATCAATGTCTTCTGGTAAGACAGATTGACGTCATTGCACTCTTTCGTGGTCTCCTCCGATACTATTCACGATATCCTCATTATAACTTATATTTAATTTAAAATCAAATTATAAATTTTCTTTTATTTGTTGGAATTCGTAAACTAATCTAATTGTTAGTTTTTACTTAATTTTTATGCTGAATTATAATTATTTATAGATTTTACTTCAGAACTCGTGTCAAAATCAAAATGCTAATTTTATTTTATTTTATTTTTATTCCAAAATCAATTTATTTATTTATTTTGTTGAAATTCGTGTATTAATCCAATTGCTATTTTTTGTTTTGTTTTTATTTCGAGTTATATTTATTTAGGATTTTAATTAGGAATTTGTATGAAAATCAAGTTGATGATGTTTTTTTTTTCGAATTTTATTTATTTAAGTATTTTACTTTGGAATTCATATGGAAATCAAATTGTAAATTTTATTTTATTTTTTATCCCAGTTTTTAATTATTTTTTGTTGGAATTCATATACTAATCCAATTGCTATTTTTTAATATATATATATATATATATATACATATATATTAAGAATTATAGTTATTGGTGATTTTACATTGGAATTCGTATCGAAATCAACTAGTTATTTTATTTTATTTTTTTTACTCCGAATTCCAGTTATTTTTTGTTGGAATTCGTATACTAATCCAATTACTATTTTTAAATTTTTATTCCAAATTATGTTTATCTAGTGATTTTACTTAGGAATTAATATCAAAATTAAATTGCTAATTTTATTTTATTTTTTATTCCGAATTTCAGTTATCTTTGCATTGTACTTGAGATGGACTCTTATTTCTATATTGTTTTTTTACATGAACTCTTTCGTTTAATCTAGATCGTTATAATTTGGACCACCATAATCAACGGGGTAGATGTTTCTCTTTTTTCACCGATTAACGTTAGAATTTCTAGCTCTTGAGAGCGAACGTGGTGACTTCTTTTTCTATCGATTTAATAATATAATAGATAGATGGAAATACTTTTATGTACATAAGTGATACAGGTTTAACAATTTTGACTTCATGCATTCTAAAACTACAAATATATTGAACAGGCGCAATTTATATTAGGAGTTATTTAAAAAGGTCCTTCAGGGTAGAAAACGGCACACCTAATATATTATATCATCCTGCTTTTTTAAGATAGATTAGGATCATTATCTTCAAAAGTAGGTTCATTTGCACCGTTTACATGTGCCCACTCTCAAATTAAACTACTCCAAATCTCAGCATAAACCATAGCAATAATAGGGGCATTTCAATCTCACCAACTTTTCTATACATCTATTTGGTGCATCCATAATATGTTTTTGTCCATATCGGAATTCACGAGCAGTATTACAACAAACAGTAGGTACTACCGTACTAGCATAAGAACCTCGAAGGTAAGTAAAAAAAATCATTGGAAAAAGGGTAAAATAACTATCTTTTTCTTGCCATATGGATGGTCTGCTTTTAGCTTCTTTTTTTATATATATATACTAAAGCAACCATGCATGGTTCCTTGCTTGGTTTCGAGCTAAAGAGTACAGGACAGGGAACAGTCGTCATGTTCACTAAAGGTATCCCTGACTTTGCTGACCGGAAAACGGAATGCATCAAGCGCAAATACAAAGGGAAAATGGAACAAGATAATACAGGCGTTGCATTCGTATTCTGGACTGCTGGACATAAGTGTACTGGTAATTAGAGTGAAATTGGGAAGGATTAAAGCAGAATTGAGAGGATCTGAGACCGGATTTGAGAGGAACAAGAAGGCAGGATACAGGGGACATAATTCAGATAGAGAACAGATTTGGCTTCTATTCCGGTTTGGTTCTTACACAGGCTATGGGTTGGTCTTTGTACAAGTCCTCTCTGAGCCTCACAGCCAGGGGCAGACCAAAAGAATGCCCACTCAAATTTTAGTTTTTGTGTTCTTGTTCGGCTCAGCAGAGATGCTCCGACAGTTTACTTGTGCCTCTGCTCAATTTTTATTTTATTTTTTTACCTGGATCTGTCCCTGCTTACAACTGAGACCAGGCCGCAAGGCTTCGGGCCTTTAGTTCTGCATAGGAATGCAAATGGGGAGTGAGAACGAGTCCAACCAGTTGGGATTTGTAAACCCTTTTTTTTAGACAACGGAAATCCTCTTATTTCCATTAAGAGAAACCCAGTTGCTACATAGTTCACAAGAAAAGAAAAGTTGAAAGAAATGAAGCAACATGACAGGCTGAAATGCAAAGCAAACCTGTAACACTTCAGCATCACATGAACCAACATCATTACATAACATCCAGATTTTATCTCCAGAATCATTCTCAATCCGCCATCTTCTTTGCACTTGAGCTTTCAAGTCTCCGTACTGTTGGCGCCCAGCCTCTGCTGCCCTGGAACACCTCTGCTGCAACTTGCCCCAGCAACTTGGCGCCCACCATGATTATGCCCTGTTCTTCCTCTGCAAGTTTGCCCAGCAATTTAACCAATGACATAGCATAAATCAGAGAAACTGGATCTTGAGGCATTTTCTTCTAGAAACACGCCAGATTTCTTGCCTTCCAGATCGTCCAAAAGACTGCAGCTATGCCAACAACCATTAGCTTTTTCCATCTTACCAGTAAAACTGCCCAGCCATCAACCAAACATTTGTTGGACATTTACTGGGAATCTGGAAACACCAAAAGAGCAGCTAGCCACCGTCCAGACAAATTTTGCAACCGGACATTGGAGTTGGGATTTGTGAACCTGTTCTGCACTTCTCTTCTTGCCCGTGCCTCCTTTGCCTTGGCTTCTGTGTCTTGCTCGGCATCCTGGCGTCCGTGACCATTGGCCACGAAAAAGAAAAAGAAAGGCCAAAACTTCAAAGAAAAAGACACATCTGACAAAGGCACTATGCCAGTATAATGTTTCTATCTATAATGCTGTCGGGCAATTGAAGCTACAGTTACAATCTACTCCATCCTTGAACCTAAAAACTTCTGCATCACTTCATTTTTGTGATGACTTGATTTTCCGATTTTCAAGCACGTAAACTAAGTTCGTCAGCTCATCCGCCATAGCTGAGGTGGTACTGGAAGCCATAACACTTGTAACCATACTATTTCGGCCTTGGTCACTGTAAAAGCTTCCATCATGCCTTTCCGTCTTACCACCGTCTATGCCCAGCCCACTTACCACTAAACCGGCGACCGGGCATAGATGGCTTGTCCTAGGGGACTTCAACCAACCTAATCTACCAAGCAAGAGACAAGGACAACCGCAACCTAAACCAGCGCCGAATGACACACTTCCGAAACAGCCTCAATAGCTGTGAGCTTAAAGAAATCCACCTGCAAAATAGGAAATTTACCTGGAGCAACGAAAGGGAAAACCAGACTTTGGTGAAGCTCGACAGAATTTTTTGCAACGAAGCGTGGGACCTGACCTTCGGCTCCCATGTGCTCCATGCCCTATCAACGTCCCTCTCGGACCATTGCCCTCTTTTGTGGGCCAACCAAAGCGGCTCACAGCGACCAAAAACTTTCATTCTGGATCAAAATGCCGGGTTTCGAGGAAGTGGTCCAGGTGGCGTGGCGGGAGCCATGGTGCACATGAACAGAATGAGCAATATCAAGATGTGTCACTGCAAGATAGACAAGACTCCCAACAATATGACGATAACGAGAAGGGTCTTTAAGCAAAGTGCCATCAGTAGGACGAAGTTGAAGATGAAGCTCCATAGGAGTAGCAGTTATCCAACTGTCAGTGAGACCAGAACGAGCAAGCAAATCTTGAATATAACGCTGCTGAGATAGATAGTAGCCATCATATGTGTGAGTAAACTCAATCCCCAGAAAATGACGTAGAGGATCCAAATCCGACATAAAAAACTGCTCACTGAGCTGTTGCTTAACAAAAGCAATGTACTCCTTGTCATCTCCAGTAATCAGTATGTCATCAACATAGAGTAAAAGTATAGTACGACCACGTGGAGATGTATGAATAAACAATGCAGGATCATGATTACTCGAGGAGAAACCAACAGCTAACACAACTGAACTGAACCACTCAAACTAAGCATGAGGAGCATGTTTGAGGCCATAAAGAGCACGACGAAGGTGACAAACATGACCAACAAGAGCCACAATGCCCTAGGGTGGTGTCATATAAACTTCCTCCTGTAGATCACCATGAAGAAAAGCATTCTTTACATCCATCTGAGAGATAGTCCAAGAGCGAACAGCAGCCACAGCAACAAGAGTGCGAACTGTTACCATATGAGCAACAGGAGCAAATGTCTCGTCATAATCACGACCATATGCCTGCTGAAAACCACGAGCAACTAGTCGAGCCTTGTACCTCTCAACAGAACCGTCAGATTTGGTCTTAACTTTAAAAACCCACTTGCAAGTAACAAGAACAGCATGAGTAGGTAAAGGAACAAGATCCCACGTACTAGTACGATCCAAAGCAGCCAACTACTCAGCTATAGCTAACTGCCACACAGAATGAACAACAGCCTCCTGATAAGTGTGAGGCTTAGGCACAATAGTAGTAGAAAGAAAACCATATCTGTCAGGAGCAGCAATAGTAGTATGATTACGAAGCTCATACCGAGATGATGGTGCCGGTGGAGGATCATCAAGAAGAGTATCATCAGTACTAGCCATGCTATCAGAGGAGGAAACAGTAGAAGGCTGAGTATCAGGAGGAACCCTAGACCGATGAGTATAGTGAAGAGAAAACGGTGATCTGACTGAGGATGAAGAAGAGAACTCCACAGAAAGAGGTGTATCAGATGAAACAATGGGTAGAAGGTAAAGAAAAGAGAGAGAGAGACTCAGTGGGAGAGGAGAACCGAGTGGTAGAAGAGTAAAAGTAGGGACGATCCTCAACAAAAGAAACATCATGAGAAATGCGCATACGTCGAACAGAGGGATCATAACAACGATAGCCCTTATGCTCAAGACTATATCCAAGAAAAACACACTCAATAGACTGAGCTGTTGAGCTGTTAGGCGGAAGCAGAACATAGCAGGTACAACCAAAAACCCGAAGATGGTCATACCGTGGGGAAGTGAAAAATAAGAGCTCTCTAGGACACTTTCCCTCAAGACGAGAAGATGGCTGCATATTAATGAGATAGACAGACGTAGAAAACGTATCAGCCCAAAAATATCGTGGAACATGAGATGCAAGTAAAAGAGTACGAGTAGTCTCAATAAGATGACGATGTTTACGTTCAGCAATGCCGTTCTGAGCATGGGCACCAGGACAGGAAAGCTGAGGAAGGGTTCCCTCAGCGGAGAGAAATTGACGAAAAGCATGCGACAAGTACTCCCCCCTGAATCAGAACGAAAAGTCTGAACAGGAGTGGAAAACTGGGTGTGAACCATACGAGCAAAAGACTGATAAATGGACAAAAGTTGAGAACGATGTTTCATAAAATAAACCCAAGTATATCGAGAATAGTCATCAATAAAGATTACATAATATATATGACCACCTTTGGAAGCAAAAGGAGCAGGACCCCAAACATGAAAATGAACTAACTCAAAAGGATGACTAGACCAAGATGTATTGGCAGGATATGGAAGTTTCAGCTATTTACCAAGCTTGCAATCTTTATAATCATAACTAGTGTCGACAATGACACGACCTAGGACACCCTGACGAGCTAATGTAGAAAGATGAGAGCCACATAAATGACCAAGCCAATGATGCCACTGAGGAAAACTAACAGATGCTGACGCAAGAACTGAAGATGCATGAGCGGATGAAGATGGAAGACTCAAACGATCAAGGAAGTAGAGACCCTGAGAATCTCTAAGGCGATGGCCAGTACCAACAAGAACTCCTGTCCGACAATCCTGCACATAGCAAATAGAGTCATCAAACCCAACAAAGTAGTGCATATCAGCAAGCTGACAAACAAACATGAGATCCATAGAAAGCTGAGGTACAAATGACACATCGGGAACAATAAAATGAGAAGTAGAGAGAGTGCCCTGATGAGTGACTAAACATGAGGTACCATCAGCTGTCTGTACACAGGAACCATCCATAACAGGTCGACATAATGCAAGGTGGGACTTATCCGATGTCATATGAAAAGAAGCTCCAGAGTCCAAAACCCATGGAAGACTAGTACCTGACACAGAAGAAGAGGCTACATCAAGACTGGTAGACCCACTAGGAGGGGCATCAGATGAAGACCGCTGCTGGACTTGAGTCTGAAGAACCTGAAGTTGGGACTGAAGCTGACCCAACTGAGTGGCAAGAGTAGAATCCCCAACAGATGCAGGAGTGGTGGCAGCAACCACACCACCACCACGACCATGGGAAGCAGGTCGCAGCTCTAGATGAAGTCGGTAGCACCTCTGAACAGGATGACTAGGCTTCTTGCAGTGAGGGTATAATACCTGGTTGGTTGTTGTAACATCCCCATTTTGGCTTGTGTTTCAAATGTAAGAAATTGAGGGTAAATTAAAACTTTTCTTACATCCTTGTGCTTTTGAACTTTTCTGAAAATCCTTGTAAAAGAATTTTAGAAAATTCAAAATCAAAAGCCTCATTTATCAAGTCAACAACCTCCTTGGTCAAATCTTTTGTTAAACCCTTGGAAATAATTTTCCTGGGTTCTAAGGTTGCTTGGTAACACCTCTGAATTATTTCATAATTTTTGGAAATTATTTTAAATATTTTAGAGGCAAGTCAAACCTTGGTCAAACCTCTGTTTTAACCTTCTGGAAATTTTTGAGAAAATTTCAGTGCACAAAAATCTCTGGAAATTTTATGGGAGGTAAACCCTAAGGTCAAGAAGCTCCAGTTAAAATCTCATAAATTTTGGAGTTGATTTGATGCCTCAATTAAATCCCCAAAATTTCAGTTCAAAAATCAAACCCTAACTGGTTTTCACTGTTCCTCGGGTGCGAGTCAGACTCGGGCTCGAGCCAACTGACTCGGCCGAGTCAACTAACCGCACCCGGCGCGGTCGAGCGGGCGCGCACGTCATCAGCCGTTGGATCTCCATCGAACGGCTATCATTCGTGTAAGCATTCGGACAACTCCGATTGCCTCTGATTCTCGGCCGTTGGATCCCCATCGGACGGTGGACGATTGTGCGCGGCCGTTTCGACTCGATCGCACGGGAGCCGCTGGATGCAAATCGGACGGCTGGCCATCGTCGTCCTCCTCTCGCTCGCGCGGCGTTGCGCCATGGCGGAGCCGAGCGTGGTGCGCGATGCTCGCCACCTCCGCTTCGCCAACGGCTCTCTGCAGCGCATTAAATGCCCGCTACTCCACCGCCCGATTAGTCGTCGTCTCAATCGCTCCCGCCGCCACGGCGCATCCGAGCGGCAAAGAACCCGAGGCGCCAACGGTGCCCTCCTCGCTCCTCGTGCCTACTTAAGCCCCCATTGTCCTCCTTTATCCTCCTTTACACACCCCTTGAGCTCTCCTGCACCCATCGCCTTGTGGAGCTCCCAGCGCCAAATCTCTCGCCGCCATTGTTGCCCACTGAGCTTCTCGGTGAAGGTCGTGCTCGATGGTTCCCTGGCTCCTCCTTGCTCCTGCATCTCCTCTCGCCTCGGTGGTGCTTAACAACCGCTCCATTTCAAAGTTGCTTCAACGGAGCACCGGATTTTGGATTTCCCCAATTCGCCGCGAGCACCCTCCTTCGTCTCGAGCGGTGAGGCCTTCTCTCCAATTCCTCTCTCGTAGCATCGGTGGGTGGTATGCAACCTATCTTGATCCCGGGCTCATTGTTGTGGCTCGTGATCTTCCTCGTTGCCGCCATTGTTGTCGCCGCGAGCTTAAATCGCCGAGTCGCCGGCCATCCTCTGTCCCTCTGCGTCACTCAGGTAGTATCGCCGTAGTCCCTAGATGCCCGGGCACCGCTTGAATGAATTGCTGCGGAGCTCCTTGTCGCTAGTCGTCGTTGTCATTTTTTACCGCGCCGCCCTTCGTCGTCGCGCCACTGCTCTGGTCCACCACCGTCGGTGTGGGTGGTACTAGAGGGTGCGCGATGCTATTGCGCACCCATTTCTGGCATTCACCCCGCCGCCGTGTTTTGGTCGCCGCGTTTGCCGATGAAGCTTTCGACGCGTTGTCGGACGCGCGCGCGCGCGCGCGACGTGGCCCATTGTGCGCCGCCGTCCCTAGATCTGCGGCCGGGATTTTCGTTAGATCGTGTTGTGCATCGTGTCACGTTGCTTGTGAGCCGCCCATCTCACGATCGATGGTCCACCGCCGCCTCTCCTCTCGCGCGAGTTCAAACCGCCGCGTGGTTCAATGTCGTCCGTTGGATCTGAGATCTGCGGCGTGGGTTAGTCACGCCGCCTTTCTCGATCTGCGGTTTTCGCTAAGTCCAGAAATCAGTATCACTTTAGGGTCTTGTCATTTTTGTATCTCTGTATCTATAGATCCAAATTAGATGATTCCAATTTTGTTAGCTTCCTTATACCTTGAACTTAAATATAAAAATAATTGTAGACCATGATCCAACCTGGAAAACCTTTTTCAAAAATAGTAAACAAGTGAACTTAATACTGTTTTTCAGAACTCTTAGCAAGCTTGTAAAATGCATAACTTTTTATCTATAGCTTATTTTTGTATGAATCCAATTGGATTAGCTTCCACTGATAGTTTATTTGCTAGGAAAATTGGTTTCACAAATTTTACTGTTTTTAAGAATCATAAGGATCATATTTTAGTTTAATACCCTAAACAATTTAGACAAATCATAACTCTTTCAATATAACTCCAAATGACCTTAAATTTTATATGGCTTATCACTATACCAGTAGGTAGCTACCATAAAAGTTTTAGCTTCAAAATCTTTCTAGAAAATATTTTTACTACAGTATCTAATTATGGCCGAAAATAGGTTTTTAGGGAATATCTTTTGCACCACAAATCCGAATTAGGTTTTTCCAGTTTCTATGACTAGGTATATTCGTATTTTACCTTGTGTATAAATTTCGTCGCATTTGGATAATTTTTTGTTTGCTCTTTTGTTTTAGTGTTGCTCGTCTTATTGGTTGTTTTCGCTCTTTCGCTTAGGCTTCGACATTTGCGGTAACCCTGAGAACGACCCTCCGCAACAGCAAGCAGACAAGCAGTTTGATCATTTCCCATTGATCCCATTACTTTTAAAGTCTAATATTTTGTTTAACTTCTATGTATGCATTGCTAATTTGTTGTTAAATTGATTAGTTAATCCTCTAGTTGCATAATCTGTAGGTAAATGATTATCCTCTACTACCTGAGCCTAGGTTATTTGCTGTGATTAGAGTTCGTTGGATGAGCTCTTGTCACTTAGTAGATTTCGAGTACATATTGCTTAGCCATGCCTAGTGTCGGTAGTAATGGGCGATCATCGACTTAGTCGATGGTCTTGATCACACAAATACTTATATTATTCCATTATGTCCAACCCTCGTGTTTTACCAATTTGCAAATCAAAAACTGAAAACAAAAATTATATCTTGGCTTGGGCACAATGGTATGTTGGTGTGATCTGTTGGGTGTGGTTGGAATGGTGCCTAAGTCCCCAAGGACCGAGTTACTTGTGTCACTAAGCCAAGCGCTTATTGCGTGCTAACCACACGAGGGGGATATGGAACCTCTCTTGACTAAGTACTTTGGAAGGTGTTAATTATGAGCTGGTCGGTGGATGTGTTCTTGTGTTTGTGTGTGGTGTTGGAGGGGAGCATTAGCAGACCGGTTAGGCTGTCTAATGTGTCCTTCTCCCGTGAGTTGCGGCTCTTAATTAGCATCGTCCATTGGAAAGCGTCTTGTTAGACTTAGCTATGCCTGCATACCAAAGGAAGTGTGCTAACCGTGGCTGGTGGAAAGGCGGTCTATCGTGTGAGTACATTGGTACACCCCTGCAGGGTTAAAACTATTCGAATAGCCTCGTCCTAGGTTATGGACATGCTTGGTAAGGTCGTGCAAGAACTAGACTACAACCTTTTAAAAACTTAAACTTGACACGGGTGGTATGAAGGGGTACTTCATGCTATTGTTGTGGTGACTATGGGTTAGTCACTTCTAGGTTGGTGTTGTCATCTACCTATTGTTATAATTGTCTCTCTTTTATTTGAACAATAAAAGTTAATTGCAAACTTGCTTTGAATCTATTACCTTATTGCAAATGAAAACTTGTTTTATGCTGAAAATAAGTCCAGAGCCTCATCCACTTAAATAAAGCTTGCATGTAGTTAATTATAGTTCTGTTATCTCACACGTCAGTCTTGTAGTACAAAAACAATTTTTGTACTCATCTGCTTTGCTTAATATTAATTGTTGCAGAGGAAGAAGGTGAGCCCCAAGGGCCTCACTTTTGTGAGCTGTGTTGCGGCGCTGTTTGGGACGATTAGCTTGGCGGTCCGGTTGGTTGCCTTGTGGGTGAAAGGCACACCGATTGGCTTTTGTTTATCACCATCTTATAGCCATTTTGCTTCCGCTGTGTATTTACTTATTCGTATGTCTTTTGGCCGGTCGGTCTCTTTTTTGTACTAACTCTCCTTATATTATGTATGCCTTTAAGTTATTGTTGGGCTTCGGCTCTATGTGTATGAATGGAATTGATGCATGATTTTGTAACGGGGTGTGTATACTGCATTTCTGGGAAGTATACATATCTCGAGGCTTGGTTTATTTGATTTGTACTGTTAGGACCAAGTGGATGGTTAAACAGTACAAGCCGAATAAACCGGGGTCCTCACAGTTGTAGCATTAGAAAGTGGAACAGGCTGATAAACCTCCTGACGAGGTGCCGCAAGAACAGGCTGAGGTGGTGTCAATCCAAAGGATAGAGAGCGAAGTCGAGTCTCCTCGGCAATCAACGCAGCAAGGGCCTCCTCCATGGTTGGAAGAACAACACGTCCCAATAGTTGAGCTCGAATAGACTCAAACTCTGGGCGAAGACGCATAACAAAGGTGAACATCAAATTCCGCGCATCATGACCTGCCTTGCCTGCACAACCAGTACATCCAGCACAGGAAAGAGGAACCATGGAGGTCAGCTGTCGTGAAATGCGAGTGAAAGAACAGTAGTACTCCTCAATAGACATGTCCTGCTGACGTAGATCATAAAGAGTCTGTAGAAGAGAAAATTGACGCGCCGCACTGGTCTACTCATAACGATGCTGAAGATACTCCCACATCTTGCAAGAACTTGGAAGATCAATGAAATCCATCCTGATTGAAATTTCAGCACTATGACATAAGATACCCATAACGCGATCATCAACACTTCGCCATGCAGCAGCCTCCTTCGCATCAGTCTTCTCGGTCGAAGGCTTCGCCGTAATATATGAGAGAAGACCAATAGACCGAAGAAGCATGCGAACTGATGACAACCACTCATGATAATTCTGCCCATCTAGCTTGATATCTGAGGCTAGAAGAGCACCTCCCATACCGAGAGAATGAGGAGAGATAGAAATACAACCCACCATCTCACCAACTCTGCAACCAAAACTGAGGCAGCGCCTCCTCCACAAAGGGATACCAGCTCAAGCCCGAGAGAATACCAGGCACGGTGCGGGCGAGCTGCCCTCCAGACATCGAAGAAGACTCGGACGAGCAAAGTCTTCTTGGGCGAGCAGAGTCCAGGCGCAGACAAGCGGCGACCAAGTCCAGGCGCGCGGCGCAGACAAGAGGATCCGGAAACAAGTAGGCGGCGGCCAAGACCAGGGGCAGCACGGGCGAGCGGGACCTCCAAGCGCCGAAGAAAGCTGCGCCGGAGGAAGACTGGGCCAACGCAAGAGTCGGCGGCGGGGAAGACTGTGCTGGAGGAACGCAAGCTGCTACGTCGGAGGTGAAACCCGATCTGAGCGGCGACAAGCGGCGGCTTGCGAGGCGGCTTCGACTTCCAGTGGCGGTGGAGTGGTGGAGGTAGCGGCGGTGGAGTGGTGGAGCTTCGACTTCCAGTGGTGGTGGAGTGGTGGAGGGTCAGGACCGCGCCAGCCTTACCGCGGCGCACTAGCCGTTCGGCGAGGAGAACACACGAGGGCGGAAGGCGACGGCGGCCGGCTCTGATACCATGTTACATTATGAACCTCAAAGCACTGCAGATGAATACCCTACAGTAAACCCTAGAGCTCATGGGCTTATGGGCCTTATACACATGGGCCATATACACATATACATAACATCTAAATGCAATGGTGAACCAACAATGATAGCGGAGGGGTCTGCGGACCCCACAAAAATAGAAGGCTTAGTGTTATGGACTGATTTTGGGAGGAGGATAGTTGGGGTATGATCAAGGATCAAAATACCGGTACTAGGAAAAATCCTACCGGGCAACTGGTAACGGTTACCGACCGGTAACCGGAAAACCCGGGAAAAACCCGGTCGAAATTCGTCTGAAGAAATTTGAATTGGGGATGTAACCGTCGGGATTTTGAATTTGAATTTAAATTTGAAATTTTTCAGCCGGTTTTTAGGATCTCGGTTCCCACCGGTAAAACCGGTAACCGCCGGGATTTTGATCCCTGGGTATGATTGAAGAAGATAGCAGCAAGTAGATAGGAAACAGCAGGAACAAAGAGAGGAAGGAGCTTCGGCAGGTGAGCAAGTTGTTAAGGGCACGCTTTCTTGGAGGGTAAACACCACCGTGAGGATGGCCGGACGGCGGCAGCGTGGTTAGGGAGAGAGGATACTAGAGATGAGAATGACTTTTCTATTTCTTTCTTGCTTGAGAACAACAATTACAATAGGCCTACTTACATAAAGTGCTCTCCTAACAATTATGAATAAGATCAATCTAAATAATATATTTCCTAACTAATAAATAAGATGCCAAAATAACTAATATTATCTTAGGAAATTAATCAAATTTTTTAGGAAATAGATAACTTGCTAGGGAAGAAGGCATCCTCCGTGTGAGACTGCTGCTACAGTACCCACAAGTAACGGTTTGGCGCTGTGTCGATGTGCTCGGTTCGCACGCATGCGTCGCTACTGTTTGGGCCTGTGTCGATGCGTTCGCTTCGCTCCATCAATCTAATAATGGCCTTTGATACTCTCGTTCTGTATATAATGGCCTTTGATACTCTCATTCTGTATAGCCAACGCACCCATGTCTCTATAACGACATCTACAGAAAAATAAAATAAAAACTCTAAAAAAAAGGAGTCTTAGCTAGCGCAAGAAATTGTAGTCGAATACGCAACTACAGCTACAGGATTCCTACCAGTACCTAAAGATAAAATTTTCATTACATATCGTTACATACCTTTATCTCTAGAGTTCCTAACAATCCTACTGGTTAAATCGTGGGAGACTTGAAGAGCAAAGACATGGGCCACGTCGCCCCGAAATCTTCTGCCCGTCCGATTCGGCGCGCCTCTCGTTCGTGTCCATCCGATTCGCTCGGCGTTTTGCTTGCATGCGTTCTCCTCGCTTCCTCCTTACCGTTCGCTGTGTTTTCCTTCCTTATCTGCCGTCCGATTCGCCCGGGCGGAGCGCTCCCACGCGCTCTCTTCCGCGATTCCTTCATGTCCTACCCGTCTCTGCCTCTCTCGTCCCGCCGCCTGCCCGCCTCCCTCCTTCCACGCGCGGCCGCCGCCCGCTCCTTCCCCCTCCTCACCTCGTGCCGCCTCACCTCCTCCCTCCCCCGGAACCTCCGCCTCTGCCCTCTTCCTCCTCCGCCCTCCTCCTCCTCCCTCCCTCGGTCTTCCTCCCGAGCGCGCTGCCTACCCGCCTCCCTCCTTCCACGAGCGGGCGCTGCCTACTCCATCCCCCTCCTCCCCTTCTGGCGCAACCGTCTCGCCTCTTCGTTTCTTGTCAGGATTCTTGGGGATCCCGGCGGAGCGATTCTTTCCAGGTTGAGTACAACGTTCAAGCCGTCAGGTAGGGCTCGCCTCTTCGTTTCTTCTTCCACTTCCTTCATTGCGCCGGGCCCCTGCGCCTCGCCGCCGTCGCTTCTCCTGCACCTCCCTGTGCCGCCAGCGCGTCGTCACTAAGCCCGGCCTTGCTTGGCCCGCGCGCGGCGGCTCACACGCGCGCAGTCGCTAACGCCGGCTCGGCCTCTGGCCGCCGTGCGCCTCCTGTCGGACTTGTGGGTGGAGGCCTGATGTACCTTCCCTCCCCAAGGATTTGTTTTCCCCTTTTTACCTACTTTGTGATTTCGGTTTTCAGTGTTTGTTTGATTTATTTACTGATGCTTGTTGCTTGTTGTTCATGTATGGTGAGGTGATGGATGTGGGTTGTTGCTCATGCATGATGAGTTGTGTTGGGAGTGAGCTACTGCTGTATCAGTTCTTTCCCCATGTTTCCTTCTTCCCCGGCCTCACTTCCCCCTTTTCCGCTTGATGGATTTGGATCTGGTGAGACCCTCGTCCAGTCTTCAACGCCGAGCCCCCCCACCCCAAAGTAACCGTCGGCGGTTGTGAGATGCCGTGCTGCTAGGCACCGTTGCAGCTCCAGTCATCCATCTAGCCTTCCAGGTTTTTTCCTTCTTCCACCTCTACCTCTAAACCCTAATCGGCCGATTCATGGATGATGCATGGATGAATGGGGAATATCTAAATTGATGCTTGATGCCTACAAACATAGATGGATGACATGCACCTACATTTTCATCTTTATTTTTCGGAACTTGGTTTAAGTACATCCCCTACTAGCATGGTGATGTCTTCATTTTCATATGATAGGACATGATTTAATTGAGCAATCAGCAACATTAGTGATGTCATCTAGCTTGCCAATGATGGATACAAATCTTAAACTAAGATATGATAATATATTGGTATACAATCTAGCATGTCGCTATTCTGGGCAATAGAGAGAAGGATGATGTACTATTGTTGTATCGCAAGAGCTGAATGTAGAGATCCTATACATGGTAATTATTCTCATATGACACATAATGGATTCTTTCTAGAACTCATTGGCAAAACTTATTAGAACATGGTACTATGCCACATCTATAGCACTAGCTCCATAATGATAATAGATCTAAGAGCAACCTACCTTTATTTCAATGAGAAACTGAAATGCTAAGATGTTGACTGATGTTTGAGACAAATTGAAATGCTGGTGATGATGATCATCATTATTTTTCAGAATTTGGCTTAACATCCCCTACTACCATAATGATGTCTTGATTTTCATATGATAAGATATGATTATATTGAGCAATCAGCAACATTAGTGATGTTAGCTAGCTTGGCAATGATGGATACAAGTCTTAAACTAAGATTTCATATATATTGCTACACACAATACCATGTCACTGCTTTGCAACTGTAAAAAGGAGTGTGGGTGTTTTCTTAGATAGATGTGAATCTGTGAGAATGATTTTGAGTTTTCGATGCAGAAGACGATGAGGAAACAGAAGGACAATCTTCTGGACCTTGATAGGCTGGATTTTGCAAGGAAGAGGCTCCAAGAGAATTATCAGGAAGCACAAAATGGTAAATTACTAAATTATTATTCGCCTACATTGTAAGAACATAGTGGTAAATGTAACAAACTGTTGGCTTCCCATCTGCATACTAAATGGATGAGAGAGTAAATAAGTGTTTCAATCATGTCAGGCATTTATTATGGATTATATAGTGTGAATTTCGATGTGCTTATTTCAGATAAATGCAGTTAGTTATGTAACACAACGGGACATGTTGGGCTATTCACATAAATCTGTTAGTTTCTCTAAAATATATGTCTGTGAATTAGCCGCTATATCGTTCTGTCCCTGCCCTCCTATGCATTTTTTGGTTGTTAAGTTTATTGGTGCTAACACAATACTTTAGGCCATCTCAGCATACTAATGGATGAGGGAGTAAATAGGTGTTTCAATCATGTCTGGCATTTATTGTGGATTATATATTGTGAGTTTGGATGCGCTTATTTGAGATAACTGCAGTTAGTTATGGAACACAACTGGACATGTTGGACTATTCACATATGTAGGACCGGAAAGGCGACTAGAGGGGGGTGAATAGGAGCTTAACCAAAATTTTCTTTTAAGATTAGATTCAACACAAATTTCACTCCAATAGCTATGAGAGCTATGAAGATCAATAGATAAACACAGTGGAAGACTTATGTTGAATTCCTTCAAACCCCGTAAGAAACAATCGAAACACAATTTTTGGTCGATGAGCAGTGCTAATGAGCAGAGCGGTCGATCGCCAGGCACGAGGCGGTCGGCCGTGCAGGCGGTCGGGCCGGCTACAGAACAGTCGACCGGTGAATAGTGAAATCGGACGTAACGCAATTTCAGCACTATTTCAAAAACAAAAATTGATCTAACTTTTGATCTACACTACCAAACTTGACCAAATTTAGAACACACCTTCCTAAGGATATTAGGAACCTATTCCATGCAACGATCGAGCAGATCCATGTCAAAGTTTAGACCTTTTTCAGTTTTACGAAGGAAGGTTCAAAACCGAGCAAAACGAAAATATGATCTAAAACTTGCTCGTGGGAGATTGATGATCTTGATGATCCTAGATATATTCCCACACGTCACAGCAAGGTAGAAGAGGGCAAGAGATCAACCAAAAACCAAAGAATCAAAGATGGGCTCAAAATCACAAAACAAGAAGGAAGAACACAAAGAGACGCATCTTTGGGAAATCATCCATTGATTGATTAGTGATTGTTGCTGGTTACAGCCACCCCCTCAAGGAGGACAAGAGCTCAATCCAAGAGCACACAATCAACTCATCTCCCTAGAACCCTAAGCCTCTCTCTTTCTCTTTAAGTCCCTAAAACCAAACTAGGGTTTACAAATGAAGTGCTTGGGGTGGCTTGTCCAGCACACCCCCTATTTATAGAGAAGCCTAGCTTCTAGAAGAGTTTCTCTAATGGGCTCCTGTTAAGGCCCAACATGAACGGGACAATTACGCACGCTTTTTAAAGCGCCGAAACCATCATCTCTAGACCTAAACCACTTCACCTTGCGCCGTCCCGCGCCGTGGTTTAGCCATATGTCACAAAGCCGGTATTTGGTAAAATTACCAAAATACCCCTTCTCGATCCTTCTCCGAAGACCGAGTCCAATCCAGTCGAAGCAAACACCTGCTCCGCCACGTGTAGGTTGATCAACGGCTCTCATCATGTCGGCAAGTCTCTCCGCCCGGATCCCTCGGAACCACCAAGACACTTGCACCACCCCGCGCCGCTTGATCAACGTCGCCGCACCGAATCGCCTGCGTTCGGTCATCCTCATCCATTCTGCGCCACGCTTGAGCCACTTGACCTCACCGGCATCCATGATCGTTACGGACCTCGGCTCCAAGCTTAGTCCCGATCCTCTCGCCGTTGACCGTCATTGACCTTCAAGACACTGCACAAAGAATAGACAGAGAAATTGTCTCGAGAACAAGTTCTTCACAACTTGACCCACGTTAGTGAAACCATGCAATATGCAACACATATACAAAGATAAACATGGATATGACTTAACTCAAAACCAATTAGCCAATCAAATCAACATTCAAGACTAAACCGGTCGATCGCCATTCAATGGTCGATCGATCGCATCTAACGATCGACCGCTTCGGTAGCCGGTCCGATCGCTCAACTCGACGACCTTTGAACATTTGCCGAAACACGAGAAATAGCAAACCAAAGTGTCATTGCCAATTGTAACATCATCTTAATATCGTGCACATATCCTCATGATATCCACAATCTCCCCCTTGATGAACACATTGGCAATCTTCCAGAAAATGTAAGTTTTAGGTTTGAAAATGAAAATACTCGACGTTTTCGCGCAAAAGCACAACTTGGTCCATAAGCAAGAGAAAGCCATGGAAATGACCAAACTGGCTTCAGAATAGCATAGGCAAGTGAGATAAGGCAAAGGAAAGCACAAAAACTTCAATTTCCAGAGAATCGTCAAAAATCTCACTTAAGGTCCATATGAAAGAACAATTTTTCTATTTGACCTTCGATCATGGTGAGTATTCACGAAATGCAATTCAGATTCAGAAAAGGCAATAAAACCAACGGAATGCAAATGAGATGCTCCCACTCACAATGATCACCAATTGTCATGAAAGAACACTTTCTCCCTAAGACTCCAAACAGCTCTAAAATAGCATTTTTACCAATCTTTCTCCCCCTTTGACAATGTATTCGGCAAGAAACATGGAAGAAGATAGAGCATGAATGAAATGGAATGGCTGCAATTTTTTTGTTTTTGTTTTGATTTTTAGCAACAGGAGCCATGAGAATTATCCAAGAAGACTAGACAAGTATTACACCAAGCCATATTATGTGAAGTAGCAATGTTCCATCATGGCAAAACATATATAACAAGCTAAAGCCAACAGAGCAATAATCTGTGTGGAAATAAAAACTTAGCATGTAAAGATATTGAAGATCATAGTTTAACTAAAGGTATCCAAAAGGAGTCAAGCCATGTCTATAAGCAAAATGGAGCCAGAAATTAAACAAAGAGTCAATTTTGAGCATTCCGAGTGTAATTATAAATCAATTTGTTCAAGTACGCAGAATTTTAGCACATTTTAGCACTTTCTTTGAAAGACTTGTGTTTTATCTTAGTAAAGCAAGTCTTGGACTAGGAGCCATCCACAAGCGCCTCCTAAGCTTCGACCAAAGATAATGTTGTTTTCTTAGCAATGTGCTAGATCTCAAGCCTTGCCGCGACCATCCCAAGCAAGAAAGCTTAAGAGAGTGATCTAGGTCATCCAAAACTCCCCCTGAGTTCAAGCCTAGTACAATGGCAAGCCGTCTCATGAGAAAGAATTGGTGAGATCAGTTTTTTCGCACAGAAAAGCTTATAATTTTTTTCATTTGCTGGACTCAGCTCATTCCAAAACTCATAACAGATTCAAGACTCAATTAAGCATATATGACATGGTGTGAATCATAAGAGGATCATTATAGCAAAACTAGTCACAAGTTTCAAGAAGTTATGTTTTGATTCAAATTGTTCACAGATAATTAAACTATCGTGTCAAAAACTAAGCTATATATGAAAAGCCATAACAGAAGTCTTAGCACACTAACACAAGACATGGCAAGGTATAAAATATGAAAACAAGTCATACAAGGATAATAATCAAAGCTCCATGAAATTATATTACAATGCAAGTTGTAGAAATAAAAATGCATTATGATACAATGAATGCAATAGAGCAAAACTCCCCCTCAAAACAGGCCAAGAGGACTAATAACCCCTAACTCTCCCCGCAAAGTAGCAAAACGAGAAGAATCAAGAGCCTTAGTGAAAATATCAGCAACCTGCTGCTCGGACTCAACAAAATGAAGCACAACATCACCTTTCTCAACATGATCTCTCAGAAAATGAAATCGAATATCAATGTGCTTGGTCCTAGAG
Source organism: Ampelocalamus luodianensis (assembly GCA_036346255.1). Lineage (NCBI taxonomy): Eukaryota > Viridiplantae > Streptophyta > Magnoliopsida > Poales > Poaceae > Ampelocalamus > Ampelocalamus luodianensis. Next base: position 8,008,133 of record CM070623.1, read on the forward strand.
TGTTGCACTGGGTTTTTGGCAATGTTGATGGCACTAGTGTTGTCACAGAAAAGAGGAACACTATCCAAAAACAACCCATAGTCCCAAAGTAGACAAGATCCAGAGAACCGAGAGCAAGCGCTTGCGCAACTACATACTCGGCCTCGGCGATGGGTATGCAATGTAAGCATTTCGAGAAGACCAAGAAATAAGAGATGTGCCCAAGAAATGACAAGTGCCATGTAACATCCCAATTTTGGGCTTGTGTTTCAAATGTAAGAAAATGAGTAGAAATTAAAACTTTTTCTTACATCATGTATTTCCTTTGTGTACTGAACAAGTATTGTACAAAAGGTTATGGAAATGCAAGTCACAAGTCCTTGATCCAAATCTTGTTCCTTCAAAAACAATCTTGTCAAACCTTTTGATCATCTTCTGGAAATATTTTTCCTAAGTTCTTGGGATGGTATGTGACCCCTCTGAAAAATTTCACAATTTTTAGAAATTGTTTGAATATTTTAGAGGGCAGTCAAACCTGTTTGACTCTCAGTCAAACCTAAAACCAGTACCTTGTAGAATTTTTGGAGAAAAATACAATGCATAAAAACCTCTGAAAATTTTACACAAGGTCAATGTCTCAGTCAGCAAGCTCCTATAAAAATTTCAGAATTTTTGGAGTTATTTTGCTACCCCAAATAAATCTTCAAAAGTCTCAGCCTATTTAAAACCTAAAACCTGGTTCACTGTTCCTTGGGTTCGAGTCGGGCTCGAGTCCGAGCCACTTGACTCGGTCGAACCTCCTAATTGCACCAAGCCGCGTTTTATAACGCGCGTGCGATATCAGCCGTTGGATCCAAATCGCTCGGCCCACGTTCGTGTGAGCATTCGGACCCTCCGGTTGCACTATTCAATGTGGACCGTTGGATCTCGATCCAACCGTCCAGATTCCTGAGGGCAATCGGACTGTCCGGCGAACTCGTTTAATCGTAACCGTCCATTTTCAATCCAACGGTCACCGTTCTCTTTTCTGTTCTTCTTCCTCCTCTGTCTCGCCGAGCGCGCGTGCGGCGATGGCAGAAAGAGAGAGAGCGCGGGGTGGCTTTGATGTGTCACCTCAAGTTGCTTTCGTCAATGTCTCTCTGCGGAGCATTTAATGCGCACCAGGCTTTCTCCTCCATTGTCACCGTGCTCACCTGCTCCCATCATTTCTTGGTCCATGACCTTAGCATGAACCGAGCCCACCATGGACTCGGGTTCTTGCTCGAAACCCTAATCCTTTCCCTATATATTGCCCCTTAGCTCCTCCTGGTGTTCCTTTACGCCGCACTTTGCTCTTCTCTGTGTTTGAGCTCAAAACCACCTCACACCCTCAAAGCACCATTGTTGACCGTAGAGCTCTAATGGCGGCCTTGGTGTCCAGTGGTTCATCTTCAACTTTTCTTGCACCCTTTTGAACTCCTCAACCTCCTTTATATTTCCCCTAACTTGATTTTGGGTTGCATTCACAGGAATCACTCAATTTTAAGTTTGGAGATTTTCGGTTGGTTTCACCCCCTTTCTTCTCCACTCAGGTAAGTGGTTCTTTTGCAATTATTTGCTTTTGGAGCCTCTTTGAGCTATAATGAAGTGTGGTGATGATTTGGTTCCACTCATTTTGCTCGAACCTCATCTTCCACTTCATCTTCTTGACTCGGTGGACTTCATCGTGTTCAAGTCTTCCGGCCATCTTTGAAGCTCCTCTCGGTTAAGGTAGCTTCTATATAGTCCCTAGTAGTCATGGCACTCGCTTCCTTGGACCGCGTGGAGCATCTTGCTATTTTCGTGTTTTGCCGTGTCGGCCTCCTTCTTTGTTTTCGGCTCGCGGCGTTCGAACCTCCACCGTGGCGAGGTCATCACCATTAGGTTCGCATTGCTATTGCGAGTCCATTTTGATAGTTTGTGGGCGCCGCCGCGACCGGAGTCGCCGGCGACAAGCCGTGAAAGCCGCTCGGGATTTTGCCGGGCACAAGCTCCCGTTGTCGTCAAATGTTTAAGACACAGTTAATACCCAATCATTAGTAGTATTAATGGTGTCTTAATCTGGCCTAGTGTGTCACTGACGTGTGGGCCTCAGTCCCTAAAATCACCTCTGTTCAAAATCTTTAGGACACATTAATTGCTAATCATCACTAATCATCGGTCATTAGTAATTAATGAGCATCCTAAAACCTCCTTTAAGTCAGCGGCGGTGGGACCACGCGCCTTTGTGCGTGTGTTAAGACTTCGCATGTGTGACTCTCGATCCACCGACATGCCCCACGTGTCGGTATTCTGTTGCACTTCAATCTTGGACCGCCGTCCATTTTGCGATCGTGGCCTAGATCTTGTATGCGTTCGGACCATCCGGTTCCCCTCATCATTCTTGGCCGTCCATCGCTTGATCTGCGGCCACGATCATGCGTGCAATCGGACCTTCCGACGGAAGTGCTCTCGTGCCGTTCATCTTGAGATCTACGGTGTGGCGGCCAAGGCAACGCGCCGTCGGTTGCATTCGTCCTCGTGGCCGTTGGATCTTGATCCAACGGTGGGCTCGATTTTGAATCGCGCGCGCTGCTGTTTCGTCGCGTGTGGCTTGTTGGATTTTGCATCGACGGCCCACGGCGCCCACGTCGTTACCTTCGGTTGGGTTGGTTTTTATTTACGTAAGTATTTATTTATCAATGAAAATTGCATCAAAACTTTAGAAATTCATAACTAATTCAAGATAAATCCTTTTACATGAAACCAACTGTAATAAATTTTTAGTTCATCAAGTTTAATATAAAAATGCTTTTAGCTATGTACGTAGTAGAAAATTCGTAATCTTTAATAACTTGTTTTCGCTATTTTTATATATTCGTAATTGTATTAAAACTTGGAAGATGCATATCTTTTTCTGTATATCTGCTAATTGAATGATTTTAACTTTGATAAATTTGTTATTAACTAAACTTTGATCTAAAAATGGTGATAGGTCTAAATCAGCACCAGAAAAATATGTTAATAGATTTAACCTTATTAGTAGCAATTAAAAATCCATTTAATGTTGTAATAGGCACCAATAATTCCCTGTAAATCCTAAAAATAGAAATTTGATGTTAGGAAATCCCTCTGTTATCATACTATAATGTGGAATGGGTGTTGCACATGTTATATTTCTGGAAAGTGCATTATGCTAATTTTGCATCTTAGAAAAATCATAACTAAATCATTTTAACTCCAAATGACCTGAAATTTTATATGGGTTACCACTATACCAGTAGGTAGCTACCATAAAAATTTCAGCTTCAAAATCTTTCTAGAAAATGTTTTTGCTACAGTGCTAATTATGGTAGAAAATGGGTTTTAGGTAATATCTTTTGCACCACAAATCCAAATTAGGTTTTCAGTTTCTATGTCTAGGTATATTCGTATTTCACCTTGTGTATAAATTTAAATCGCATTTGGATAATTTTTGCTTGCTCGTTTGTTTAAGTGTTGCTAGTCTTATTGGTTGTTCTTGGTTCTTTTGTCTTTAGCTTAGGGTTCGACATTTGCGGTAACCCCGAAACGACCCTCCACAATGATTTGAGCAACGGCAAGAAGGCAAGCGATTTGATCATGTTAATCCCGATATTTTAAGTATTTATGTTGATTACAAATTCTATGTATGCATTGCTACTTTGTGTTAATAGTTGGCCTAGTAGATGCATTTCCTTAGCAAATGATTATCCTCTACTACCATGAGCCTAGGTTACTTGCTGTGATTTAGAGTTCATGGATGGGCTCTTGTCACTTAGTAGTTGCGAATCAATTGCTTAGCCATGCTTAGCCGGTAGAAATGGCGGTTATCGACTTGTCGATAACCTTGATCACTAAAACTTATTATGATTATGATTTCCACCTTGTGCCATGTCTACTTATGGAAACTAAAGCGAAAACAAAATGATTTAGACTTGGGCACAATGGTATGATGGTGTGATTTTGGGTGTAGTGGAATGGTGCGGGTCAACAAGGACCGAACATCTTGTTACACTAAACCAAGCATTTTAGCGTGCTAACCACATTAGAGGTATGGGACCTCTCTTGACTTAGTACTTTGGCGTGTATTGGCTCCAGTCGCAGGAGTCGCGGGAGGGATGGTGTTGGGAGCATTGTAGTGTCAGAAAGACTTCACCGTGATGGGATTTGTTGTCTTTCGACTTGCAATGTAAGCATATGGGTTTCTATCCATATGAGCGGCTCGTAGTTAATACACAAGATTGGAAATGTCTCGTAGGACTTAGCAGTGCGGCATACCTTGATAGTGTGCTTGTGGCTTGAAGGCGATGCGAGTGTGGGTACATTGGTACACCCTGCAGGTTAAAACTATTCGAATAGCCTCGCCCTAGGTTATGGACACACTTGGCAAGGTCTTTCAAGAGTTAGACTACAACCTTTTAAATTAAAACTTGATGGGTGAGTGCGAATCGGGATTAGTGCTATGTTGTGGTGGCTATTGGGATAGTCGCTTCGGTGGTTACTTGTATGTATCTTTACTATCATTACTTTGATAACAAAGCAGATTTGCAAACTTGCTTTTAAAATGTATTACATTATTGCAAATAAAGTTGGCTTCATGCAAAATGAGACATACAACCTCCACCTAAATAAGCTTGCATGTAGTTTATGAATAGGTTTGCTATTCCACACGTCGATCTTGCGGTACAAAGACAATCTTTGTACTCGGTTGCTATGCTTAATTGTTCATTGCAGAGGAAGAAGGTGAGCACGAGGGCCTCACTTTTGTGGTGTGTTGTGGTAGCTTAGGCGACTAGCTTAGCGGCCCGGTCGGTTGCCTTGTGGGTGTGTGGCTAACCGGTCGACTTTTGTTCTAGCCATCTTATGGCGCTTTTGCTTCCGCTGTCATTCTTGTATATTGTTCTATTTGGCCGGTCGGCTCTCTTTTGTAATAACTTTATCTTATGTATGTCTTTGTTGAACTCAGTAATATATGTTGTATGGAAATGATGTGTAATTTTGTGATGATGTGCATATGCTGCAATTCTGGGAAGCATATGACCATCGAGGCTTAGAATGTTTAATTAGTGACGCTAGAACCATTCGGAGGTTAAGTGTTACTAGTTAAATATTCCGGGTCCTCACAAAGTTGGTATCAGAGCCATACTGACCGTAGAAACCCCTAGCTTGGTCGCCTTTAGGATATTTTGAAAACTTACTTTCAAATAGTTTATGAAAACTTAAGTAAGTCCTCTAATTTTGCTCCTTACCTATCTTAGCTTGCTCATCTCACCTTACCCTCATTTAAGTTTGAAAAAGTTGTCCCTCTCTTCCTTTCAAAAATTAGCCTCTATCGATTAACTTGGTTTTGGGAGAACCATGAGCGCTTGGAGAAAGAAATTTGGACAGCTAGCTAGTGGCGAGTAATTAAGGTAGGAAATGAGAGGTAAATACAACTAAAACTTGTGGGAATAAAAGGGTAAGAAGTGATATGAGATTAGCTAATGCCTATACTCTATTAGGTGGTTATACCTTGATTTTTGGACTGTTTTGAGCTAGAACTTAGTGCTGAAATTTTGGGTCTTCTTAAACGATTGCTCGTTCTTCCATACGGGTTAGTCGTTTCAGGAAGTCGATTTGGTGATTTTTGGTCCTGTGCTCTTGGTGGTTATTCCTGAGCCCTTTTTATTGAGTTTGGATTTCTTTGCTTTCTTTGTATCTCGGGCTTGTAGCTAACTCATCTTAGTGAATCGGGATGGTGGTGGGACACGTGCGGCGGAATCGGTAGGGTAGTCCCGATGAGGCTTCCCCCTCCTCAGACCATGGCGGAAGTCCTCATGCAAATCGACGCATGTCGTTCGGAGGGCCGTAGGGTGTTGGAGGTTATCGCCAGAACACCTCCACTCCCTCGGTGCCTCCGGATCGGAGGTGGTGGACACGGACTCGTGGGGGCTTGCGGAGTTCCTCCGTCGCGACATCCTACCTTCTCGGTCAGAGGATCCCTTGACGCTTGACGGTCGGCTGCGTCGATTGAGCGAGCTCAGCGTTGCTCGATGCGGGAGCAGGCGCGCACTTTCGCATCCCATCGGTGGAGGGTGCGGCACTCTCATGGTGGGAGAACTTCCTCGCATGCGGCCGCGGGACACGTGGTCGTGGGAGGAGTTCCGTTCGACTTTCCGTCGGGCCCATGTCCTGCCGGCTGATGAAGGCGAAGAAGAAGGAGTTCCTTGCGCTCAAGCGAGCGCAAATGCGTGCTGAGTACCTCCATGAGTTCAACCATTTTGCAGGTGCGCTCCTGCCGAGGTGGCCACCGTGAGGCCAGCGGGAGAAGTTCATGGAGGGTTTGTGCGAGGAGCTTCGGGACAAGCTCTCTATTGTGGACTTTCGACTTCCGGACCTTGGTGGACAAGGCCATCATCGCGAGCACAAGGCGAGGCGTGGCGAGTCCCGCAAGCACAAGTGGGAGGCCCAATGCCGCGCTGGCGGCCTCGTTAAATCACGAGTTGGGCTGCACGGTGGCCCGTTCGTTGGCTTCACCACCACCGAGGCCTTGGCGCGGCTCCATGTCCTCCGCAGGCGTGGACTCGATCCGTGCGCGCAACCAACCAGCAGGTGTTCCCGCAACCCCGCGCCGGCGTCACCGCTTATCGCCACAACAAGGGCCACTACGCGAGTGGTTGTCCTAAGAAAGCTGAGCGGCCCCTCGTCCTAATGGAGGGCGCGGGCAAGGAGTGGTCACCACGACCGAAGACCGGGCTTGGGAGCGGTCGGGTCAACCATATCTCGGTGAGGAGGCACGAGGCGCCCGGCGTGGTGTTGGGTACGCTCCTTGTAAATTTGCGTCCTGCTATAGTTTTATTTGACTCTGGGGCCTCGCATTCTTTTATTTCGAGGTCGTTTGCTGTTGATTGTGGACTTCACTGTGTTCCTTTGGGGGTCCCACTGCTCATTCGCTCTCGGGTTGGAAATGAGTGACCAAGTATCTTGGGATGTTCCTATCCACATCGAAGGAGTGGGATTCTTGGCGAATCTTATCCTACTCGACTCGGCGCTTGGATGTGATTCTTGGCATGGATTGGTTGTCCCAACACTTGGGGCAAATCGATTGTGCGGAAAATTGTCTACCTCACGATCCTTGATGAGCAGGTTGGGTTTCGCGCGATTCGAGAGCCCCATCTTTATGCCCTTGAAGCAAAGCCAGCATTGGAGATCCAGGATGTTCCCACAGTATGTGAGTTCGTGGATGTCTTTCCGGAAGACTTGCCTAGCATGCCACTTGTTCGAGATCTGGAGTTCGTGATAGAGTTCTTTGCGTGCATCGCCCTATTTCTAAGAGGCCGTATCGTATGCCTCCTAATGAGTTGGAAGAGCTGAAGAAGCAACTGGGTGAGCTGCAAGAGAAGGGTTTCATTCGTCCTAGCTCATCTCCTTGGGGTTGTCCAGTTATCTTTGTGAAGAAGAAGGACAAGACCTTGCGCATGTGTGTTGATTACCGTCAAGCAATGAGGTGACGGTAAAGAACAAGTATCCTTTGCCCGTATTGATGATCTTTTCGATCGATTGGCCGAGCGCGTGTCTTCTCAAGATTGACTTGAGATTGGGCTATCATCAAGTCGGGATCGAGGCGAGGATATTAGAAGGCGGCCTTTGCTACTCGTTATGGTCTTTACGAGTACACCGTCATGTCTTTTAGGTTGACTAATGCTCTGCTTTATTCATGAACCTAATGAACTCGGTATTCATGGAGTATTTGGATAGGTTTGTGGTGGTATTCATCGATGATATCCTTATCTACTCCAAGAGTGAAGAAGAGCATCTTTGAGCATCTTGACTTGTGTTGGGCAAGCTGCGTGAGCACCGGTTGTATGCCAAATTCGGCAAGTGCGAGTTACGGTTGAAGGAAGTGACATTCTTAGGCCATGTTCTCTCGGCGGGAGGTGTGGCGTGGATCCTAGCAAGGTCGGTGATGTGCTATCTTGGGGTCGGCCAAGTCGGTCACCGATGTGCGGAGTTTTCTTGGTTTGGTAGCTACTATCGCCATTTTATCGAGAATTTCTCCAAGATTGTGAAGCCTATGACCGAATTGCTCAAGAAAGACAAGAAATTTGAGTGGTCATTGCTTGTGATGTGAGTTTCGGGAACTCAAGAAGCGGTTGACCTCAACCAGTGCTTGTCCTCCACGATATTCACACGAGTTTCGATATCTTTTGTGATGCTTCTCGTCGGGGCCTTGGTTGTGTTCTTATGCGGAGGGCAAGGTTGTGGCCTATGCATCGGCGATTGAGGCCTCATGAACTCAACTATCCTACTCATGACTTGGAGTTGGTGCTTGTGGTCCATGCACTCAAGATTTGGCGGCATTATCGATTGGTAACCGTTGTGAGGTGTATTCGACCACAAGAGCTTGAAGTACTTGTTCACCCAACGGATCGAACCTCGGACAAAGAAGATGGTTGGAATTGATCAAGGACTATGATATGGGCATTCGGTATCATCAGGGCAAGGCCAATGTTGTGGCGGATGCACTCGATCGAAAGGTGTATTGCAACATGTTGATGCTCCAAGAGCGTGACCTACCCTCATTGAAATTCAGCGCCTCAATTTGGGTTTGATCGAGCACGGTTCCCTTGCTACCTTGGTTGTGCAGCCAACCTTGGTGGACCAAATTAAGGCGGCACAACAAACAGATGCCGGTGTGAGCCGGATCAGCGAACATCAAGGATGGGATAGTCAAGTGCTTTTGGAGGATGAACATGGCGTTGTGTGGTTTGGGCGGCGTCTTGTGGTTCCTAAGGTCATGGAATTGCGGGATTTGATTCTCGCGAGGCCCATGATTCTCCTTTGTCCATCCATCCGGGGCTACCAAGATGTATCGGGATCTTCGTCGAGATTCAGTGGACCGAATGAAGCGCGAGATTGCGGGTTCGTTCGAGTGCGGCGTGTCTTTGTCGTGTGAAGGCCGAGCATCGGCGTCCGGCGAGCCTTCTTGACCTTTGCGGTGCGAATGGAAGTGGGATTCGTTGGCATGGACTTCATCACCGGATTGCCCCTTCGTCCAAAGGAATGATGCTATTTGGGTCGTGATCGACGGGTTGACTAAAGTGGCACATTTCCTTCTGTCAAGACTTCGGCCGTGTGGGGCCTTTGGCGAACTTTATGTCTCGAGGATTGTGAGTCTTCACGGTGTCGAAGGCGATTATTTCGATCGTGGTGCACTTTTCACCTCGCGGTTTGGCATAGTGCGCAGAGGCTATGAGGACCCGCCTTCACTTCAAGATCTGACCTTTCATCCTCGGTGATGGTCGACGGGCGAGTCAACCAAGTGTTGGAAGATATGCTCGTGCTTGTGTTCTTTCCTATGGGAAGAAGTGGGAGAAGTGCCTACCATTTGCGGAGTTCTCCTACAACAACGACTTCGAGCCGATCTGGGCATGGCACCATTTGAGGCTTTGTATGGGAGGAGATGCGAGAACCCCATTGAAGCCCAGTCGAGAGGCGGCGGCGGCGATTTTCGCCCGATTCGATCAATGAGGCGAAAGTCAAATCTGATTGATCGCGAGCATCTGCGCACGGCCCGATCCGGATAAAAGAGCTATGCAGATTGCGTCGCCGTGAGTTGAGCTTTGAGCCCAATGACTTTGTGTATCTCAAAGTCTCACCCTTGAAGGGCCATCAGCGTTTTGGCATCAAGGGCAAGTTGGCCTCGATATGTTGGGCCTTACCGTATCATCGAGAGAGTTGGGCGATTGCATACAGATTGGAGCTACGGTGCACTTGAGGTGTGCATGATGTGTTCCATGTTTCACACTGAAGAAGTGACTCGTGTCCCAAGCGAGGAAACTCCGTTGGAAACTCTCGATGTGCGGGAGAATTTGACCTCTGCGGCGTCTGTTCGTATTCTTGAGGAATCGAGCAGAGAACAAGGAGCTGTGCCATCAAGTTCCTTAAGGTTCGATGGTCAAACCATTACGAAGGTGAAGCAACTTGGGAGCGAGAAGATCGCCTTCGTGCGATTTTCCTTCTTTCTTCTCGAGTAAGCGGAATCTCGGGTCGAGATTCTTGTAAGGGGAGAGTTGTAACATCCCAATTTTGGGCTTGTGTTTCAAATGTAAGAAAATGAGTAGAAATTAAAACTTTTTCTTACATCATGTATTTCCTTTGTGTCTTGAACAAGTATTGTACAAAGGTTATGGAAATGCAAGTCACAAGTCCTTGATCCAAATCTTGTTCCTTCAAAAACAATCTTGTCAAACCTTTTGATCATCTTCTGGAAATATTTTCCTAAGTTCTTGGGATGGTATGTGACCCCTCTGAAAAATTTCACAATTTTTAGAAATTGTTTGAATATTTTAGAGGCGATCAAACTGTTTGACTCTCAGTCAAACCTAAAACCAGTACCTTGTAGAATTTTTGGAGAAAAATACAATGCATAAAAACCTCTGAAAATTTTACACAAGGTCAATGTCTCAGTCAGCAAGCTCCTATAAAAATTTCAGAATTTTTGGAGTTATTTTGCTACCCCAAATAAATCTTCAAAAGTCTCAGCCTATTTAAAACCTAAAACCTGGTTCACTGTTCCTTGGGTTCGAGTCGGGCTCGAGTCCGAGCCACTTGACTCGGTCGAACCTCCTAATTGCACCAAGCCGCGTTTTATAACGCGCGTGCGATATCAGCCGTTGGATCCAAATCGCTCGGCCCACGTTCGTGTGAGCATTCGGACCCTCCGGTTGCACTATTCAATGTGGACCGTTGGATCTCGATCCAACCGTCCAGATTCCTGAGGGCAATCGGACTGTCCGGCGAACTCGTTTAATCGTAACCGTCCATTTTCAATCCAACGGTCACCGTTCTCTTTTCTGTTCTTCTTCCTCCTCTGTCTCGCCGAGCGCGCGTGCGGCGATGGCAGAAAGAGAGAGAGCGCGGGGTGGCTTTGATGTGTCACCTCAAGTTGCTTTCGTCAATGTCTCTCTGCGGAGCATTTAATGCGCACCAGGCTTTCTCCTCCATTGTCACCGTGCTCACCTGCTCCCATCATTTCTTGGTCCATGACCTTAGCATGAACCGAGCCCACCATGGACTCGGGTTCTTGCTCGAAACCCTAATCCTTTCCCTATATATTGCCCCTTAGCTCCTCCTGGTGTTCCTTTACGCCGCACTTTGCTCTTCTCTGTGTTTGAGCTCAAAACCACCTCACACCCTCAAAGCACCATTGTTGACCGTAGAGCTCTAATGGCGGCCTTGGTGTCCAGTGGTTCATCTTCAACTTTTCTTGCACCCTTTTGAACTCCTCAACCCCCTTTATATTTCCCTAACTTGATTTTGGGTTGCATTCACAGAATCACTCAATTTTAAGTTTGGAGATTTTCGTTAGTTTCACCCCTTTCTTCTCCACTCATTAAGTGGTTCTTTTGCAATTATTTGCTTTTGGAGCCTCTTTGAGCTATAATGAAGTGTGGTGATGATTTGGTTCCACTCATTTTGCTCGAACCTCATCTTCCACTTCATCTTCTTCGCTCGGTGGACTTCATCGTGTTCAAGTCTTCCCGACCATCTTTGAAGCTCCTCTCGGTTAAGGTAGCTTCTATATAGTCCCTAGTAGTCATGGCACTCGCTTCCTTGGACCGCATGGCGGAGCATCTTGCTATTTTCGTGTTTTGCCGTGTCGGCCTCCTTCTTTGTTTTCGGCTCGGCTGGCGTTCAGAACCTCCACCGCCGCGAGGTCATCACCATTAGGTTCGCATTGCTATTGCGAGTCCATTTTGATAGTTTGTGGCGCGCGCCATGCGAGTCGCCGGCGACAAGCCGTGAAAGCCGCTCGGGATTTTGCCGGGCACAAGCTCCCGTTGTCGTCAAATGTTTAAGACACAGTTAATACCCAATCATTAGTAGTATTAATGGTGTCTTAATCTGGCCTAGTGTGTCACTGACGTGTGGGCCTCAGTCCCTAAAATCACCTCTGTTCAAAATCTTTAGGACACATTAATTGCTAATCATCACTAATCATCGGTCATTAGTAATTAATGAGCTGTCCTAAAAACCTCCTTTAAGTCACTGACAGGTGGGACCACGCGCACTGTGCACGTGTGTTAAGACTCGCATGTGTGACTCTCAGTCACTGACATGCGGCCCCACGTGTCAGTATTCCTGTTTGCACTTCAATCTTGGACCGCCGTCCATTTTGCGATCTGTGGCCTAGATCTTGTATGCGTTCGGACCATCCGGTTCCCCTCATCATTCTTGGCCGTCCATCGCTTGATCTGCGGCCCTGATCATGCGTGCAATCGGACCTTCCGACGGGAAGTGCTCTCTGTGCCGTTCATCTTGAGATCTACGGTGTGGCGGCCAAGGCAACCGCCGTCCGGTTGCATTCGTCCTCGTGGCCGTTGGATCTTGATCCAACGGTGGGCTCGATTTTGAATCGCGCGCGTGCGCTGTTTTCCGTGCGTGTGGCTTGTTGGATTTTGCATCGACGGCCCACGAGCGTCCACGTCGTTTACCTTCGGTTGGGTTGGTTTTTATTTCTGTAAGTATTTATTTATCAACTGAAAATTGCATCAAAACTTTAGAAATTCATAACTAATTCAAGATAAATCCTTTTACATGAAACCAAGCGTAATAAATTTTTAGTTCATGAAGTTTAATATAAAAATGCTTTTAGCTATGCTTCGTAGTAGAAAATTCGTAATCTTTAATAGCTTGTTTTCTGCTATTTTTATATATTCCAGAATTGTATTAAAACTTGGAAGATGCATATCTTTTTCTGTATATCTGCTAATTGAATGATTTTAACTTTGATAAATTTGTTATTAACTAAACTTTGATCTAAAAATGGTGATAGGTCTAAATCATTTTGAGAAAAATATGTTAATAGATTTAACCTTATTAGTAGCAATTAAAAATCCATTTAATGTTGTAATAGGCACCAATAATTCCCTGTAAATCCTAAAAATAGAAATTTGATGTTAGGAAATCCCTCTGTTATCATACTATAATGTGGAATGGGTGTTGCACATGTTATATTTCTGGAAAGTGCATTATGCTAATTTTGCATCTTAGAAAAATCATAACTAAATCATTTTAACTCCAAATGACCTGAAATTTTATATGGGTTACCACTATACCAGTAGGTAGCTACCATAAAAATTTCAGCTTCAAAATCTTTCTAGAAAATGTTTTTGCTCTGATTGCTAATTATGGCCAAAAATGGGTTTTTAGGTAATATCTTTTGCACCACAAATCCAAATTAGGTTTTTCCAGTTTCTATGTCTAGGTATATTCGTATTTCACCTTTTGTATAAATTTCGTCGCATTTGGATAATTTTTGCTTGCTCGTTTGTTTAAGTGTTGCTAGTCTTATTGGTTGTTCTTGGTTCTTTTTGCCTTTCGCTTAGGGTTCGACATTTGCGGTAACCCCGAGAACGACCCTCCACAACAGTTTGAGCAACAGCAAGAAGGCAAGCAGTTTGATCATGTTAATCCCAGTATTTTAAGTATTTATGTTGATTACAAATTCTATGTATGCATTGCTACTTTGTGTTAATAGTTGGCCTAGTAGATGCATTTCCTTAGCAAATGATTATCCTCTACTACCATGAGCCTAGGTTACTTGCTGTGATTTAGAGTTCATGGATGGGCTCTTGTCACTTAGTAGTTGCGAATTAATTGCTTAGCTATGCTTAGCTTCGGTAGAAATGGGCGGTTATCGACTTGTCGATAACCTTGATCACTAAAACTTATTATGATTATGATTTCCACCTTGTGCCATGTCTACTTATGGAAACTAAAGCTGAAAACAAAATGATTTAGACTTGGGCACAATGGTATGATGGTGTGATTTTTGGGTGTGATGGAATGGTGCCCGGTCAACAAGGACCAGAACATCTTGTTACACTAAACCAAGCATTTTAGCGTGCTAACCACATTAGAGGGTATGGGACCTCTCTTGACTTAGTACTTTGGCGTGTATTGGCTCCGAGTCGCAGGAGTCGCGGGAGGGATGGTGTTGGGAGCATTGTAGTGTCAGAAAGACTTCACCGTGATGGGATTTGTTGTCTTTCGGCTTGCAATGTAAGCATATGGGTTTCTATCCATATGAGCGGCTCGTAGTTAATACACAAGATTGGAAATGTCTCGTAGGACTTAGCTGTGCAGGCATACCTTCTGTAGTGTGCTTGTGGCTTGAAGGCGATGCAAGTGTGGGTACATTGGTACACCCTGCGAGGTTAAAACTATTCGAATAGCCTCGTCTAGGTTATGGACACGCTTGGCAAGGTCTTTCAAGAGTTAGACTACAACCTTTTAAATTAAAACTTGATGGGTGAGTACGAATCGGGATTAGTGCTATGTTGTGGTGGCTATTGGGATAGTCGCTCCAAGTGGTTACTTGTATGTATCTTTACTTACTGTTACTTTGATAACAAAACAGATTTGCAAACTTACTTTTAAAATGTATTACATTATTGCAAATAAAGTTGGCTTCATGCAAAATGAGACATACAACCTCCACCTAAATAAGCTTGCATGTAGTTTATGAATAGGTGCGCTATTCCACACGTCGAGTCTTGCGGTACAAAGACAATCTTTGTACTCGGTTGCTATGCTTAATTGTTCATTGCAGAGGAAGAAGGTGAGCTGAGGGCCTCACTTTTGTGAGTTGTGTTGTGGTAGCTATGGGCGACTAGCTTAGCGGCCGGTCGGTTGCCTTGTGGGTGTGTGGCTAACCTGGTCGACTTTTGTTCTAGCCATCTTATGGCGCTTTTGCTCATTGTCATTCTTGTATATTGTTCTATTTGGCAGTCGGCTCTCTTTTGTAATAACTTTATCTTATGTATGTCTTTGTTGAACTCAGTAATATATGTTGTATGGAAATGATGTGTAATTTTGTGATGATGTGCATATGCTGCAATTCTGGGAAGCATATGACCATCGAGGCTTAGAATGTTTAATTAGTGACGCTAGAACCATTCGGAGGTTAAGTGTTACTAGTTAAATATTCCGGGTCCTCACATGCCAGAAGTACTCTTCCTATCCACTCTACACCTCGCAAAATCAGCATCAGAAAAAGCTCGAATCGAGAGAGCAGAATCAGAAGAAAACCAGAGTCCAAAATCAAGAGTGTCTTGGAGGTACCTGAATATGCGCCGCACGGCTTGACGATGAGAAGCACGAGGGGAAGCCTGAAATCGAGTGTACAGACACACAACGAATTGTATATCCGGCCTCGACGCTGTGAGGTAGAGGAGGGAACCGATCATGCTACGGTACTCCTTCTGATCCACGGGCTCTCCATCCTCATCAGGGTCCAGCACGGTGGTTGTGGCAATGGGAGTAGATATTGGTCTACTACTTCCCATGTCGAAGCGCCGAAGAAGGTCCTTTGTATACTTACTTTGATGAATGAAAGTGCCTTCTTTCAGTTGCTTGACTTGAAGACCAAGGAAGAAAGTCAATTCTCCCATCATGCTCATCTCGAACTCCCTGCTCATAGAATCTGAAAATATGGACACCAAAGCATGAGAAGAACCACCGAATATGATATCATCCACATAAATCTGAACTAATAAAAAGTCACTGCCATGCCTGAGAGTGAATAAGGTTTTATCAACCATTCCCATTTTGAACTCGTTATCAAGCAAGAAACTCTTAAGCCTATCATACCAAGCTCTAGGGGCTTGTTTCAATCCATACAAAGCTTTGGAGAGCTTAAACACATGGTTTGGGAACTTATGATTTTCAAATCCAGGAGGTTGCTTGACATAGACTTCTTCTTCTATGAAACCATTAAGAAAAGCACTTTTGACATCTATTTGAAAAAGTTTAAAACCCTTAGAAGAAGCAAAAGCTAGCAGAATGCGAATGGCTTCTAATCTAGCGACAGGAGCAAAGGTCTCTTCAAAGTCTAAGCCCTCTACCTAGGAATAACCTTGAGCTACAAGCCTAGCCTTGTTGCGAACTACCAACCCATCCTCACTTTGCTTATTTTTAAAAACCTATTTTGTTCCAATTACATGAATATTAGGTGGAGGTTCAACTAAGGTCCAGACTTTGTTTCTTTCAAAATTTTCAAGTTCTTCATGCATGGCATTGACCCAAGAGGAATCAGATAAAGCATGGGTGACATCTCGGGGTTCAAAAGACGCGACAAAAGCAGAATGTGCATGAGAATCAGGAAAAATAAACCTAGAGCGAGTGACTCGCTCATTGAAATCCCCAATCATCTGCTCAGGCGGATGTCGTCGCTGAATATGAAGTGGAGCTCCTGGTGCAGAAGTGGCCTCTACCTCATGAGCTGCGGAGGTAGGAGCAGAGCCACTCAGAACGTCGGTGAAGATAGGAGGAGGCTGCTCAGCTGAAACTGGAGTAGTGGAAGCAGGCTCTCCAACCATCTCAGAAGAGACTTGAGGATGAATTGGGTCCTCATCCTCAGAGTCATCGTCGACGAAGATGCTTTCTCGAATATCAGAAACCTATGTACCTGCAGCATCGGGTCTAGTACCAGGACTAGCCTCATCAAAAGTGACTTCGCAAGTCTCAACAATTTTGTTAGTATCCAAATTAAATACACGATAGCCACGAGAATGAGCAGGATATCCAATAAATATGCCATCAGAACATCTAGATTCAAATTTATCCAAATTGCCATGTTTAAGAATGAAACACTTGCAACCAAAAATCTTGAAATGAGACACTCTAGGCCTATGACCAAATCTAAGCTCATAAGAAGTCTTGCCAATCACAGATCTCAAGAAGACCCTATTAGACACATAACAAGCAGTAGAGATCGCCTCAGCCCAAAACCTCTTAGGTGTAGAATGCTCATCTAGCATGGTTCTAGCCATCTCTACAAGGGTCCTGTTCTTCCTCTCTACAACGCCATTCTGCTGGGGAACTCTAGGAGAAGAGAACTGATGCTCAATTCCCCTATCGGTCTGAGAAAGTGGCAAAAGAAGAGTTCTTGAATTCTGTCCCATTGTCACTCCTAATGACTCTCAAAGCTCCGGGAATATCAACGACTAGTCTAAGAACCAATTCTCTAAAAATCCAAAAGCCTCGTCCTTAGAAACGAAAATAAACCCAAGAATACAGAAGAAGTCATCCACAATCACAAGCACATACCATTTCCCACTGTAGATCGAACTCTAGAAGGGCCAATGGTGTCTAAGTGCAAGAGCCGACTTGGACCATCGGTCATCACTAAAGTAAGAGGTGGATGAGAAGCGAAACCATCTTACCATGTCTACAGGAGCGCACACTAGGTCTCTAATGACCTTGACCTAGGTAACCCTCTAATCAAATCCATACTCACGACTCTAGTCAAGTGGTGAAAGCCTATGTGTCCAAGCCTACGATGCCACAACACTAAATCATGGAGTCGAAGCCATAAGACATCTAGGGTGGAAGCAGAGGAGACAGAAATCGGCACAAAAGATCCTCTCAAACCTAGTGATCCCAAAGACAAGCTCACGAGGAGTCGAACTCTACACTCACCACTCTTAAACCTTACTTCGGACCCTCATCAGCGGTGAGAAAGCGAAGCGATTATACCTCGACTTACTTACGGGCGGCGTCCTTAAGCATGAACTTGTTGTTGGCGCGCTTTGTGCCTTTGGTACATCACGGTCCGGTAGAAGCATCCCCAAATGTGATCAACTCATTTCGGATGCACGTGTGAGAGGAGAACCATCTAGAATCTCCGGTCATGTGTCGAGAACATCCGAATCAACAAGCCATATGTCCTCCTTCCTCGCACGACGGACCTACAGGGCATAGCAGAAACATCCGTGCCTCGATCTTGGGGTTAGTAGTAAAGACTTGGGAATCCGATCTTGAGTCACACGATCTTGAGGAACAACGATAGAAGCAGCGATAAAGCGGTTAAGAGTAAAATCACGAATGCACATGAGACACACCTAGACCTCTCGAATCGACCTACCAAAGGTCGGTACTCCCCTGTCTAGATGCTACCCGTGGTCTCTCCCCATGATATCCTAAACCGAGCGCCGCCTAGAACCTTCAAAGGAGTCAAAGAAATCATCTACAAACCTAGGCCTATGTCTAGCAGGAAAGACAGACTGCCTGGCTCTAGAGACTACAGTAGGTGAAGGAACTCCTCTAATGAACCTCAAAGTACTCATCCTTCCTTTCCTCTCAACCTTAGCTCTACGGAAGCAGAACTCAACAATGTGGCCATTGTTCTTGCAGAAGGTGCAATGGTACTTGACCTTTTGAGGGGTCTGACCTATTGAAGTAGAAACACCTGTCTTGCTAGAAGAAGTTTGGGCAAAACCTGCAGATCTAAAAACAATCTTAGATGGTTCAGGGGGTTCTACCTCAAACAAGCCACTCTCAACAGCTCTCGTAATCTTAGGTGGATGGTTCTTGGAATGCTCTATTGAATTAAAACCTAAGTCACTATTCTTCACACTCACCTTAGATTTATCAAGAATCATGTTGATGTTCTTCTTCCCACCAGTAAATCTCTCAAGAGTATCTTTAAGGTAATCATTTTCTTTGGCTATGTCCTTACATGAAGCACAATTACTAGACTTGATTGCCTCATCATACTCATCCTTGAGAATAGCTATCTCAACTTTCAATGCCTCACAAGGCACACAATAGGAATCCCTAATCCTATTCAACTGTTTCTTAAATTTATCTCTAAATGTCTCTTGTATCTTATCTACATTCATTTCAATTTCAATTACACAAGATCTGACAAGAAGAGTCAATATCTTTCTTGGATGCAGTCATGAACATGGATTTTTCAATTTTAGCTTTCTCCTCTAAAGTCTTGTTTAGAGCATCATTCTCTATTGTGAGTTTAAGGCAATTTTCACATGATGCAGATCTAGAATAAAGAACCATTTCAGTCATCTCTTTCATTTTGACCTTATTATCCTCACAATGAGAGCAAGTATGACTAGGATCAAATTTCTGCAATTCTTTTGTAGCGCTATTCAATTTTAACTCAAGCAACGCATACAGTTTGAACAAGATGAAGGAATAGCATCTCAGAGTCACATCTAGAGCAATAGCATTCATACAAGAAGGACTAGACTTGAGAGATTCAATTTCATCAAGAACATCTTTTAATTGATTTGTAACAGAGGAATGAGTAGTTTGTAGATTGGTCAGATCAAACATCAAGCTAAGACAAGAATCACAATCATTGGTAGGATTAATAGATTTGAGCCTAACAATTTCTAGGTTCAAGTCTTCAATTATGGTATCTGTTTCTTTATCTTTTAGCTTGCTTCTTGATTTTGTTCAAGAACAACCAAAGCACGTTTCATTTCATTTGGTGATGGACATACCTCGTCGGGATCATTTGAAGAGCTCGTCGTCGTTGGAGGAGTCGACGTCGTGGTGTCCCGGTCATGAAGCACATCTGGGTGAAATCATGAGTCTTCGTCTTGCCATGGGAGTCATCGTCGTCGTCCTCCGTCCCGAGTCCACATCGCTCATATCAACACTCTCGAGCGGCAAGGACCGGTGACGAACTTGCGATAGTTGGGCTTCTTAACTTTTGCATCCTTAGCCTGTGGATGTTTCCGAAAGTCCTTCTCCTCTTTGCCCTTCAGCTTGGGGCACTTGGAGCGAATGTGATTTGGCTCACCACACTCAAAACAAGTGATAGGTCCACATCTCCTCCTATTTCTTACTTTGTTGTATGCTCTCGAGAATCTGGTGGATAGGAGGGCTAAATCATCCTCAGGTATCCTCTCAAGTTGCTCATCGCTCATAGAATGCCAAGCAGACAAAGAAAAACCATAATCCAAGGAATCAGAAGAACTACCCTTAGATGGGTCGACCACTAAAGCCATCGACTCTGTCTTGGGGAGACGTGAGATAAAGTCAATCTCATGCGTCTTCAACCTCGAGTAGAGCTTGTCCATGGTAAGCTCACTCATGTGATGTTGTCATTGATGGAAGTGATTTTCATCCCCAAACTCTCACATCAAGAGCACCCAAAGTCGGCGTGTATTCTCGGATTCGGTGAAGACAAGATCCACAGCACAAGATCATGCAGAATCTTGGAGAACCTTCCCCACAACTCATCTAAAGACTCACCAGGCTTTTACTCGATCTTTGAGTATTCTTTCTTGAGTTGGTTCTGTCTCACTTCCTTGATCGCAGTAGAACCCTTGTGGTAATCACAAAGAGTCCTCCATATCTCATGAGCAGACCTCAAATGAGCAACACGCTCAAACTCAGATCGACTAAGCCCTTGAATCAGAAAGTTTCGAGCCTTGCTATTAGCCTCAACATCTGGAGTGATCACATCGTCATCGGCTGGCACAACATATGGATTTTTGACCTTAAGCCAAATAGCGTGCCCTTGAGCCTCGATGTAGAATTGCATACGAGCCTTCCAGTAAGAAAAATCAGATCCATCAAAGATATGTGGTTTGTTTGCATACTTGTCAGTCGCCATGGCTCCAAAGACTGGTTAAGATCTATGAGAAGAGCTAACCGGGCTCTGATACCAATTGTAGGACCGGAAAGGCGACTAGATGGGGGTGAATAGGAGCTTAACCAAAATTTTCTTTTAAGATTAGATTCAACACAAATTTCACTCCAATAGCTATGAGAGCTATGAAGATCAATAGATAAACACAGTGGAAGACTTATGTTGAATTCCTTCAAACCCGGAAGAAACAATCGAAACACAATTTTTGATGATGAGCAGTCTTTGGTGAGCGATGAGCAGTCGATGGTGAATAGTGAAATCGGGACGTAACGCGAATTTCAAAGCACTATTTCAAAAACGAAAATTGATCTAACTTTTGATCTACACACCAAACTTGACCAAATTTGGAACACACCTTCCTAAGGATATTAGGAACCTATTCCATGCAACGATCGAGCAGATCCATGTCAAAGTTTAGACCTTTTCAGTTTCTGAAGGAAGGTTCAAAACCGAGCAAAAGCGAAAAACATGATCTAAAACTTGCTCGTGGGAGATTGATGATCTTGATGATCCTAGATATATTCCCACACGTCACAGCAAGGTAGAAGAGGGCAAGAGATCAACCAAAACCAAAGAATCAAAGATGGGCTCAAAATCACAAAACAAGAAGGAAGAATACAAAGAGACGCATCTTTGGGAAATCATCCATTGATTGATTAGTGATTGTTCTTGGTTCTGACCACTCCTCAAGGAGGACAAGAGCTCAATCCAAGAGCACACAATCAACTCATCTCCCTAGAACCCTAAGCCTCTCTGTTTCTCTTTAAGTCCCTAAAACCAAACTAGGGTTTACAAATGAAGTGCTTGGGGTGGCTTGTCCAAAGACACCCCTATTTATAGAGAGGCCTAGCTTCTAAAAGAGTTTCTCTAATGGGCTCCGTTAAGGCCCAACATGAGCAGGACACTTACGCACGCTTTTAAAGCGCGAGACCATCATCTCTAGACCTAAACCACTTCACCTTGCGCCGCCCCGCGTGGTTTAGCCATATGTCACAAAGCTGGTATTTGGTGAAATTACCAAAATACCCCTTCTCGATCCTTCTCCGAAGACCGAGTCCAATCTAGTCGAAGCAAACGCCTGCTCCGCCACGTGTAGGTTGATCAACGGCTCTCATCATGTCGGTAAGTCTCTCCCGTCCAGATCCCTCCGGAACCACCAAGGCACTTGCACCGACCCCCGCGCCGCTTGATCAACCGTCGTCGACCGAAGCGCCGTTCGGTCATCCTCGTCCATTCTGCGCTACGCTTGAGCCACTTGACCTCACCCGGCATCCATGATCGTTCTGGACCTCAGCTCTCCAAGCTTAGTCCCGATCCTCTCGCCCTTGACCGTCATTGACCTTCAAGACACCTGCACAGCAATAGACAGAGAAATCGTCTCCGAAAACAAGTTCTTCACAACTTGACCCACGTTAGTGAAACCATGCAATATGCAACACATATACAAAGATAAACATGGATATGACTTAACTCAAAACCAATTAGCCAATCAAATCAACATTCAAGACTAAACCGGCCGATCGCCATTCAATGGCGCCTCATCGCCTCTAACGATCGATAGCTTCGGTAGCGGTTAGCGCTTTGAACTGATGACCTTTGAACATTTGCCGAAACACGAGAAATAGCAAACCAAAAGTGTCATTGCCAATTGTAACATCATCTTAATATCGTGCACATATCCTCATGATATCCACAACATAAATATGTTAGTTTCTTTGAAATAGCTGCCGATAAACTTCTCTAAAATTGGAAGCATTTTATATTTATTATTATTTTGATCGCTTCCATGCTTCTAGCTATCTAACTCTATGTATTTTTTTTTAAAAAAAATTCTCTTTAAAATTAGGAAAATAAGGAATTCACCCAATTGTTATTGTAACGTTATTGCCTGAACATGTAATATTAACCATCGCTTGCCCAATGTTTTCTAATCTACTTATCTTTGTGTTTGCTATGTACACTTGTCTTGTTTGTCTCGAAAGAACAAATATGTATAATTTAATTCACAGAATCTTACCATAAAAAATATGGCAAGTTGAGTGAGCATGTAGAATCGACAGTGACTTATTGTGAACAATGTTATTGGCTATGTTTTTTTATTTCTTTAAAATCACATCATTTATATGATAAAAAGAAAGCTGGTAATTGTTTTGATGATGACATAACTATTTATATTGTTTCTTTGAAGCTAGAGAATCCAATAAACATCAGGCTACAAAGGATTTGTCATTTTTGTAGAACTTTATTGCCTTCTCTGGAATTATTGGTTTTGGTCTCGCTTTTTTTTTTTGGGTAAATAGCTACTTAAGATATTCGCTTTAATTGCAACTTATCCATAATCAGGTACCCTATTTATCATATCCCTGCTCATGGAAACCTGAAGGGGATCTCTGCGTTTTTTTTGTACCTATCATTTTATTCCAACGGTTTTTCAAGCTATATATTTACCATATATCACCTACATGGTTAACACAAATCATTTTTCGCCTTTCCTATGGACCTTAGCCAATCATTTCATGTTAGATGGAGGCAGAATTGACGCGCCTCCCTGCTCTCTACTTTGCTCTACGTCTTCTTCTGTCTTTCTTTTGTTCCACTTCCACACGGGACCCACTTGTCATAGGCATAACCCTTCCTCTCTTTCCATCTCTCTCACTTCCATATGGGGCCCACTCCTCAACAGTTTCTGGTATTGCATCGACGACGGACGGCGAGAGCAACGGGCCACGTGGGATCTGACGGGGGAGGAAATTCATGACGACGTTATTGTCCGTCATCGCCGGCCTCCGCGTCGCCCCTCGCCGACGGCACCGCCCAACAGAAACGCCTGCTCTGCTTTGCTATGCCTTTTCTTGTTTCTTTTTCCCACCACTTACAGGTGGGACCCGCTTGGTGCGCAAACGTGCGCAGGTGGCTACTAGTTTTCATTAACTAGCTCTCTCGCCTTCGTATCGGCAGTCGTCGCTCGGTCTCGTGCGTCTGGTGCTTTTTCTCGGCGCAGATCACCGCGACTTTGGCCGGGCCATCGATGGATGTGGCGCTTCCGGTGAAGCCGTTGCGATCTCGCCGATTGCGATCTCGCGCCGTTGGTCTTGCACGTATGCAGCGCTACTGTTCGCGGCTGTGTCTATGCGCTCGGTTACAGTGGATGTGGCCCGCTTCCAGTGACCCGTGTGCAGTGGCGCGCCGTTGCTCTTGCACGCTTCCAGTTACCTCTACTGTTCTTGGCTGTGTCGATGCGCTCGGTTCCTTCTCCCGCATGCATCTAGAATTTTTGGCAGCATGTTTGTATTTACAGAAATGGGCATCGGCTAAATTCTCTACTACTTAAAAATATGAGTTGGTGACGATCCGTCCTCCCACTGTCTGTCCGATCGGAGAGCAGAAGATGGACAGCCCAGATGCCTTACGGCAGCAGCAACCCTACCTCCTCCTCCTCTCACGCCTACCACAGCAACCTCTCCCACGATCTCCTCCACGATTCTCCTCCCTCCTCCACGATTCTCCTCCTTCCTCCCCTCCCTCTCTCCCCGTCTCCCCCCTCCCAACAGAACACCATCGCCACCGGCCTCCTCCCACCCGCCGATGCCGCCGTTCCCCGCGCCGCCGCGCAGCCGCTTCCTCTCCCCACGCGCTGCCGCACAACCTCCACTCCCCGCCCCCCTCAATCCTCGCCCCGTCGTCTCCCCCTCCCTACTCCTTCCCTCCCAGTCCGAGCCGCCCTCCAGCCATCTCCTCCTCCGCATGGACGCCGCCGCCAACGGAACGCTTCATCCCTTCCTCGCGCCGACAATTCGAGCTCAGAAGGCCATGTCCTCCTCCCCCTGGTCGCGCCTTCGCGTCCCACTCCGGCGCTCCATGTCGCCCCGCCGCGCTAGCAACCGCAGCTGATGATGGGCTGCCACCACGACCCCACGGACGGCAGTGACGACCCCGAGTCTAAGCCACCACGTCCTGCGGCTCCCACCCGCCGTTGGCAATACTGCTTGGCCTTCTCTCCTCTCGCCACCGTCGCCCCTCCCGCTCTCCTTCACCTGGACGCCGCCGCCGTCGCCCCTGGTCAAGTTGAGACCGAGGCCGCTGCTCCACCGGCCCTCCAGATCCGGTTCCCCTCGCCCCCCCCCCCCTCCCCCCTCCTCGCTTCCCCCATCCGCTTCGACGAAATCCATTAGGAGCAGGGGCTACGGTAGATGATGGAGGCGAAGGGGACGACGGCGGTAATGATGCCACTGGTAGCAAAAAGGCCACTGGCGAGCCCCACAACGTCCTCGCCCCAGCCTGGTCTCTCCCTGCCAACCGAGACTGGACCTCGCCCTCGCCTCCTCCTGTCATCGTTGGCCCCGCCGCCGAACCTCTCCCTTCCCTGCGGACTCGAATCGGGGGATGGTGGCGCTGCCGAAGGTCCCCTCCTATGCCACTCGGTTACGTCGGCTGCATTGGGCCGCCGCCGATGACCGCTTCCCTGCACTGGGTAAGATTTCTATGGTCCTACTGAGTGCCATGGCTCCGCATTGCCAAGCCGCTACCCTGATTGCTTCACTGTCCTATTCGCCATCGCTTTGTCAAGTGAGAACTTGGTGGCTGTTGCTTTTGGTCACATCATCACTATCCTGGTATGTGTAATTTTATCACCCTAAGGTATTTACCTTCATTTTTACGCTCAAGCATTACGGTAATTCATCTACTGAGTTGGCCTTGCATTCATCATGTTTTTTTCGATTCTAGAACCCAGCTGTGCTTGAGGGGCCTCATGGACTGGTTGTGTTTCGCCCTAGCGATCCTTTTCCGATAGGAGTGGTTAACATTGAAGGTATTGGAACGATGAATTATGCAACGATGCTACGTTCCTTTTGTTTTATTTTATACTACATGTTAGTAGGATACTAAAGCAATTTGATAGCCAAAATGAAGTGGAAGAGAAATTCAATCTTAAGATTCTTTATATTAGGATTGTATAATAAGAAAAATGCTTCTGAGTTGTGAGAGCTTAAGCTCTGTAGTTACTTTGGAGTTTGGAGTCATTGTGGACAATTTGGATTCAATTATATTGTTACCAGAAAGATATTTTCTTAGCATTATTGCAGTGAGAATGTGAGATGCTATTCAAAATGAAGCAAAAACATTTGGAATTATAATGGGTGCAACTGTCTTGATTAGTAAAAGAGTTTAAGAAGTTATCTTGTACTTTATGACAATTCAAAAGTAACAATTCTTGCTTGATCTGAAATGTTCAATTCTCAACATTTGCAGATCTCTTTGAACCATGTTTAGTGCCCACTTGCTTAGCACGTGATACTGAACCATGTGCTCGGTCAATTTCATGGTCTCAACAAGGATTTGCACCTAATTCTGGGTATAAATCTTTTTTCTGATATTTGAAGCTATATTTTGGTCTTACTGTAATGTTTATATGTGATTAATATTATGTCCACCTGTTAATCTTATCGCCTAACATTCTATATGTATGA
Source organism: Ampelocalamus luodianensis (assembly GCA_036346255.1). NCBI lineage: Eukaryota > Viridiplantae > Streptophyta > Magnoliopsida > Poales > Poaceae > Ampelocalamus > Ampelocalamus luodianensis. Next base: position 8,034,047 of record CM070623.1, read on the forward strand.
CTATTTTAGTTGTTTGCTGGCTGTTTGCCCCGGTCATGTGAAGCTTTACCAGCCGCAAATTTGTGAATTTTGTGATGAATGGGTTGAGGTAAGCTTGTTCTGCCAATGTATAATTAATTGGGTTTATAGACAATCTTGATTTGCATGAACTATTGATATGAAGGCATCTGGAGAGTTAGATTGAATACTCACCAAATTTCTGTTTTGCAGCACTGATTTTTCTTGTGTTTGGCTTGGGCCAAAGTTCCCATGATCTATGTGCATATGGACCCTATACATTATTTTAACAAAGATCTGTAAACATTTTGGAGTGAAAGGAAGTTAGAATGAGCTCATCATTAACTGCTTCACCTAGATTTCATTCAAAATTTTATATAGTAGTACTTTCTTACTTCTGCTACAAACAAAAGAAAACTTGCACTTTGCACTTTTGATTTTTCATTTTTTAAGAAATAACTTTTTTGTGATCTTTATAAAATCCCTTACAAGTTTCTCCTCGTCAGAGATTAAAGTTTATGTTTTCATTTCATCATGTGTGTTTGGAGTCATCAGTTCGTCTAGGTCGTTGATACCATTGTGCTTATCTCTACTACTTAAAAATACGAGTTGGTGGCGGTCCGTCCACCCATGATTGTTCGCGTCCGTCCGATCAACATCATCCGACGACTCGGATCATCGCGCGAGGGAGAAATCGTCCCACCCCTCGATCCGAACTGCTCCCCCCATCGATCCGAACTGCTCGTCCCTCGCCCAGTTCCCACCACCTCGCGCACCCCCTCCTCGCGCCGCCCCAACCCCGCAGCCCTACTACACCCGCCTACGCCTCGCCCCCGCTGCTCGTCCTCGTTCGCCTCCGCATCTCCTGCCTCCGCCGCTTCTCCGCCCGCCTGCTCCCAATCCTTGCCTTCCTCCTCTACCCCTGCGCGCCCGCCGCCCGCGTTGCCGACCTCCACCTCGATCGCTTCCGCGTCAACCCGCTCCCCTTCCCCGAGCACCCGCTCCCTTCAATCCCCTCCTCAATCCTCCCTCTCTCGGCTCATCCCTTCCACCCCTTCTCCTTGAGACCAACCGCCCCGAGCATCCGCTCCCTTCGATCCCCTCCTCCCTCATCCCTTCCAGCAACGGCACACCCTTGTTGCATAGATCCGGCGGCGGCGTTGGATGGTTGTCCCTCCGGTGATTCTCTTCGTGTAACCCTTCGCCTTCTGCTCCGCTACCAGCACTGCAGCGAGATGAGACAAGATGTCGCCCGCCACCCGCCGCTCATACCGATGGGTCAAGGAATGGTTCGTGCCCCCCCTCGGTTCATGTGATCTCCCTGCCTGTCGCCGACTTCCTCTGGGCCTCCTCCCCCGCCGCTGCCGCCATCTGGTCCTCCAGGCTCGACCTCTCCACTCGCCCCACAGCGTCGCTGCCGCCCGTGGCGAAAAAGGTGACGCCTCCTATCTCACTTCCAATGTTTAGGGATATTGGATTGTTGCCTCTACTACTTCCAAGTGTTCTATGCCCCTGTAGTGTTGGGGAGTGCAGCTCTGAGCCGGTGAGCTCTGTGGGATTAGTGAGATCTGGTGGGAATTATGTATACCTCTAAGTTTTGATTGGAAGAGTAGAACATATTTGCTCGATTGGTAACTTTCCCTCGACGGCTCGACCTAATGCAGTTCTAATGAGCAGCCATTATGTGCTAGCTTGTTAGGTGTAAACTTAGACAAGAGATGATTTCTCTGTTTGCCAAACGGTAGTGTTGTAACTAAAAGTAGCAAGTTGCCCTATGATTTTCATTTGGCCATCATGTTTGATTAAGTTAAGAGCACCCCCAAAAATAAAAGAACCGGTTTTGTTAGCACTTCTAATTTGTGTTTATCTAGGCATATCCAGCCTTCCCCTACCATCCAATCTGGTATCCTGGTTCTATACATCAGATTATAAACATTGAGCAGTATAGACTTTTCCTTGGACTAAAATATTTTGCCATATTATTTATGTTTGGTATCTTACTTATGTCTACATTGCATGAATTTGGCATCAGACTGTAGTAAATGATGTGCAAACTATGTTTTTCACTTGAATGTTTTCCTCCCCTCTTGTTAATTTGTTGATTGCAAGCCTGGCCTTATTTTGGTGGTTCAGTTCAAGCATGGTCTTCCTTATTGATATTGCTGGAGTGTCAGTTAAAGGACCTGTACTATTATATTGTAGCATGGCCCCATTATAAATATATGTGGTGAAAAATTGATATTGCTGGAGTGTCAATTATATTTAGTTAGACGGGACTCCAAAATTCACAACTTATTCCTTGTCATGCTGTTTTCTTAATTGCAAAACAGCAGAAGCCTACCATGAGTTATTTCAATATGTCAGAAAGTTACCTTTCGTAACCTTCCAATGTTTTCCATTTATAGGTGCATTCTCATGTGGATATTTACAATTTTTCGGATAATACATGGGAAGAAGGATTTGATATGCCAAAGGAAATGGTACATTCACATCTGGGAATGGTTACAGATGGAAATGGCACATTCACATTTTCGGATAATCCAGGCACCCCCCTTCTCTTTAATCCAGTAGCTTATTTTCTTATTTGCTCCAGCCCTCTCTCTCTCTCTCTCTCTCTCTCTCACACACACACACACACACACACACACAATCATTCACCCCCTCTATCTGTAGATCTAAGGTGTGCTATTTTTGTTTTCTTCATGTGTAGGAGTTCAGGCCATGGTACCAACCAAAGGAGGAACTCAACAATCCCTAACTAATTGATGGTAGCTGCTGATGTCTTCAGGGATTAGTATGTGCATAGTTAGTTGAGAAGTTATACATGTCTTTCTTAATTCTTCCAACTGTCATTTAATTTCTGAGGTCTGTCATATTCTTCTCCCATCCTTAGCTCTCCCTCCCTTTTTTTCGTCTCCCTTTCGCTTTCCATTATACATGCATACAATGCGTTTGAAAGCATGGCTAAGAGTAACAATGCTATTCTATGGTTCATCTTATTGATAGTTTGATGGAAATGTTTCTGTCAAATGGGTCGATGCCGACCACTTATGCAGAGGTATTAAGCAAATACAACCATCTTTATTCAAAACCATATCTTTATTGTCAATTTTTAGGTAGTGAGCATTCCTCAATCTACCTTTTCCATATTGGTTTTTATACATCTTAACTGTATTTTGTTCCTCTCTATGCACAGATAGTTTGTCTATTTGCTTCGATCACACTTTGAAATTTTCAGAGCTTTACCCAGACCGAGATACCTGCTTCTTTTGTGCCTTCTTTTGCCATAGAAGTGTTGCAGAATTCGCAGGTACTTAGTTTTTTCATTGCGATTGTGATATATGGGATGTATGCCTCATTGACGGTGTAGTTCAGCTTTGACATCAGATACTTTTCTACTATGTTTATGGTTGAAGTTGTGGTAGTTAGTTGTTTTAGTGTGCAGAGCTTCCACTTTTAGTTTTACCTACATGATTGAGAAGGTTAAAATATGAGGAGTTTAACTGTTTGGATCCATAAAGTTGCTGTTTTTGGTAGTTAAGAAGGCTTAAATGTAGGTTTTTAGCTACCTGGGTACTCAAAGATCCGGTCTTTAGGGGATTTTTAAAGGGCGAATCTGTGCTAAACTTGCCATTTCTGTGTTTATTTCAGGTTTAGAGGAGTTACAAAGTGGGATTTTGTGGTGATGTGGCCAACTGTGGAGATCACCTGAAAGGGACAATTGTTGTGGCTATTGGTAGCAGTGTTATGCTCCAATAGCCGTGTGATAGATTCAACATGCCATCTCCGAACCAATTACAAATTCAGTAATGATTTGTTTTCATACAAAGTTCAGCTTTTCATGCCTCATTGACAGTATAGTTCAGCTTTGACATTACATGCCTTTCAGCTATGTTTATAATTGAAGTTGTGGTGGTTAGTTGTTTTAGTGTGCAAAGCTTCCACTTTTAGTTTTACCTGCATGAATCAGAAAGTTAAAATTTGAGGAGTTTAACTGTTTGGATCCATAAAGTTGCTGTTTTTGGTAGTTAAGAAGGCTTAAAAGTAAATTTTCAGCTACCTGGGTGCTCAAAGATTTGGTCTTTAGGGGAACCATTCTGCAACTAGCCTGTATGATTTAGTTCTACCTGCATGATTTGTATTAATACAAAGGATCATTCAGCAACTAGCCTGTAGTCCTAGCTGTGTGCCCATTACTCTCTTCGGATTTTCTTTTCTGAATGAGGAGGGGAACCAACTCAGCCTGTGAACTATTCTGTTAGCTGATTATATAGCTCCAATTACTGCAAAATAGTAAATGTTCAATATTAATTGCAAGAGATGTTTATTCTGATTGAGATTGAACTTTTAGTTAAATTCTGGGCCAACCCGTAGACTATTAATTGTAATTTTTTTGTAATTCGAATGAGTTTAGAGTCACTTGCAGCTGAAAGACAATTTGAGAGAGTAAGCTGTTGGTATTATCTAAGTGCTAACATAAAACATTTGGTGCCAGTTAAAGTGCTACCTATTGGCTATTGTATTTCCCTTCAAAAAAGGCAGCTATTGTATGTTTCTTTGCACTTAGCACCAAACTAAGTCCAGTATTAGCTAATTTATTCAGCACTAACATAAGCTGTCTTCCTTCTTTGGTCATTCAGGTTGATGCAGCCTATTAATGAAAATGCAGAAAGACCAAAGCTAGGCGTTGCAAGAAAATGGTGGTGTTTACCATAGCTCATTGGCCTGTGTGCATAGAGCTTAATTATAGGTTTCTTCTTTCAAAGTAAGTTCCAATATGAGCACAGGATCAGTGTACTGGAAAATGGAAAATCTAGAGCGCAAGGAGAAGAAGCTTAATTCAAATAAATGATTTTACCAATTTTATCCAAATTATTCTCAGAAGCTCATTGCCATAGTATGCTTCTTTGCACATGCTGCACATTTTCATGTTGCATCTAGAGATGGTCCACTACTTATGGGAGTGCCTGTTAATTTCTTGTAAATTGGATGAGAAATGCCTTATTGTTATATGACCTTGTTCGTGTATGTTTCTGTTGTAAAAGTTGCAAATGCTGCTTCATTTAAATGCTATTAATTCATTGTTAAAAGGCTTATTGGTCTTTATTTTTGTCCCAGGCACAGGGAAGAGAATCAATGGTTGCTGGATTTTATCACGAGGGCTACGAAGACCCATTGCTTATGCTTATGAGAAAGAGAACTGTTCATGCTGGATTAGTTGTAAAGGTAAGTTCATTTTTATCTTGTGTGATATTGAGGGTTTGAACTTCATGTTACTGTTTTGTCATTTTCCCCTATCTAACCAAAACCTATGATTTTATTTCTGTGCATTTTCTTAAGAACTCGTTTGCAGAAAATTTTGCCTTCTTGAATTAAAACCATTTTGAGTGTCATTCCTCATGGATAGGACCTTCTCCTGATTTTTGGAACCAATACCGTTTATTTCCCTTTGTTGTTTTTGTCAGAATGCAAATCTAATCATTAAATACTGCTGTTTTCTCAAATTTATTGGTTGTTACCCCTACTAAGACAAATTTATGGTACACACTAGGGTGAGGAGGGTGCACTTTCTATGACAACAAGGAAAGATCAGCTCATGCATCAAAAGGGCTTCCAGTGAACCATTGCTCAGGGTTCCGGACACCAAGCAGCATAAATTTCTCTGAGACTGATGGTACAAAATTGAATACCTTTTACTCTTTTTATTGATTATAGGTACTCCTCATATTCACAGTGATCACTAAGTGTATGTTGAGATGATGAGGCATTTATTACACTTTACCACTTATGTGGCCAGGAATTGTGCTACTGAAGTTAGGGACATGTTAAATGTTCTCACATTTGATTTGTACGACACCTTGGCAGTCCATTCATATAAAAGAAGTTGATTTTTCTCATGGCATTGATAAGCTCAAAGGACGCTACTATCTGGATAGCTTATTGTGAATGCCCAAGAACTTGGTTATGAAATGATTTCAGTCTGAGCTTATCTTATTTATCTTTCAGGTATTTCTAGAGAGAGCTTCAGGGTCGTTGTAAATGCTCAAGAACTTGGTTTTGAATCTACTGAAACTCCAAGAACTGATAGATCAGTAAGTCTTTTTGCCCATGGCTGTGGTTGCTGCTATCTTCATTTCATATTTCTATACCCCATTCATTTCCAATCAAGGATGGTCATTATCCATTCAACTCTTTTAATGTTTTGTGTTTCTGTGTGTCACCCAGAATTGTTGGCAGGAGATGTATTTTATTTTAACATAGTTATTATTTTTTACTTACTGTATCTCCAAATTGAATCAGGTCCTCAAAAACTTGGAGCTGGGTTTAGCAGCACTAGGTGGGGAGAAAGGGCCAGCCTATGACCGAATAGTTCTTAATGCAGCTATGGTTGACCACTTGTTAGGTTGCAGCGGAGCTGAGGATATCAACTCTGCACTGGACCGGGCAAGGGAAGCCATTGACAGTGGTAAAGCTCTGAGAAGGCTCATGAATTACATAAAAATCTCGCACAAAGTGTCCTAGCAAGCCATGACCAAGTGCTGACTGTACAATTTTGGTTTCCGAGCCACGGTCGAATATTATCTTACATGAGTGCCTTCAAGTTGCTCACTTAACATGGAGAACAGCCGCTACGTGAGTACTCCCTTGCAAGGCCTTCTCAATAAATTAATTGAAACTAACAATAGTTTGTTGAAAATTTTAGCTGTGAAATACTTGATGAAAAACTTTTTTTAGTCATGTCATGTCCCGAGAGAAGGTGATGATGTGTGTAACTGTAACACATGCAAATTCTGTTCTTGAGATGTATGATCCACACTATATGCGAGCGAGAATACCGAATACTTACAAAGACTAACGGGATGTATTGTCTTGATTCTGTTCGTGAAACAAATGTGTAAGTCTTTTTGTAATGGGTTACTCAGAAATCAGATGTTCGTTTGAAATGGCTAGACTATTTGTTTCGAATTTATCGTGCTTGGAAGAGTATCTCTATTACTGTCGTCTGTCCTCTCACACTCTTTCTCGTCTATCGTGAGATCAATGCAATCAAAAATTTTGTTAAGTATGCTTCCCGCATGCAACATGTAATTATGGGCTTTCTAAAACTGTATAAATTGGCTGGCAAAAGCGTATTCAAATGTCAACATCATATGAGCTTTGTCCATTAGATTTTTGGTGTTTTGCTCTACCTTGTTTTCTTTTGAAGAATGTATCTGTTGAAGTGTTAAGTCAAAAGTGGTGGTTGACGATAATGTATATATTTTCTTATAAGATCTTTGTATTTACAGGTGCTATGTTGTTCAAATGTGCTCTATACCTACCAAAACGGATTATAATGCTCAGGAATTACATATGTGTTAAGTACATTGCTCAGAAATCATTGATGCAAAGTATGAGTTTTCGTTGCAACGCACGGGCACATGACTAGTATTTACAAAAATAGCACCCTGTCGTATGGCCGCCGTGCAGCAACCGCCCCTCGCCCGCCACGCGTCCGCAACGATCGTCCACCCACCCACCGCGTGTCTCCCTCCACTCCCGTTAGGGTTTCTTTTGGTTAGGGTTTGGATTTTGGCTGCGGTCATGGGATTTTTAAAATATAGCAAATGGGTTTAAAAAATATGAAATTTTATGTGAATGCTCATAACATAGTATACTTTCTTGTGTAATTTTTTTTTCATAATTTTAATCGTTCTGATTAGAGTATCGGTTTTATTTAATTGTACCGATTTTATCCCGCACGTGTCACCCCTTCCCCCTCCCGCACGCATGCCCCCCCTCCCACCACCCCTGCTCTCCCCCCTCCCGCACGGACCCCCTCCGGTGGCCACCTTTCGAACCGTCCATCCTCCCTCCTCCGCACATCTGTCGACTCCTCGCGGCTGTCCTCCCTTGCCTGCAGTGCTGCCCGTAGACAACAATCCGAAATTCCCGACGCCAACACAGCTGCTCCTCCTTCGCTCGGTTATAAATACCGAGATGTCGCAGTCGCTCTTCGCTCATCCCAATTGCGTTTCGCTTCTCGTTCCGGCGCTCGTCGCTGAGGACTCAGAGAACTTGACATAATTAATTTTTTTGGAGATCAAGTATTTGCCTGCTGTTCGTCGCTTGTCGCTCGGTTTTTTTGGAGCTTACCCCGAAGGACAGGTAATTTGTCGAATGCTTTTATCGTTATTACCGTAATTAGTTAGTGTACTGGTTATTAATTAGTTAGTTTACTGGTAATTAATTAGTTTAGAGGTAATTAGTTAGTTCGCTGGTAATTAATTAATTAGTCGTAATTAGTTTAGTGGTTATCAGTATTGCATATTAAATTAGTGCAAATGTCATACTCATAATTTATTTAGTGAAAATTAATCAGTTACAATTAGTTAGTTTAGTGGTAATTAAATAGTCGTAATTAGTTAGTTTAGTCTCTATTAATTAGTTTAGTGGTAAATAATTAGTCATATCTAAGTACACATATGTAATCTATTATCTAATTACACATATGTATCGCAGATGAAGTTGTTGTGGCTTTAATTAATGTCGAACATGCAAGACTTGTATGTGTTTTTGTGGCGATGCTCTCGTACGGATCGGATCCGGCGGGTTGGACCTGTCGAGATGCCAGTACAAGGTGTTCCGAGCGGAAGGGCTCGACGCGATGAATATTGACGAGCTTCAAAGTTGTATCCGGAAGGAGTGTGTTTGTTTCCTTTTTGCGCGCAGGTTTCTTCCACGACCCTTCGCCTTCCGTCAAGTTTTTGTGCCTGTGTTGCATTTCTAGCAAGGTTCGTATACCTCGAGTCGATCCTAGATCTGTCTTTTCTCCCGTGTGTTCAGGGTCAGTTTGCTATGCTATTTACATCCGTCCGCGTGTGCTCGGATCTACCACTTGGTTCATTCGACATGCCCTGGTTTTTTTTGGGTCCCCTTTTCTCGCCTTTTCCTACTTGTGATTGCGGCCTTTTGGTTTACAAATAACCTCGTGCTTGCTTTGCTCGCAGGTTATTCCGCCGTCGTGCGCTTTTGACCACGTTCTTCGTGCGGCTCTGCTCGTGCGAGGTGCAGTGCTGAATACTACGTTTCTACATCCACCTTCCCGGGAACCGCTACGTAGGTATGTTTCCTTGTCCCTTTTTGTACCGGCATTTGTACACGTTCGCTCGCTTGCCGTCCTGTTTTTTCCTACTGTTTGCCGAGTGCCTGTTAGCAGGAGCGGTAGCATAGTTGATTACAGATTAGAATGTCCATGTGATACTAACCTGTTTTCACACACGATCAGCTTTACGTTGCTGTTTCACGTGTCACATCTTGAAAATCATTAGAGATTCTAATTGAAAATGAAGACGGGACTTGCGGTTCCCAGACTAGAAACATCGTCTTCACAGAAGTTTTCCGTTCGCTCCAGTAGGTACAATACGGTTGCTTAACCTCCTGTTTTACAGCTCTTTATAGTATATTTCACATATAACCGCTACCCTGCCGGAAAAAAAAAACCTTGCTTACTTCCCTTCTTTTGCTTACATATCTAAGCATCATTCTGCAGTGTTTCATTCTCCTGCATATGCGCAACGTTGATATGTGATCAAGAGCCATATTTTTGTTTAGGTGCCTTATCTACAGATAAAATCGGTACTGGATAGAGCCCATCTACAGTTATGCTAGCGCGTCAAAAGCTAGCATATTACTCTCGACTTAACTTGACAGTCTTCGCTCCATGTTGCCTACCTTGTTTTATACCCTTCTATACTCAGTTTGCCCAAGCACATCAGCTGCTCGAGAAAGCCTCTATGCGTGTGTTAGTATACGTTTTTGCATCAAGAAGCGTTTTACTCATACAGTCCGCCTTTATCTTTAGCTTCATTTTTACCGTCTCCTTTTTCTGCCTGTAGATGGCGTGTACCCTGCTTTCAAATATTAATCCAAGTAGCCGTCAATGGATCATCTGTGTTCGGGTCCTATTGATCACACTGATTTGGTCCTACTTGATGAAAAGGTTATAATAACATTCCCTTAGATACGTTTCAGCATATCATGACTTTTACAGTGGATACTTAATTCAGCAAGTGTCACTGTTTTTACTCATCTTTCTAACAGTCCCTTTATGTAGGGAAACCACATGTACGCTGAAATAGGTGCTGGTAATGTTAGCAAATTCGAGCTCCTACTAGTGGAAGGCAAAGTCTACCAGCTCCGAAATTTTCTTGTTGCTCCAACTAAGTCTTCATTCAAACCAGTTCAAGCACCCTTCATGGTCTGGTTCACTAAGCACACTGTTGTTGAAGAACAAACCGATGTGGACGTCAATTTCCCAAAATGGACGTATGATCTGATACCATTTACAGATATTCCAAGCCCTGACAACGCACCTGAGTACTTTATCGGTCTGTACCATCGCTTCCAAAGCACCATCCCATTATAGTTTACATTGCATCAAAGTATTGCCTGTTAATCACGCATCAAGCTTGCCGTGCATATTTTTTCGCCGCTAGATATTGTCGGTGTTATCGTCTCAGTCTCTGCCGTTGAGCATATCCAGACTGCTTCACGCCCAACACCTTCGCTAAAAAGAACAGTCTTACTTCGTGATGCTAGGTTCGTATGCATGCTTTCGTTACAATGTTTATTAAACATTGGCCTGGAATTAGCCCGATCTTTCCAGAATGCAGAGTCTTACTCTTCTTTCAAATTCAGTGATAGCAAAATCAGATTAGATATGTGGGATGAATGCGCTACAAGATTTGATGGTCATACAGTACAGACAGTTGATGCTAAAGAACCTGTGGTTGTGATTTTTGTAGGAACTCTACCAAAAGCATTCAAAGGTGCTGTTGTCATCCCTCTTATAGTCTCTTATGAAATAAACTTATTTTGTTTGCTGCTATTGCATTCTTATCCAGTTAACTCATATTTCTTACATCACATACACAGGCCGGCCAAGCCTAAGCGGAGCCTCGGGCCTGCAGATGGTACATAAACAAAGACATACCCGCTATCAATGCTTTACTGAGAACTGAGCTAGCTCAGTTGGCAGTTAGGGAAGCTGGGGCTCCCGCCCACCTGCGTTTGAGCGTGGCTTACGCAGGCTCCTCACGGTAGCCGGAGGGGAAAAATCCCGGATTAAAAAAAAATTCTTAATGGAAAAAATACTTTGTTCTTCCTAGGTATTCTCGAAAAAAAAGTCTTTTAGCAATTTTTAGGTCTTTTGCTGCTACCTGTTTGCTCAGTTGCGTACCAGTGCTCATGTCCATATCCTTTACCTTTACTGATAGTGTGCAAGACAAATTCAAGTCACTAAAAATCATTAATCCTTCTGCACAAGACCTTTCGCTAGCCAGAAAACAACTTTGGAGGTAATCTATACCTTGCTCAGTTTATAATCTGTCCTTAAGTCGCTTCCTATTTCTTTCCATAAATACTTTCTTTAGAATGATTACCTTAGCTTAGCTATATTACCAATCTAAAAATGCCCTTTTATGATCTCCTTCTATATAACCAACGTCTCCGTATCACTACAACAGTCAGCATTTTACGAACCATGCCCATTACCACTTCTGTCAAATTAGAATATTAAACAGATCAGCAAATAGTTCATTTGTAGAGAACTTTTCCTACCGTCTTAAAAAAAACAGACTGCAAGAGAAAGAAAAAAAGCCTCGGGGACCCAAAAAAAAAATGTAATCGAAGACACACCTGCTGCTCCAGGATTACTATCACTACCTAGCGAACAAATTATAATTACATATCTTTATTTGTAGACTGCCTTACAATTTCCTTCAATTAGGTCCCTATGTTCATACGTAGTGATCCTGTTCACATACACGCTCACTTTTACTACGATTTTTTTTATTAATTAATCTTTTTTTAAAAATTAACCCCCAACGCATTTTATTTCCAATTCTGACTTCTTTGGTCACGTCATCATCCGTGGTGTGACCAAATAATACTGTCACGCCAATCCGTTTCTGGACCAATTCTTGTCACGCCACGGGTGGTGGCGTGACAGTGTTGTTTGGTCATGCCACCAACAGTGGCGTGATAAAAATTACGTTTTTGCAGACTTAACCTATAGCGTGACAATGTTGTTTTGTCACGCTATGGGTGGTGGCGTGACTAAATGGGTCAGAATTGGAAATAAAGTGTGTCAAGGTTAACTTTAAAATTAATTTTTAAAAAGATTAATTAATAAAAAAAGATCCTTTTACTACACAACACAACCCTCAGTACTAACAACGCTGTCCTATTTTGCTCCTTTCCCTTTACATACTACGCTATATGTACCTACTATGTTCAGCTGTGAACGTTTTCTTCTGTATGTAAAATACATCCTTGCTCTTTCAGAATTCTATGGTTACACCAATACTGCATATGCTTCACTGTTAAAGCAAAAAAAAGAAAAAAGAAAGAGTATCCAAAACCCTACTCCACCACAATAAATAAAAAAACACCTTTACTGGATTCTACACCCTACGACATCGTGCTATACGTATCAGGAACCCGAAAAAACAAAAACTACGGCACTTCAAGGGCAGAATATCTCCGTGAGGAAACAGAAAAAAGGGTAAGTCAGTTGGAAACACCTATAGCCAGTCGAGTAGAGGTACTTGCAGCGTCCAGCTAACACACTGAAATAAAACACTAAATTGTTCACACGCGTATCCGCGCCATCGGGCATGGGCCATCTTTTTGTGAAACACCCAGTACAACACATAGATATCCTTCATACACGCACATCACCACACGCACGTACTCACACACACAACGTCTACAGAAGATCGGACGAGCGGAGCTTGAAGAAAAGACGAAATCACCATCGGCGTTTCACTTGCGACAGTACGTCGCCTCCCACTAAAAAAAAAATCCTCATAAATGAGACACACAGGACCAAATATGGGGTTTGAACCCTGGTGGACTGGAGATACAACCACCACCCCTAGCCACCCAAGCAATGTTTGGTTCTCGGGCATCGGGCATGGGTCACCTTTTAGTAGAGAGTAATATTCGATAAAAGAACAACTTGAGATTAATCATCGTTACCTCAAGAACCTTTTTTTTTATTGAATTTTGGGAATAACTTTGTGTGTAGTCCCTTAGGACCCACATATCCTTTATTTATAGTATAAAAGATTACAATACGAGTCTAACACAACTCTCGATTTGCACATAGACTCTTATTAAACTCGAATATTAATTCTCCAACACCTCTCTCAAAATAGGCATGAGATAACAATTATGACTATCTTGTTATATATTACAATACTATTACTAAATTTTAATAAATTTATCATTAACTTTATAACTAATACCATCATAAAGACCAAAAAATTACTCAACACTAATTCTATATGTTAATTCCTGTGGATTGGCCTCCAGTCGGCCTGGCCACGTCGCCTGCAAATTGTTGTCCGTCCGATCGTGCCAAGCTAGCCTCCAGGCCATCGGATTCGACGCGCTGCGCTTCGTGCGCTTTCTTCGCTGCCGCTTCCGTCCGATGACGGCTCAGCGCCGTCGTCGGTCCGCTTGCGTCCCATCGCCGAACGCTCGGGAAGCCTCGCCAGGCGTGGGAGAGTCCGCGCTGCGCTGCGCTCTGCCCTGCATTGATGAGCCTTGACCGGTGGAAAATAGCCTCATTAAAGAGCTGTCTCTTACCTACGCATGTTTTGTGCCCAGCCCCAAAGCATGACTCACGGTGCTCATTAAATAGCCTAACAGTGCTCATTAAATTACTATATGTTACAGCCGCAACAAAGCGCGCCTCACGTCAGCAGAAAAAACCCGTCTGTCCGATCGCGCTGTGCTCCACTCGCGCCACACGATTGAGCCGGTGCGCTCCGTGGGAAGGAGCGGTGCTCGCGCGCCACGTCGCCGGACAAGCTAACTGCGTCGGCTCCATCTCGCTCCTTCCGTGTCCTCTGATCCTCTTTCGCGCCGCGCGCATCTCCTCTCTCGATGCTTTCCTCTTCGCGCCTCTCACGGCGCCACGGCCTTCCCTCTTCCTCCGCTGCTCTCCCGCGCGCCGCGCCTACCTCTTCCTCCTCCCACCCCTCGGCTTCCCTACCCACCCGGCCCGAGTTCATGTTGCCAGTGCCATGCAGCTCTTCCTCTTCCTCCCTGCCGTCCTCGGTCTCCCACCCGTTGCGCGACACCCGCCTCTTCCTCCCTCCCGCCTCCTCGGTCTCCCTACCCACGCTGCGTTGAGCCATCCTTCGCTCTTTCTCCCCGTCGCCCACTCGATTTCCCTTCCCGCCGCCTTGCCCCGCGTCATTCTCTTCCCATTCGTCTTCTTCCTTTCCCACTCCTCCATTCATCTCCTCTTAGGGCTTTGCTATGGTGAATGGAGCCCGTGACGCCTCCTCGGCCTCTCCACCGAAGGCCGCCACGCCTTGGGCCCTTGGCCCTGGCTCGACCCCGAGCCGCCATCGCTCGCGCGCCGCCACCCGCATGGCTCACCTCGGCGCCGGCAATGCTCGCCACGCCGCCACCCGCTGGCTCGGCCCGCGCCTGGGCCGCCGCCTGCGCGCCACCCGCGCTCCTCCTCGACCCGCCTCGCGCGAGCCCGTGGGCTCCTCCTGCCGCCGGCTTGGCCGTCCTCGCTGCCGCGGCTTGCCCTTCTCCGCGCTGTCCCGTGGATGGAGCGCCGCAGCAGTCGTCGAGAGCGAGCTACATCCGTAACTCGAGCATATCCAAAGAGTGCACAAGAACTCTCACGGTAATAGGCTTAGTTTCACGGGATTTACTCGAATTTGTAGGATCGGTGTGTTATAGAGGCAACCATGCATAAATAGATCTCGTGAAAGATTATTTGGATTGTATAGCATGTTTATGAATTTTCAATGAGCATGCGGCTATAGAGGCCAACATCTTATGTCACGGCGTTCTTAGCTAAAAATGATTGAATGTCTCTCTAGGTTACAGAGGATATGAATCATTAAATTTTTGTGTATTACCAACTTGATATAGCTTATTCTTTTACACCTTCATTAAGATAGGCGTCGTGATGTTCTCTGCTTTGATTTATCTTTGAATGATTACAGTTGTTGAGATTATTTATCGTTCAATTTCGTGTATTACCAACTTGATATATCTTATTCTTTACACCTTGTGTTAAAATAGACGTTGTGATGGTCTCTGTTTTGATTTATGTGAACAATTACAAAGTTGTTGAGATTATTGATCGATACGATGATGCATGTGTGCCGATTAACATGATGAAAGCAAGCTTGGCTACACCTAGAACTCGAGCATATCCAAAGAGTGCGGGAACTCTCACGGTAATAGGCTTGCTTTCCGTGGATTTACTCATAATGTATAGGATTCGGTCTATTAGAGTCGCAGTACAATAGATAGATTTGTGAAAGCTTATTTGGAATTTATAATGTGTTTATAGATTTGCAGTGAGTATGCGTCTATAAAAGCCAAAGCCAACATCTTACGCTACGTTTCTTAGTGAAAAATGAATCAATGTTTCACTCCGATTCTGAGGATATGAATCACCAATTTTTTTGTATTACCGACTTGATAACTTATACTAAACACAGAGTCGAGGTATGTTCCTATTTGAGGTTTTCACCAATCGGTTACATATTTTATCCTTCTCGCACAATTTGTTTCGTCCATGCTCATTGAAGGCTTTACATCTTATATACAGTATGCTCTTCCTAGCGCCTGCGCCTACGGTTTGCTCCTCATTAGCTATCCTTCGACACCTTGGTCCGCTTCAAGACAGATTCTCGCATCAAATACCAAGTAAGTTCCTCGACGTTCCTATCATATACTGCCTATCCTTACTTTCCACGCTCGATTACCTCAATATATGTTTGTTATCTACTACCTTTGCTGTGTATAGCTAATTTTCCCTTTTGCTCGATCAGTGCGTCGCCTCACATTTTATCATTACCCGCCTCTTTGCTTTGCCACGGTCATCTACGTTACTAAAACACCAACAAAGACCACTAACTCTACACTCACTCTTTTCTATTCCTAATCTGAAGTTTTCCTACTCCACAACCTCTTACAGAGTGAAATGCTAGGTATCGGATATGCTATATACTACACGCCTGCATACAAGCATCTCTGTATATATTTCTTTACCATAACACTGTATCTATAATATATTTGGAATACATATGCACTTCTATTCAATAATTCATTTACCTCTCTTATGTGTCCTTCTATAGTGAAGGCATAATATTACACTACCTTTTAACCCACTATCTAATTTTCTGCATTGTAGCTACATACCTATCTCTATGTCCCTTTTACTAATCACCTTTTAAAATACCACAAACAACAAAGACTACTTCTATTTCTTCTCGTTTTTAGAATCTATACGCACAGAGACCTTCAGAATACTACAGGATCTAGATGTCTTTACCTTTCAAAGAAATTTTTAATTAGTTCCCTACTTTTGATTCACCATCCTGGTCACATTTAAGATGATCCTCTTTTTTCCCTACTAACGAGCGCCATACTTTTACTCTTGACAATACACAACATGGGTATTGATCATTCAGCTGTATTGCTTTCAAACAATTAAACGACCAACAACAAAGATCACTCACTTTAGGTACTTTATTTTATCTCGGTACATTTCGATTAACCACTTTGCCAAGATATGGTTCTTAATGACATCCTTCTATATGTGAGAACATTACTATTTTTCCTTGATGCAACCATGCAACCGAGAAACACCCTCCATCACATCCTGTTCACAAAAAAAAAAGTTTCCAGTTACGCATCTCTGCACCTCTCCATAGACATAGAGGTATGCCTATCACTTCCCAAAAAAAAAGAGATAAATTTACGATTCCTTCTAACTGACTTCTACTCTATACAGTCTCTACGGAAAGGGTTCCAATCATCACAATCTTTGCTTCCCAGAACAAGTGCTCCATTTTGTGCACTCATTTAACTGCTCCTATCTATCGATGTCGTACAGTCCATCGACCCTCTAACCTATGTTGTTACTCCTTTCAAAGCCTCTTCTGCAAACGTTCCCAGCTCAACTATGGTCATAAGTAGTTTCACTTCATTTGTACTAACTCTAAAATCGTCCTTGCTTTTGATGTGATATACTACACATGCCTATCGTGTTATTTACTCCTTAACATATTTTGTTCCTCTATATACAGCCATCGATAATTAGATATACTACAATCGTACATATCTTCTTCTTCGATCAGACCTTCGTTATCAGGTCACACAAAACTCATGTTTAACACAAGCTTTGACAAACTAAGCTAAAACAAAAACACGTACCTATCCATACCCGCGCCATCTGGCACGGATGATCTTCTAGTACCAATAAAGCCGTGACCAAATCTATCTTTACCATGTACCAACTACCGTAGCCTCAATCTTCTCCTCTTCTACCCACATGCCCCTGCCAACCTCTGCCCACATGCCAGCCTTGGACTCCACCTTCTAGATCTAGCTAGTTGTGCTGTGCTCTGTGGCGCCTGCGACCCCTTCCCTCCTCTGCTCCGCCCTCGCGCTGCCGTCCCTGCGCCCGGGGGGAGGGGACCCCTCCCGGCGGCCACCGCCCTCGATTTCCAGCTGCGAACCGCAGTCGTCCTCCCCTACATCCACATAGAAACTGCGCCACCGTCCCCTTCTCTGTGCCGCCCTCCTCTTCCTTGCGTCGCGCGGTTGGATTGGAGCTGGAGAAGGAGCTGCAGCGCGGTGGGGGCCTAGCCACCTACATACAGGCCTTCTACACCGGCGTTGTCGCCTCTGCAGCTCGACAAGGTCAGGTACAACACCATGGCTCCTCCCCCTTGCTCGAGGCGCCCATCTGTGCATTTGTTGCTTATTCTAATATTCAGTTCTAGTACCATTTTGGCTGTGTGTCGAAAGACAGACATGAACAAATTCATTTGGTTAATGCCTGTGTGGCCTCCTGTGTCCTACTTCTTTCTTCCTTTGTTTGTTCGACTAAATTTCTACCTTGTTCTTTCTTTGCTTGTCTTGTCTGCATTATATGTATCTAGAAAAGCAAAAGTGAAAACTGTTGGTTATGTTTGTTAGAATAGGACTCTTGTATATGGTTTATAGTTTCCTTATCTGTATATGGCAACCCCCTTTTGTACTCCCTATATATATTGCCCATTGGGCCTCTTGAATAGATACACACAATATTCATATCATGGTATCAGAGCTAGGGCAACTAACCTAGCTCTCCTTCGCCGCCATCCATTGCCCGACGCCGTCGCTAATCGGGAGCCCGACGCGGCGCGCAGGTCGCCGTCGCCCGCTCGATCGGTTGTTGGCCGCCGCAAGGCCGACGCCACGCCGCCGCCGCCGCCGCCCGACGCCGTTTGCCGACGGAGCCTAACGCCGCAGCAAGCCGCCGCGCCCGCGACGGGAGCACAACGCCGCCGCCGCAGGCCGCCGCTTCCGCCGACGGAGCACGACGCCGCCGAGCCGGAATCGGCTGACGCCGCCACCACCGCCGCTTCCGTCGCCGACCAGAGGCCGACTGCGGCCGCCACCGAGCTCGGCGCTGTTGCAAGCCGCCGCCGCTCCATTCGGTTGTTGGCCGCCGCCGCAAGGTCGCCGCGCCGCCGCCGCCGCCGCTGCGCCAGCGTGGGGAACTAGGTTAGTTCCGTGCGTTTTCGAGCAAGGGCAAGCGAGCTTTTAGCCCGCCCGAGAAAAAGAGAAAAAAAGAAAGAAAAAAGAAAAAAAAGAAAAGAAGTAGTTCTAACATTGCGCCGAGTCGGTACGCTGTTAGACATCGTTGCCTTGGTCGTCGCGCCGTCCAGCGCCACCTACCGATGGCTTCCGTTCCATCAGTTGCGATCCCATTCTCGGGAACCAAGCTTCATGGAACGAATTACAGGTTGTGGTCTTCACTCATGCAGATCACGCTCGATGGTCTCCGCCTTTGGGGACATGTTACTGGTACCCGACCTTGTCCGTCGTCGCCGGTTCAGCCTTCTCCCAGCGACCTTACGCACCTTCTACGAAGATGAGGGCAAGCAGAGGCGAGGTCGCCGCCGC
The DNA here is from genome assembly GCA_036346255.1 of Ampelocalamus luodianensis. Taxonomy (NCBI): domain Eukaryota; kingdom Viridiplantae; phylum Streptophyta; class Magnoliopsida; order Poales; family Poaceae; genus Ampelocalamus; species Ampelocalamus luodianensis. The sequence continues at coordinate 8,053,028 of CM070623.1, forward strand.
CGCTGGCGATCTCTGCGATGAGGCCTTTCAGTATGCCATAGACGCTTTTGAGCGCTGGTGTGCTGACGAGGCCCATGTTCGAGCCATCCTGGTGGTCAGTGTCGACGACTCCATCCAGCCAGACATCGTTGGTCTGCGTGCCACTCGTCAGATCTGGGAGTACTTGCGCGAGCGATACGCAGAGCGGCGATGCTCGATTCTTTTCACTCCGGTGTGAGTTGAGACGCCGCCGGGCGACTCCTCGTCGGCGACTTCTTCCGAGCCCTAGCGCCTCTGGCGCCACCGATGAGCTCGCTTCTCGCTCTGTCGGGAGTATCATAAAGTGCGAAGAGGCGGATCGTGATCGCCGCTTTATGACTTCGTCTGCCGTCGCGCCCGAGTTTGAGCTGTCGGGGCTCACCGCCGAGCCGCCACCGGCCAAGCGATTATCGAGGCTCTTTCGACGCCGTCTTTGAGGAGCCGCGCGGGTTAGCAAGACGATTTGGTTCAGCGCGCTTGCTACCCTTCTTCTTCGACTACACCGCCGGTTTCGCCCGACTATGGATCTTCTCGGTTGTGCATTTTACGCTCTCGCTTTTGCACCAACTGGGGTTGGTGCAATTATTGCAAGAACTTCGAGCACGACTACGGCGTTGTGCGGTGCGCAAAGCGTAACAAGGCGCGTGGGCGATCAAAGGGGCGAGAGGCCCTTCTCGACGGAGGATGCGAACCCGACGTCAGACCTTTCGGCGAGGTGACTGTTCAACGATTCGCCAGCTCTACCAGCGGCTCTCTCACGGCTCGGCGAGTTACGCCGCCTAGCTCGAGACGTCTCCTCCGGTACTTCACGGTTCGGATTCGTGCCTCTTTCCACATGACACCGGACTCCACATCTCTCACGCCGTTGGACCTCTGTTTTTCCTATTCTGCTCGATACCGACGGTACTCCTTTGTCTGTCACCGTCGTGGCACTCTTTGTCCACTGACTTTTCTATTCCAGCTGTTTCTCATGTTCTCAACTTACCATGCAGCTTCTCTCGGTGGGTCAGCTCACCGATCTTGGCTGTAGAGTTGGTTTTGACTCTCACTCCTGTTTTGTTCGGGACCGACGCATGTGGATGGTACTTGGGGTGGCCGACGCCGTAAGGGATCGTCGTGGTCTCTACATCCTTGATCGCCTCCACCTTCCATCCACTTCAGTTGCTCCTGTCACCTCTACGACTACTTCCACGGCCACTGCTGCCACCACCTCTGGAGTTTTTGCGCAATGGCATCACCGTTTAGGTCACTTGTGTGGGTCCGTCTTTCTTCATTAGTTCGTAGGGTGTTCTTGGGCGTGTTATCATGACACGACCATGTTTTGTCAGGGTTGTAAGCTGGGCAAGCAGCTACAACTTCCTTATCATTCTAGTGAGTCCTTGTCTTCTCGTCCTTTTGACTTAGTTCATTCAGATGTATGGGGACCTGCGCCTATTATCTCTAAAGGCGGGCATAAACTTTATGTGATCTTCATTGATGATTATTCCCGTTTTACATGGATTTTCCCTATGTCTAATCGTGGTCAGTTTCTTGCGATCTATCGTAGCTTTGCAATGATGGTTCGTACTCAGTTTGATTCTCCCATCCGTACTTTTCGTTGTGATTCTGCGCGAATCTGCGTTCGCGCTTTTAGACAGTTTCTTTCTGAGCAGGGCACTCTTTACCAGTCTTCTTGTCCTGGTGCCCATGCTCAGAATGGGGTTGCTGAGCGCAAACATCGTCATCTGATTGAGACTGCCCGCACTCTTCTTCTTGCCTCTCACGTTCCACCACAGTTCTGGGCTGAGGCTGTTTCTACGGCTGCATATCTCATCAATATGCAGCCTTCCACTGCTCTTAAGGGTGTCAGTCCTATAGAGCGTCTCTACTCTCGAGCCCCAAGACACTCACCTTCGTGTTTTGGTTGTACTTGTTTTGTTCATTGCGACCTCGTGAGCGCACTAAACCGCCACCAGATCGGTTGAGTGTGTGTTTCTTGGTTATAGTTACGAGCATAAGGGTTATCATTCATCGATGGGATCATACGCTCGGCGAATCGTGGTTTCACGAGGCGTTGTCTTTGACGAATCTCGACCTTTCTTCTATCGAGATTCGGCTCCTCTGTTTCCACCGTTGAGTCGATTTCGTGGTTGTCTCTTTCGACTCTTCACCCATTTCTCCACTATCACGTCTTCCCCAGTACATCCCGATGGTTCATTCGTACCTCGCCTCCGGTCTTTGTCTCCTGCAAAGACCGCCTCTTGATGTTCTGCACCACCACGTCTCGTTTCTCGGTATTCACTACTCCTGGCGTCCTTGTCCTTTACCGTCTACTCTCACGGTATCTTGCCGACACCCACATCCGATCCTCCCGATGATGCTCCTCGTTATGTCCTTCGTGACAAGACATCCTTCGACCTCCTAATCGTCTTGGATTTGCTCGATAGCTCATGCTCTCTCTGTCACTGAGCCTAGTTCTTATCGTGAGGCTGCTCCTCATTCTGAGTGGCAGCTCGCTATGGCAGAGGAGCTTGATGCTCTTCGACGTACGGAGACTTGGGATATTGTACCGACACCTGTGCATGCTCGTCCGATCACGTGCAAGTGGGTGTACAAGATTAAGACTTCGATCGATGGTACCGTCGGCGCTACAAGGCTCGTCTTGTGGCTCGCGCTTTCGGCGAGAGTGCGGTCGTGACTACGACGAGACTTTTGCCCCTGTTGCCCATATGACCACTGTTCGCACTCTTGTTGCGGTTGCTTCTGTTCGCCGGTGGTCTATCTCTCAGCTTGATGTTAAGAATGCCTTTCTTAATGGTGTTTTGCATGAGGAGGTCTACATGCAGCCACCACCTGGGTATTCTTCTCGATGGGCATGTCCGCGTCTTCGTCGTGCTCTTTATGGCCTCAAACAGCTCCTCGTGCACGGTTTGCGCGCTTTACCTCGGTGATTCTCGCTTTGCCGGTTTCACCGGTTCCCACGATCCCGCTCTTTTGTTCATACCTCATCTCGGGGTAGGACATCGCTTCTTTCAGATGTTGATGACATGCTCATCACTGGTGATGATTCCTCCTTCATCACCTATGTGAAGAAGTACCTCAGTGAGCAATTTTTGATGACTGATCTTGGTTCTCTTACATACTTCCTTGGGATTGAGGTCTCTTCCATGCCCGAGGGCTACTACCTCTCAGTATGTCCATGATCTTCTTGACCGTCAGTGTCCGATCGACACTCGCACCGCTGAGACTCCCATGGAGCTATCCCTCCAGCTTCGTGTCACTGATGGCGATCCGCTTGAGGATCCTACTCGATATCGTCATCTTGTTGGGAGTTTGGTGTACCTTGTGAGTACTCGTCCTGATATTGCTTATGCTGTTCATATCTTGAGTCAGTTCATGGCTTGTCCTACCCATCTTCACTCTGATCACCTTCTTCGTGTTCTTCGCTACTTGCGGGACCATCTCTCGCCGTTTGTTTTTCACTAGCTCCACCTCACTCGACTTCCAGCGTACTCGATGCGACCTGGGCTAGTGATCCTTCTGATCGTCGTTCTCTTTCTGCTTACTGTGTTTTTCTTGGCTCTTCCCTGATTGCCTGGAAGACTAAGAAGCAGACTGCAGTTTCCCGTTCGAGTGCAGAGGCTGAGTTGAGAGCTATGGCAGCAGTGACAGCAGAGATTACTTGGCTGAGGTGGCTACTTGCAGATTTTGGAGTGCCTGTGATAGGACCTACGACTCTTTTGTCTGACAGTACAGGTGCGATCAGTATTGCCAGGGACCCAGTGAAGCATGAGCTCACCAAGCACATTGGCGTGGATGCTTCATACACTCGCTCACAGGTGCAGGAGGGAGTACTTGCTTTACAGTTTGTGCCATCAGAGTTACAGGTTGCTGACTTCTTCACGAAGCCACAGACTAGGGCACAACATTTGTATTTTCTCTCCAAACTCAGTGTGTGTGATCCACCATGAGTTTGAGGGGGGGTGTTAGAATAGGACTCTTGTATATGGTTTATAGTTTCCTTATCTGTATATGGCAACCCCTTTTGTACTCCCTATATATATTGCCCATTGGGCCTCTTGAATAGATACACACAATATTCATATCAATGTTCACCTTCATTCATACCTTGTGGAATTGTACTTTCATACATGTTTTCTTGTTTTTTAAGAAATTTATCTCCACAGATTCTAATTCTCTAAAGATCTAGACTCCAAGTATTTTACTGGAAATTTTATTTGAGAAGTCAGTAGAAATTAGGAAACTGGCTAGAGTAAATACTAAATACGGGTACAAGAATGTTTATAAATGACAGATAGTTTAGCAGCTGAACTGTCCAGAAATGGCTACTCACCTATGTTGCTCATTCTGTTATCAGTTCCAGTACCATTTTGGAGGATTCATGGAAATAATCTGATCCCAAGAAATAAAATTTCAGGCAATGTTATTCTCAATTGATGCCAACACTACATACTAGTCTTTAACACGAGCATTAGATTTGTACGTCTACTTCCTACTGAAATAATCAGGCATATAATGTGAATAAGTGAATCCAACACATATACATCGAACACTTGTCAGCTGAGTGCTTCCCTTCTCGCGCCGCAGAGAGTTTATAATCAAAATCAATAAGTTCATAGCTGAGTTGGGAGTCAACTTCTATGAGTTCTGTCTATTTGTCAACATTTACAAGATGGTATGGGTCTTTTGCAGCACAAAAAGACTACAATTTCCCTCTTTGTCAAATGATCAAGCATATCGCAGAAGGAGAGCAGCTTTTAGGATAAGAGACCACTACCAGTTACCTCAATTATGCCGAACTTAGTGTTACTATTACTCTAATTCCCAAGTGACAAAACATGTTAGAAACTGTGGAAACAGAATGAAAAATCGAGATACCAGAGCAGTGGTCAGTGTCAGAACGAATGAACACAGCTACACGTTGAAGTCACAACTGATGCAAAATATCTGGAATATATGTGTACTTGACCAGAATATATATGATACGTGTAAATAACAATTCGTGCTGTGTCCGTATCCCTACTGGTAAATAACAAACCATCTTATACCAGCTGGTATACAAAAAATGATACGAAGAATGAACAGAACGAGATAATTAAGAATCCATGTAAATCAGTCGAATACATTTCAGGCAGCATTAGCATGGTGCTGCATCAATCACACACAAACTTTGTCTTAGTCTTTTGCAAGCAACACACTCACCATGGGGTTCTGTGACCGTGATAGGCACACCACATGCACAGCTGACCCTCTTATTTCAAGTACACACGTAACCACAAACCAAACCAAACCAAACCAAATAGATGGTACCTTGGTCTCGTAAGAGAGAGACAAATTAACAGTCTCAAACATTCCAGCTTGGTGGATGCACGTAGCATCAACCGCTAATTTATTCTTCAGAAAACACACCAACTTGGCAAGCAAATACCTGAGTGTATCGTTACGACCACCAAATCTACATAGGTCTCAAACGCAACCGATTAATGGAAGCTGGATGGATCGTTGAAGATGAATGAACAAATTTGCAATTCAAATAGCACGTAGATATTTCTGCAGATATAGATACACAGGATCTGTAGATGTTACCGTAAAAGAAACATACATGAAAGGAATTAAAAAAAGGAGAGCATGTGTATGTATACCTGAACAGTTAGGTCGATTCACCGGAGAATGGAGCCTTTTGGCATAGGCTTCTTGTAGTACCGTGAGTGGTGCGGGTCGAAGAGGGACTGGCGGTGGCCGGCATCCTCATCCTCATCCCACTCCAACTTCTCCCACCAGTCCTTCTCGCAGTCCACAACGGGGCGGTTGTCTACACGGTGGCGGCCGACGGCCGGGAGGCGCCTAAGGCCCCAACATCCCCTGACCCTGATCGTCTTGAGCATGGGTGCATACATTTTGGACTCGCATATGTGCTGCAGACTAGGGAGCTCATGCAGGTAGATGTGCTTCAGCTTTGAGAAATATTGTTGTTTCTTCGCGGGGAAGACCTGCCTGAGATCACCACAATAGACGATGTGGAGGGTCTCCAGGTTGGGCAATTGCGAGTAGTAGGGAGCATACCACGACAGCGGGAGGACAAATGTGAGCCTGGGACAGGTGTGCAGGTGTATGCTTCGCAGCTGCAAATAGGACATATCAAGCCAATAAGGGCTCGTTCTTCCTTTGCTCCAAATGCAGTGGGCCATCAGGAGATCAGCTGCGCAAAAGGTTTCAAGTTCTCGAAACCACGTGGTTTCATAGTAAGTGGGGAAGACAGTGTGCAGCTTGGGGCATTTCTCGACACGGCACCGTTTCAGGCGAGACCAACCAATTCTCTTTCTTTCTGAGGACATCATGCGCTCTGGGATAACACTGGTGATGGAAGAATTGTCGTGCACGTGCAACGACTCAACCTCGTTCATCACAAAGATTATATCCTCGATCCCTTGTTGGCTTGCCACGTTAGTGTAGTTAATTCCCTCGCCAATCTCCACATGCCAGCCCAATGGTTGAAACTGCGGGGCACTGCTGTCGTCGTGACCAGTAGTTATCTTGTCAATAGTGACATCAGTGTAGGTGAAGCAAGTATTGGGGATTAACCACTTCTGTAGTGGCGGCCCAATTTTCGAGACACCCAGATTTAGATGGAACCTATCATTGTTGCAACAGAATTTTCCATAATAGCTTTCTAACACCAAGGACAGAACAAACCTCATGTCCATAATAGCGGCATATGCTTGATGATGTTCCTTTTGGACACGACAGACCAAAGAATCAATGCGTAGCACTGTCAGTTTGGGCAATCCCTCTTCTGGCCATAGTATGGCGTGGAGCTGCAAACATCCCATTAGAATCATACGTTGGAGACTTTTGGCTGCTGTGTCTGACAGGTCCAGCATTTTGACTGGTGTGCCTGAGAGGTCCAGCTCCTCAAGGTTTGGCAATGGCCCACGTAATGTGAAGTCCAGCAATCTTGCACAACCAACCAAGGAGATACGGGATAGTTTAGCTCTTCTTGATCTTCTTGCATCCAAGCTGAATGATTCAAGTGATGGAGGGAGTCCTTCAGGTCCAACATGTTCCAACGCGGTACAACCATCAAGAACTATAGTCTTTAGACTAGTTGCTCCTGACAAGCTTGGCAAGACCTGCATTGTAATGTTCCCAGACAGGTCGAGGAGCTCCAACTTCACCATATCGGTGAATTCATCCATATCGCCTGTCTCCCAAGGGCATGTAGGCTCAATTACTCGAAGCTTCCGAAGGTTCTGCAGTCGTCGCCATGCAAGGTTGCTGCTTCTTGTGATATGCACCTCCCTAATTTTAGCTTCCTTCTTGTGATCCTCTCCTGCTCTTCCATCTAAGCTGAATGACCCGAGCAATGGAGGGAGTCCTTCGGGTCCAACATGTTCCAACCCGATACAACCATCAAGAACTATAGTCTTAAGACTAGTTGCCCCTTGCAAGATTGGCAGTCGTCTCCATGCAAGATCGCTGCTCCAAATCCTTCCCTTCTTTATATGTACCTCCCTAATGTTTGCAGCCATTTGCTCTATTATCTCTGGAGACAAATCCAGTTCCCAATCTGTGTAGCATATGGCTAGCACCCATAGGCTCTGGAAAAATTCCATTGCTGGTCTATCTTGCTTCTCCTCTTTCTCTATTTGTGGTTGATCCTCGCAAGCATCTAATCCAAGGAATCTTAAGCCGCGGCAACAACGAAAAGGAGGTGAAGAAAAGCTGAAGGTGCACCGGCAGAGTTTCAATACTCGCAGTTCGTCCGAATGTCGAAACATGTCATTGGGTAATCCACTTTTGCCTGCCAAGAAAAATGATGACGACTCTGGAGGTACAGTCGGGATATTTGTTTGTTTGGTTTTGTGGCTATTGGAGTATGTGACTTCTGAAACCCATCGGTTTGGAGTAGTATGCAGCTTATCACCAAAAGGGGGCAGTGTATTATTGGATGAGTAGTCCTCTATTCGCATCTGTTGATGTAGAGCAGCAGCAGCCTCCCATGCTTCATCAGACTCACCCCCTTGTATAATCCCATCACAGACCCAGTAGGTGGAAGCGTGGGTAGCCCAATTGTAGTCTATGGCGTGGCCACCCTTAGAATTCAAGGACAACAGATACAAGCAACACTCTGTAGCTATCTCGGGCTTGATGCCTTGTTTATGTTGTGTGTAACCAGCAAGTTCTCTAGCCTCTTCCTGTAGTAAACGGTTCCAGTCGACACCCCAACTAGAAGTAGAAGAAAGACACAGATGTGAATTATCCAACTTTTTTGTTATTTGTAGGTTGAGCCGAAGCCTCCCTCTGAAGGTCCACAATAATATAGTACCAATACCTAACCATTGGTCATGTGGAAGGATGCCAAAATCAGTAAAGTCAACCGTATGATTACTTCCATTATAAAAAACCAGCAGGCATTTGTGACCTTGTAGAGTTCGGCTGATCTCTATTGCAACGTCTCGTACCTCTTTCCTAGAGGCTTCATCCACTCCGTTGAAATCGTCATCCTCATCCTGCCTATCAAAGATAGTCATTATCCGTGGAGGCAGACTTAGCTCCTCCGCAATTACCCTCTGAAGTGCTCTTCGGCTTTTCCACCTCGAGCAATCCACATGGATCATCTTGTCGAATTTCTCCCACAGACTCTGAGAAGGGTCTTGGGCTATAGCTCTAAGCAACGCACAAGCAGCCAGTCCGTCCCATCCGTCAAAGTAGATGGCTTTGTGTGCAGTGTCGCTCGTATCCTCTAGATAACGGGTTAAGCTCCAATAATGTACCGCCTCTTGGATGTTCGCCGCATAAATCTCCTGCATTAAATAGTTGATGGTGATTAGCTGAGGTGCCTAGCACTTGTTATCTAGTAACATTAATTTATTTATTAAAAAGTATATCCATTCAAAGCGGTGGAACATCCATGGCAGGGTGGATATCCATCCAAGCACAACACTGAGCCTTCCTAAATCCTAACGAGGGGGTTTCTATTAATACTAGTCATTAAACTGAGAAAAAATATGTATCCGTAGAGATATAGAGGATATCAGGTATCCGAAACATCTTTGTAAAGCCGATTGAGGTTATTCTCAAAGCTGTGTATTGTTTACAGAAGTGGAGGATGTTGATCAAGGAGGAAGAGAGGGAGAAGATTGACTGGGTTATTATCCAGGCGAATCATTGGCTGAAAACTGATGGGTTAAAGTTTTAGATCATTGATGTATGTGATATAGCTCTTTTTTCTAATATGGTGCTGTCAGATTTTGGTGATGTTGGTTGTATGGTTTAGGTTATTTTGGTCTAGACTGTGTGCTTTGCGTGTTTGCTGGTGTTCCCAGTAGGTTTTTGTATGTGACGTTGAAATCTGCTTTATAAAAGCTGAGTGAATCCTGTTTCAAAAAAAAAAGGGGCTAATTTTTAGAATCTCTCTTGGAACATGTAGACACTATGTGGCCCGGTTGAGTGGCTTACTTTTAAAATCTTCAACGTAACATTTCTTTTCTAGATCCGATACAACGCAACTTAATTGGCATGCATTCCTATTGCGAGACGATCGTACGTGACAGTTAATAGCAATACAGTAGATTTAGGTATTAAATTATATGTACCAATCAGTTTACCTAAAAACGCCGAGATAGAGGTGGTATATAGAGAGCAGAGGTAGTGGCTTATTAACTGTCTTATTAATTCACATGCAAACTGCAAAGGGCTGATTAGGCCCAATTTCTGGTCCAAACTATCTTATTACACAACCAAATTAATCTGACTGGCCATTTGGACTCTGCATTAGCTTACCAAGAATGAAATCCAGTCGCCGGCAAGTAGACCCGCCCCGAAATATCCTACACTTCAGGTGCTTATGCTAACATATAACCACCACCTTTTGGACGAAATTTGGGAGAATCTTGCGTAGATGTTTCTAAAGCTCTCAACAGAAACCTTTCAAAAAAGCTACCAAAATAGTTATTCCTAGCAAATACTACTCCACTATACGAGCCTGTGAATTTCGATCGAGTTTGGTAGGCCAAATGCCATTAATTGGATTTTCGATTTTTGCAGTCCTGGAACATGTCCAGTCCAACATTTTATAAGGATTCCTAGGAATTTTTACACAAAGTACTCTTCTTACAGTCTACATAAATTAATTAAGCAGCGTGTCCTCGCAAATAAAATAAATAAGCAGCGTTTAGCTCAGGATAAACCCACCCTCTACGTAGACTCATGCATGCAGCCTTAATCTCCCTCTTGCACTATACTGTACACCTAGATTTCAGGACTCATATTTTGTGAAAAATAGCATGCACATGTGCGTAGAAAAATACCCGTCGATACATGATGAAGTGAATTTCTCTATGAAGGCGTAGCAAAGACAAATCTAACCCATCCGCACCTCCAGATGGATCTCCACTTGCTAGCCCCTACAAGAGCGCATATCAGTATATATATGTGCGTGCATCAACATTGTTCATCCATATAGTTATTCTCGAGAAAAAACATTATAACATGAGGAAGAAGAATCTTAGTAGCACCTTATTCTGTGCTGATAAGTTTGCAGAAATGTTGGCGTTCTTTGCTCCCAGAGGAAAGAAGATGTTTATGTCAGGTGGAGGAGGAAGGATGGAAATTGCTAGCAGAGCAGCTGTCGATGCAACGAGCTCTTCCGTATGGTGTAACTGATCAGCTGCACGATGCTAGCTTGTGCCATTTGGCTTGTGTTTGGGCTTTGGGGTGCTTTTACTAAAGCATGCGTGCTTCTTTGCTTTGGTTTGGAGCTAAAGAACAAAGGTGGAAAATTGTACATAGATTTGTCATTACAAACTAACAACCAGACTGAAAGCGCTTGGAAAAATCAGAGAACAATGTACACAGATGCCATTTTATATTTTATATATCATGTTCCTCTTGGACTAGGAAAATTGTTATCTACATAACCTGCAAAAATGGTCTAGATGTTATATATTGTAGAAGTTTTGTATGATTTAATCTATTTTTAAAAATATTTTAAAGATAACATCTCTCCCTAACTTTATTTCCAATTCTTACTCCTTTGGCCACGCCACAACGCATGGCGTGGCAAAAGCATGTTATCACGTCATGGACATCGGCGTGGCAAACAAGTACTATCACGCCGCCCCTCTTGACGTGACAATGTCACATCCCCATTTTTAGTAAACTGAATTATTATGCATCTCATGGGCATGTATTTGATTTCTGGAGCATTTGCACAATTTTTTGCAATTGTAAATTTTCTGATTATATAACTCCAATCGAAGCTCCAAATAAAAACAACAATAAATACTTATGAAATTCTCTGGGAAATAATTTATTTAAATGTTAAAATATTTATCATGAATAAATATGGATTTTCACATATTTTTAGGACTCAAATCAATCTTGAGAAAAATTCGCCCGGACTCGACCCAAACCGGTCCGACTACACCGCACCTCACTGTCACTTACCGACGGGCCCCTTTCGTCAACACGTTCTTCTCCAAAGCGGCGCCATGCCACGTAGCTGCTTCGGCCGTGCCAGTGCAATGGCGACGTGCCCTCTCCTTACGCCAGTGCTCGCCACTTCTACCCCATCCAAGCCCTGGCCTCTTCTTCCCTCTCTCTCCAGTCCTTCCTCCACCGAGAGCCCTAGAACTCCAGTGTTAGCCACCAAAACTGTTGAGCCGCTCGTCACCGCCCCCGCCGCTCCGGCTAGCTTCGAACACCCACAGTCGCGTCACGGTGCGCCAAACACCTCAAAGAGCTTTTCCCCTCCATCAATTTGAAGAATACATCACCGGTGCGCCGTGTAAACGGGTGCTAAAACTTCGGAGGCTGTTTTGAGGCCCTAAACGACCTTTTTTGGGGGGTTTTTACTTTGTCTGGAGCCTCCTGAGCCTCGCGAATGAATCTTATATGGTCTTATGGATTTTCGGATTGAACTTTTCGTTAGATTTCCAAGGAGCCAGAGAACGTCGTAATCCGAGTTCGTATGCAAAAGTTTTGGCTGTTTTACCGGATAGTGCGCAATCTAAGGTGGAGGCCGGTGACGATGTCGAGGGAGGCTAGGGGCGACGGGGTTGGGGGAGGCCGACGACGACAAAGCCGGGGTGAGGTGGAGGAGGCTGGGGCGACGAAGTGGAGGAGGCTGAGGGCAACGAGGTCGTGGGAGGCCGGGGCGATGAAGTGGAGGAGGCCGGGGGCGACGATGTCGGGGGAGCCCATGGGCTATGAGGTCGGGGAGGCCGGCCACGACGAGGCCAAGGCGAGGTGGAGGAGGCCATGGGCAATGGGCTCGGGGGAGGCCAGGGCACAAGGTTAGGGCGAGGCAGTGGCACTCGGTTAGAGGAGATATGGCAGCGGAGGAGATGGAGGTGTGAGGAGACTCGGTTAATATAAAGCGAGTTTTGGCAGCCCGCCCATTAAGTCCAAATTTTCGTTTCCCGCCCAATAAAACAAAAGTATCAGAGACGGTTTTGTAGACAAAACCGTCTATAATATGATTATAATCACAAACAGTTCGTGATAAAAACCGTTTGTGATGATTCGCAGACGGTTTTAAATACAAACTGTCTGTGATATTCAAAGACATCACAAACCGTTTGTATCTGTTTGTATTTAAAACCGTCTGTGATGATTCACAGACGGTTATTAACAATAACCGTCTGTGATAATTATATATCACAGACGGTTCTTATTAAAAACCGTCTGTGATAAGTACAACACAGACGGTTCGTCTGTGATGAGGCGTCCAGTATGACCTGTTTTGTAGTAGTGAGGGGGCGGCGGGCATGGAAGCGTGACTAGTAGCTCGGTGGGGGAGAAACCCATGTGGGTCCCACTTGTCATTGACCCAACTTGATCAATGTGTCATTCTACGTGGCAAAACCGCCCACTCATCGTGCCACGTGAGCAATACTACCCTACGAAACCGGGTTAGGGTGTTATTTCAACCGGATTGCAAAGTTCGGAGGCTCAAATGTCTAGTTTCATAGTTCGAGGTGTTGGATGGACTTTCGAACAAAGTTTAGGGTATTATATAGACTTCTTCCTTATTCATATGCTCATAGACATAAAGAGTGATACAATAATCTCCACAATTACCTCTAGGACATATCACTATCAGTTTGTGCATCAACATTGTTATCCATAAACTGAAGTTATAAACAATATGTGGCGGTGGAAGAAGCTCTGTACCTTAATACATATGTTGTGTTGATGATATAACACCCCTGTTGGTCCTGTTTAATTTCTCCAGGGAAACAAAATATGGGGCTTAACTCCTAGCAGGTAGCAGCTAAGTCAGGTGAGTAGGAAAGAGGCAAAATAAGAGATTGAACTCTCAACGCAAGACAGTTGCAATGAAATCTTTATTTGGCATCGGATCTTATGGATAGTTTTGCTTTTAGCCTTTCTTTTACTAAACCATGCATGCATGGTTCCATGCTTGGTTTGGAGCTAATGGATAAAGACATGTTCACTAAAGTTGTCCCCTGACTAGGCTAATTGGAAAAATGGAATGCGTCAAGCGCAAATACAAAGTAAAAAAAAAATGGATGGTACGTTAGTCTCGTAAGAGAGACACAAATTAATAACATAGTGTCAAACACACCGGCTTGGCGGATTGTAACATCCCATTTTGGTTTTGAGATGACACAAGGAGAGGTGGTTTAGGTCAAATGAAGTTAAAGAGATCACGAAGAAATGGATTCGAGAAGCTCGGTTCGTCATCTGCTTTGAAAAGTGTGCATGAGTGTAGACCCATTTGTGTGTGAACTTAATGGGTGTCCATTAGGGTTTTCTCTCATAGCCTAGCCTCCACTATATAAGAGGATGTCCAGATGTGGAGTTCCCAAGTCCTTCCAAGTGAGAAACCCTAATTTGTGTTTTGGGGATTTTGTGTTGGGATTGATCTCGGCTAACAAACTCCGAGTTTCCAGGGGTGACGCCCCACTTCGCGTTTTGATCGGAAACGCAATCCAACGTCAGTTTGGTTTTCGGTCCCAGTCACCTTGCGCTAGATTAAAAGGGGATTCGGCAGGGCAATGAACTTAGATTGTTCTTGGCCATCTAAACCCCGCACATAACCCGATCTTCTGGAGCGCTAAGGTGAACGAAGACCTAGGACCGCCAGGCTCGTCCACGACCACCTCTTCATCAACCCTCCGACGCCTCTGCACCGATCCCTCTTCACCTCCCGTGCGCTACACCAACAGATCCACTCTCTAATGGCGTCATCTGGTTCGGGTATGTGACACTCACGCTTCCGCTCTAACGTTTATGTAGGTGTTCATGATTCAGAGCTAGGGTTCACGTCTAAGTTCGAGTTTAGCCCTAAGATCATGTCTACATTTGGTATCAGAGCCTCTCTAGTTCGTCTTGAACCCTTATTAGCCCCAAAAACCGAACTTGTTTATGCCCCGGGTGATGTTCTTCGCTCAGATCTAAGGTCTTATGCCCGGATTAGCACAGATCTGGCTCGGTTTAGCATTTTATAAGGAGAGGACTTCGATTTTGAGGAACCCTAAGAGATCCCGAGCCAACTAAACCCAATCGGAACCTCCCGAAGACCTTTCCCCAAATCAGACCCCCCCCCCAAATTGAAACCCTAAGAAATGGTGCGGCAGAAAACTTACGTGTTTTTGGAGTCCGATGAGGCCGCTCCGCTCACGGGCGCCATCGCGGCTCCACTCGACGGCCGTGCGCGCAACCTCGGTCGCACGCACGCGCCGGCGAGAGGGGCTGCAACGGCGCCGCCTCATGCCGCGCTACCTTCAAGATGGCTCTCCGCTCTCTCTTTTGCGAGGTCGTCGGCGGGGCTCCAAGTGTGCGCCGTCGCCGATGCCGCGTCGCGTGCGCGCCGCTGCGTCGCCCGTGCTTTTCAGGAGAAGGGGAGAATGTGTTTAGGGTTAGGGTTTTTTCAGCGTTTTGTATCGCTCGGGAAGATTGTCGGCCGTCAGATGAGATCCGACGGTCGTCGTTAACAGGCCGGCGGGAGGCGTTGGGCCGAGCGCATTTTCGGCCGTCCGATCAGATCGGACGGCGCTTGTGGATTCGAGCGGCGTGAAGTTTTGGGCAGCGCGTGTGTTTTGGGCAGCGTGTGCTTGGGCGAGTACGTGTTTTGGGTTGGTTTTCTTTATGGGCGGCCCATGAAACAGTGAGCTTTTCTTTTTCTTTTATTTTCAGTGCTTTTTCTTATGATTAAGTCCTAATGCACTGTTTTAATTATTATTTTGTTGCCCAAATTATGATATATCATGAATAATGTATTATTGCCCAATATTATGCTTAGTCTCGATTAAAATTGAACCAACGAGATATTTTAATTAGAGATTTTATTTTATGTTACGGCATTTTGTATGCATACGATTGCATTCGACCAGCGTTGATTGTAATCATATGTAGCCACATTAATTGTTTTAGTTCTTTTCATCTTACGCCTTATGATGATGTGAATTAGGACTATAGTTTTGCATGTTATTAATCGGACCAACGTAGGGTTAATTGCATGCAACATATTCTTATGATTATTTCTAATTTATGTCTGTATCTTGGTATTCACAATAAATGGAGTAGTGAGAGGCTAATCGTACACTTATGGACATGAGTGCAGAGCATGCTCGACCACTCTAGTTTACCAATTAGTTTGTGGATGGAAGCACTAAAGACATTTGCACATATTCTTAATCGGGTTCCCGATAAATCGTACCTAAGACACCTTATGAACTATGGTGGAAGAAACCGAGTATGAAATATTCTGAGTGTGGGGTTGTCGTCTTTGAAGCTAAGATTTTTAATCCATATATTGGGAAATTAGACCTAAAGCGATGAAATTATCATTTTATTGGGTACGAGAAAGATCCAAAGGGTATCGTTTTCTTGTCACGATAGGACAACTAAATTTGTAAAAAACAAGGCATGCTGTGTTCTTAGAGAATAATGAGGAGCTGGAGCCGGGAAAATAGATCTTGAGGAGAAGCGGGTTTACGTTCCTTCACCGCTTATCCCAGAGATTTTTATTCTGTGCCTCGGTGGTTGCACCTCCAGAGAAAATACATTGTTGCACCCTTTGTTGAGGTCTCTGAAATTCCTAATGTTGCACCTAATGATGAGTCTCGTGACCTCTGTAATTGCTAATGAACCTATTAGAAGATCACAACGGGAGAGAAGATCTGCCATCCCAAATGATTATGTTGTGTATATGAATGAGGATATTAATGATATAGGAAAGGTAGATGATCTTACCTCTTATAAGGAGGCCATGATGAGTGAACATTCTCCTAAGTGACTTGATGCCATGAAGGATGAACTAAAGTCTATGAGCACTAATGATGTGTGGGACCTAGTAGAAATTCTGTGAGTCAAAGCAAGTAGGTTTGTAAATGGGTCTACAAAACCAAACATGACTCTAAGGTAAATATCGAAAGGTTCAAAGCAAGGTTTGTAGCAAAAGGCTTCTCACAAAGAGAGGGGATTGACTATAATGACACATTTTCTCCTGTCTCAACTAAGGATTCATTCAGAATCGTAATGGCACTTGTAGCTCATTATGATTTAGAGCTGCATCAGATGGATGTTAAAACGGCATTTCTTAATGGCGACTTGCAAGAAAATATTTACATGGCTCAACCGGAAGGTTTTATCGTGGAAGGAAAGGAGCATATGGGATGTCGACTTAAGAAATCAATTTATGGCCTGAAACAAGCGTCGAGGCAGTGGTATCTCAAATTCGATAAGATTATAAGGAATTTTGGTTTTAAGGAAAATGAAGTTGATAATTGCATATATGTTAAGTTTAAGGGGAGTAAATTCACCATCTTAGTGCTTTATGTGGATGACATCTTATTGGCAGTGGTGATAAGGATATCTTTGTTTGAGACCAAGAGATTTCTTTCATCTAATTTTGATATGAAGGATCTTGGTGATGCCTCTTACGTTCTTGGCATTGAGATTCACGAGATAGGTCCAAAAGAATATTAGGTTTATCTCGAGAAGGCATACATTGTGAGTACTAAAGAAATACAATATGCATAAGTGCTCTGCTGCTTTGCTCCTATTGTTAAGGCGATAAGTTTGGGACATTTCAATGTCCAAGGAACCAATATGAAGCTGATCGGATGAAGTCGGTTCCTTATGCTTCAAATTGTCGGAAGCATTATGTATGCTCAAGTATGTACACATACTGATTTAGCTTTTTGTAAGCGGGATGCTTGGCGATATCAGTCAAATCGAGACGGAACTTTGGAAGACCGTTAAGAAAGTCTTGCACTATATGCAAGCTACTAAGCATTTCATGCTCACATATAAAATTCGATAACCTTGAAGTTGTTGGTTATTGATTGATTTTGCGGGATGTGTTGATACTAAGAAATCCACGTCGGGTTATATCTTCACACTCGCTCGGGAGCTATCTCGTGGAAAAGCTCCAAACAAACCCTTACGGCATCTTAAGCGATGCAAGCTGAGTTTGTGACATGTTATGAGGCCACCGAGCGGTGTATGGCTTAAGAACTTTATCCGGGATTTAGAGTGGTGACGGCATCTCTAAACCACTCACCTTATCTTTGCAATAACGAACCCGGATTTTTTATGCAAGTAACAACAAGTCAAGTGGTCTTTGCCAAACACATTGACATTAAGTATCATGTTGTGAAAGATAGAATCCGAGGATCAAACCATTAGTATCAAGCATATTAGTACTAAGTCAATGCTTGCGGATCCGCTTACTAAAGGCTTACCACCCAATATTTTTCGTGATCATATTGCCGGCATGGGTTTATTGGAAAGCCTCTGATTCTGGATAAAAGGACCTTAAAGTAAACCAACTCTCATTAAGTATAATGTGTATCCATTTTAAGATGAGATAGTACACTATAGGTACTAAGGTTGTATGACATTTCATTGGTCATGCGACGCATTATCTTGGTGTGCTGTTTTATTAAGAATGGGCTTATGATGTTAGCCTTACGATCAAAGAGGAGAATGTTGGGATTGATCTCGGCTAACAAACTCCGAGTTTCCAGGGGTGACGCCCCACTTCGCGTTTTGATCGGAGACGCAATCCAACGTCAGTTTGGTTTTCGGTCCCGGTCACCTTGCGCTAGATTAAAAGGGGATTCGGCAGGGCAATGAACTTAGATTGTTCTTGGCCATCTAAACCCCGCACATAACCCGATCTTCTGGAGCGCTAAGGTGAATGAAGACCTAGGACCGCCAGGCTCGTCCACGACCACCTCTTCATCAACCCTCCGACGCCTCTGTACCGATCCCTCTTCACCTCCCGGGCGCTACACCAACAGATCCACTCTCTAATGGCGTCATCTGGTTCGGGTATGTGACACTCACGCTTCCGCTCTAACGTTTATGTAGGTGTTCATGATTCAGAGCTAGGGTTCACATCTAAGTTCGAGTTTAGCCCTAAGATCATGTCTACATTTTGGAGTAGTTAAAGCTAGAGTTTGTAAGAGATTGATTGATTGTGTGATCAAGTGTTGAGCTTTTGTCCTCCATAGTGAAGTGGTTGTAAACCAACTTCAATCTCAAATCAATCCAAGATGAGTCTCTTCTTATTCTTGCTCTCTCTTTGGTGATTTTTGAGTTTTTGATGATCCTTTAGTTTCTTTCTAAGATCTTGCTTGCTGTGACACGTGGGAATGCATCTAGAATCATCTTGATCATCTCTTACCCACGAGTAAGTTCTAGGATCAACCTTTGATTTTACAAGGTTTTTGTACATTCATTCCCTCATCTATGAAATTAATAGAACCTTGGCTTTAATCTTCCTGATCGTTGATTGGAATAGGATCATGACCTTCTTGATAAGCTATGGTTGAAATTTGAGGTGATTTGGATCACCGGATCGAAAGCTGAGCCGATGTTGGTTTTAGGTCAACGATGATTTACTGTTCACTGATAGTACTATTACTGTTCACCGGTATGACTTCTACTATTCATTGGTCGAAATTTGGTGTTTTTAGTTGTTGTGTTTCGGGGTTTTGATTGGATTCAATACAAGATATCCGTTGTGCTTATTCATTGATCTTTATAACTTTCACGGTGATGTTTGCCAGGTGATTGCGCGCTGGTGGAGCGGCGCTGCCTCCACCGCTACGACTTCTCCCACGGCGACGCCGTCGTTTTCTGGTAAGGTTATCATCATCATCGTAGAGTGGCTGATTGCTTGGTGGATTACTTCGGCATTTATTGATTGCTTCGAGGCTGAATGGATTGGTTGTCGTCGTTTGCAGCTACCCAGCCGACCACAGGAAGTTATTTCTTAACAGGTTGATTGCGCTGCCCGGCGATTGGATCCAGGTCCCGGAGACGGCGGAGATCCGACAGATCCCAGAGGGGCACTGCTGGGTGGAAGGGGACAATGGGAGAGACAGTTGGGACTCAAGAAATTACGGCCCTGTAAGCCATTGTCTTCCATGAATTGCCTAATCGATTATTTCTTGCAAGATACCGCCGCCGCCTAGATTGGCGTTAGCAAACTCGCATTCTTAGTGCTGCACGTGATGCCCAAGAGATGCCTAATGTCTTGATATATAGTGTTCATCCAACGCTGCTGGCATTGCTAAACCGCGATTCATACTTAGGTCGATGTTGAGTTCGGTGGATACGCAGGCCTAAAATTATTGACTGATAGCTCGGGTTGCAGAATTTTGGTGGTTGAATGAGGCAGAAAGCATACAGATGTATTTGTTATATCACTTGCTGCCGCGTATCAGCTCTATAATCATAGCTCATTTCCTTACCATGGATTTTTTTTTGGTCACAAGATCAAAGCTGTTCCAATTATTTTGCTTTTTTTTTTGCCTTCTTGGTTTGTTTAGCACTGCTGAACCGGACAAACAATTCTCTGTTTTTTTTCCAGCGATTTTTTTATCGTGATTCGTGAGTACATTTGATCTTGAAATGGCATCTTATATCACTGGAGGCGTTTAACTCTTGTGTGTGCTTATTCTAAATCTGGAGTGCACTGACACAATGCTATAGCTCTATGCATCTCTGCTTTCCAGTTTGTACATACATTTGGCAGTAGCTCCTTTGAGATTATGGATATATAACTCAAGGCCCATGGTTCTTTTTATGCCTATTTATGTGTTCTTATGATTTTGTGTCCATCCAATTATATCAGCATTTTAACTACAATTAATGTTGAACTCTGTCAGTCTGCACTTTGAAGTTATCTAAATTTCGGAGTAATGATTATTGTTTAAGTACTATCATGCTGTGGCACTGAAACAGATGCTTCTGGCAACACTAAGCATATTTGGTATTATATACTTGTTTGCACACTACGGTAATGTCAATTTCTCGACTTATAAAGTCTTGGTACTAAACATCTTAAAAATTTGACACCCGCAGGTTCCTCTAGGTCTGATGCAAGGGAGGGTCACACACATAATCTGGCCGCCACATAGGATTGGTCGAGTGGACAGAAAGATGCCAGATGGAAGGGTTATGCCGAGATGATTTATTTTACTATCTTGTTAGGCTGTGCATCCTGCATTTTTTTCCATGGTAGTGTAGGAGATCACACCATTGGGTATGACATAAGCCTCACGATGTAATGTGCTGTCAATGGCAGCGAAGTAAAAAACGATGTAGTACTCTGTCATTGAGAAATTCATCTCTATTAGTACCAAAATCAACGTCCCTGTCAGAATACGTTGAGAAGCTTTGTTTGTTGCAGGCATCTGATAGGTATGATGCAATGCTGAAATCTTGCCATTCCTAAAAAAGAAGTGTTGTAATCTTGTCTCCAAACTTAATACGTTTTGCTGACATCTCTGTTGTTGTGGGCAATGAACAGAAAAAAAGAGTACTTGGTGCAACTTGCGAGAACACCAAATCATGCTGGTGTCAACTGAGCCTGTGACAATACAGATGCCATAAATGCCAAGACTAAGAAGCAAAGATGCTCTTTTTCAACCATTTTATGGTTACAAGGTGGTGTAAACTGAAGATACATATTTGTAGAGGGAAATTGAAGTACAACTGGAAGTTGCAAAATGGTTTCCAGAGAATTTATTTTGAAGATCCAATTTATAATGCGCCAAATACGCAATGCCTGGATTGATTTGCCAAGTCAGTCTACTGGCACCAGCTGCATAGCCTCAGCTTCCTTTGTCAACTCCTCGAACAACGGAGACGATATACCGCTCTCCCAAGCTTGGAAGAACAGTCTGAAACAATAGTGCGCCTGTTAGTCTTATGAAATTCCTTCATGTTAACATTTTGATACAATGCGCAAAGATGGGTATGTATCGCGGAGTTCCACCGTCCACGCTGGCCATCGCCCTAGCTCCCCACCCCTCTGTTTTTCTCTCACCTTGAACCAAGGAGGAAGACGTCGCCGCTTCTGCCTACCAGTGTGCTGCCACATCCTCCCACATGCTCTGGTGGAGAGAGACACAAGAGGGATAAATTTGCTCGAGAGGTGAGGGTAGCCGTCGGGGAGGTTTGTGGAGAGAGAGGAGGAAGAGAGAGGACATAGAGGACCAACGGAGGAGGGAAGAGGAAGAAGGAAAACATCAAAGACTAACATGTGGTTCCATTGTATTTTTAAATTTTATTTGTTGATTCATAAAGAGAGGAAGGGAAATGGTATTCACATGGCATCCACATGAACCAAACTTGTTGACATGTGCTAAAACCACCACTATGTTGGATGGAAAACCAAGGTGGAGTGGGTCGCAGGGGTAAAGTGAACGGTTTTAATTATCCGTAGCTGTGTTCCAAACGGTTTCAAAGTTAAGGTTGAAAATCGAACCAACATCATAGTTTTGAGTTGAAAAGTGAACTTTTTCCTAAAAGAAAACTATGACTTTAAGACAATTATGTTCAAAACTCGCATTTTAAATCAATTGTACAATACAAGCCTTTAAACGTAAATCAAAACTTCACTTAGGCTGTTACCATGACCTGTAGTCATGGTTCTGAGGTACATTACGGATGATAAGACAAATCTCAAACAGGAGCTATTGTAACGGGTATTTGTCCTAGAAGCAGGTGGCTTCATAGTTTAGACTTGGAGCAATGTAACTGTTAGCACATGCTCTTATTTTCATACATGCGCTGATCACCTTCTTTTTGTTGGTTGATCTCCCTCCATACTTACAAATATTGTTCCTATTCACTGACAAGATCTTTTGTATAGATAGCATACCTCTTGTATAGATAGAATATGTCTTTTGTAATCTTTTGTATAGATAGAATCTATCTCTTGTAACTGGCATGTTTGTAATCTATATATATGAGGATCAATGCACTGGGCCCATTGAGGCTTATTCATAATCTTTCATGGTATCAGATGCGGTCACATACCCCTGACCCCGTCTCCTTTCTGCTGCCCCTGCACGCGATCTCTTCGGATTGCCCGCTGCTCCTGCGCGTGACTCCTTCCGATCGCCTGTACCACCCCAAGCTTGCGCCACCTCCCAGGCGCTGCTTCCCCCTTGTGCGCGCCCCTTTGGTCGCACACGCCACCATAGCTAGCGCCATTCCTCGGCCGCCAACACCAATCTTGTGCGTCGCTATCCGGCCGCACGCGCCACCCTACCCCCGCAACGCCTGCACTTTCTCTAGGCCACCAACACCACAATGGGCGATAATCATGATGCTTCTACTGTCTGCGACGACATCACTCGTGCTGCCCATGCGCAACTTTGGGCACAAGCAGTCAGTGCCAACATCAAAATGCTCATCCCTGTCACCCTTGAGTTCTCCGCCTCCAACTACGTGAAGTGGTGCACACTCTTCGAGGTCACCATCACCAAATTCGCCCTCAAGGATTATCTCATCATCTCCAGCTCCTCAAGCACCCCCGATGCTGACTGGAAGCGTCGGGACTCCACCGTCCTATCATGACGCCGTCCACCACCGACGCCAACATCTGTATGACGATCAAAAATCTTTTCCAGGACAACAAAATCACACGGGCCATAAATCTCCAAGTCGAATTTAGTAATCTGGCTCAGGGCGAACCGTCAGCCACGAAATACTGCCTCAAGCTGAAGACCCTCTTCGACGCTCTCTACGACGTTGGGCAGGCTGTGAGTGACCAAAGCATGGTGCCCACCGTGATCAAGGGGATGAATCCGAAGTTTCAGACATTATCCTCTCATATATCGATGATGCAACCGTTCCCAACCTTCATCCAGGCTCGGTCTCTCCTTCTCGAGGAACTAAAGGATGTTCAAGGTGATCAACTTGCCCAAGTCACAGCACTCCTTGCCGACTCCTCCGCTGGCGCTGGCCGTGGAGCCACCTTCGGCGGCACACCCTCCTACGGTGCTCCATCCTGGTGCGCACCCACTGCCGGCAACACCGTTGGTCGGCCGAACAACGGTAATTACACAAGCAATGGCAAAGGCAAGGGCCACAAGGGCGGGCCCTCAATTCCAACTATCTACAACTCGTGGATAGGCGTGGTCCAACTTTGGCCCACCCCTGGTGTTCTCGGCCCACGCCCCTGTGTTCCTCCACTTACGCACCATCCCGGTGCACCTCACGGCCTCATTGCCATGCCATACTCTAGTACATCGCACGGCGCAACACACGGCAGTCACGGCTACCCCGACTTCCTCCCTCCTACGCCCCACGCTCCGCCAATAGCACCGACGTCGCCATATGGCTACTGCCCCGACAACTACCACGCTACTCCCGCACCATCTTGGGACTCCTTCGGACTCGTCAATGTGTTCAACACTATGATCGTGCAACCACCGGCCTTCAATTGGTACATGGACACCGGCACCACAGCTCACATGTCCTCCCATTCTGGTAACCTCACTTACGTGTCTCCTTTCCCCCTTCCTCCTCCCACATCATGGTCGGCAATGGTCATACTCTCCCCATCACTCACACCGTCCAATCTATCTTCAACACCTACACTTGTCCTCTCTACTTTCAAAATGTCCTTGTCACTCCTCGTTTAATAAAAAATCTTGTGTTTGTTCATCAGTTTACCATAAATAATCATTGTGTTATCGAATTTGACCCTCATGGCTTTTCTATGAAGGATCTCCAGACCAAGCGAGAAATTCTTATGTGCAATAGTTTGGGCGAGCTCTACCCTCTCTGGCCTTCTCCACCACAAACTTTCACCACCTCCTCCGACAACACCATCCTTTGGCGTTGTCGTCTTGGCCATTCTAGTCATCCAAAACTTCACCACCTTGTCGGTGCCTGTATTATTTCATGTCCCCCCAAAATAAATGACAACACTTTTGTGTCATGCTTGTCAATTAGGTCGACATGTTCATTTACCTTTTTCTAAGTCTACGAGCCGCACAACTCACCCCTTTGAATTAATTTATTGTGATATTTGGACATCGCCAGTGGTGAGTGTTTCTGGTTATAAGTATTTTCTCACGATTTTGGATGATTTCACACATTACTTATGAACCTTTCCACTTCCTTTCAAATATGAAACATTTACTATTTTATCCAATTTTCATGCCTACGTTGCCACTCAATTCTCCATCGTCCTTCATGCCATCCAATGCAATAATGGTAGTGAATTTGACAACCACGCTCTCGATCACTTCACTGCCTCGCACGACATCCACCTTCGCTTTTCTTGTCCACATACTTCTCAACAAATGGCAAGTCTGAATGTATTATTCACACTGTGAACGACATTGTTCGATCACTCCTATTTCAATCATGCACGCCCCTCCTTATTGGGTTGAATCCCTACATGCAACCACTTATCTCTTGAACCATCTACCCACCAAAACCTTAGACTTTTCTACTCTATTTTCAGGCCTTGTTTCAGACTCCACCATCTTATTCCCATCTTCGCTTGTTCGGTTGCCTTTGCTACCCGAACAACTTCACCACTATGAAACACAAACTTTCTCCTCGCTCCGTTGCATGTGTGTTCCTTGGCTACCCTCCCAATCACAAGGGCTACCGTTACATGGACCTCAGCACCCATTGAATTATCACTTCTCATCATGTTGTGTTTGATGAACATGTCTTCCATTTTGCCTCTTCCTCACCTCCATCAATAGATGCCTATGATTTCCTTCATTCAGCTTCTGATGACGTTTTTTCCCTACAGTGGCAATGCCTCACACACCAATCGCCTCTGCCGATCATTCCGTCGCACTACCTCCCCTTGCACCTGCCAATCTTGTCACAGCAGTGCTTCCCGCACCAATTGCTCCTACCGCCCTTGCCGTGGCAGCACTTCATGTGGCAATTGCTCCTGCCGAGCCAATTGGTCCTGTCGCACCGACTGCGACCATGCATCCCGTGTTGATCATGCCTACTGTGCCTACCGCGATCACTCCTTTTCCTGCCGCAGCAGTACCTCTCGTGCTCCTGACTTCCGCCGATGCCATCCTCCCTGTCGTGCCTATCGCGGCAACACCGTCTCATTCATATGGCACTCGACTTCAATCTAGAATTCATGTTCCACCTCGTGATAAAATCAATCTCCTTACCACTGTCTCCACCGATATTTCTCCTATTCCAAAGTATGTTCGTGGTGCACTTCAAGATCTGAATTGGCACTCTGCCATGGTGGATGAATTTCAAGCTCTTCTCTCTAACCAAACATGGGACCTTGTGCCTCCACCTCCTCATTCCAACATTATTTCCAATAAATGGATTTTCAGGCATAAGTTCCACCCGGATGGTACCCTTGCTCGCTACAAGGCTCGGTGGGTTTTCGTGGTTTTCACAATAGCTTGGTGTTGATTTTGACATAACGTTCAGTCCGGTTGTCAAACCAGCCACCATCCATACTGTTCTCTCTCTTTTTGTCTCCTCTGGTTGGCCTATTCATCAACTTGACGCTAAAAATACCTTCCTCCATGGACATCTTTATGAGGTGCATTGCCATCAACCTTCGGGTTTCATTGATCCTTCCCGCTCTTCTCATGTGTGTCATTTGAACCGTTCCATATACGGTCTCAAACAGGCTCCACGAGCTTGGTATACTTGCTTTGCGTCTTTCATTAGCTCTCTCGGGTTTTCTTGCTCTAAATTCGACACCTCGCTTTTTATTTCGCATAGCAGCCTCGATACCACCTACCTCCTCTTATATGTAGATGATATCATTCTCACAGTGTTATCTACCTCTCTTCTCTCACGCATCATTGGGTCTCCCTGATGCGAATTTGCTACGACCAATCTTGGTGATCTCCATCATTTTCTGGGTATCATTGTCACTCGGTCTACTACCAGCCTATTCTTGTCACAAGCTTCCTATGCCGCTGAGCTCCTTGACCGTGCTGGCATGGCTTCATGCAAACCATCGTCCACCCCCATTGACACCTCACCCAAACTTTGTTCCACTATCGGTGCTCCAGTTGATGATCCAACCGCATATCGTAGCATTGCCGGTGCCCTTCAATATATCACTTTCACTCATCTTGACATCGCGTATGTCGTACAATAGATTTGCTTACATATCATGATCCGCGCGACTGTCATCATGGCCTAGTGAAATGTGTTCTTCTCTACTTCCAGGGTACTCTCCTATGTTCTACACATCACACCTTCTTCTGTGGACACATTGGTTGCTTACAGTGATGCTGATTGGGCTGGTTGCCCTGATACACGTTGTTTTATGTCTGGTTACTTTCTCTACCTTGGTGAGAACTTAGTGTCATGATCATCTATACGCCATACTACTATTTCTCGTCACTACTACAAAACAGGTCATACTGGACGCCTCATCACAGACGGTTCCAGGAGCCGCTCGTATTCGCTCTCTGACGGTTCCCTTTGGGCCGTGCGTGATAGTTACTCACCACAAGCGGTTCTTATTAGGAACCGTCGTGAATATCGCGAGCGGTTCCTAATAAGAACCGTCTGTGTATCACATAGAACTGCTCGTGGTATCACGGGCGGTTAATTCTAAACCATCGTGTAGTATCACGGGCGGTTGTAATCGTAACCGTCTGTGATATCGGCGCCTCATCGCATGAGCGGTTCCAAAGGAGCCGTCGTGTTGAACTTTTACGACGGTTAAATTTGGAACCGTGCGTGATAGTGACTTATCGCGAGCGGTTCTTTTACAAACCGTCGTGATATAATTAAACAAAAAGGTTAAGAAAAGATCTGCGTCGTCGACATAATTAAACAAAAAGATTAAACCGTCTACGATATAATTAAACAAAAGATTAAGAAAAGATAACAGTCTTCAAAAGGTAGAAACGAAAAATTTGTAAATAAAGTTTTCTAGTGACGGAGGTAGGCTGCTATCTCCGTCTTCAATACTTCATAGGCGACGGCGTCGGCATCGGACGATTCACGATCGTGACGAAGCGAAATCGTCCACCGTGCGCGCTCGTTCGAGTGTCTCCTCAAGACCATCGTCTTGTAGAATCAAGAAGTATTGAGCCCATAGCCTCTCTTCCTTGCTTGGGGTCTCGACACGATGGATTCGATGCCTTCTTTGCCTCGATAACGCGATCCAAGTCACGGCAAGCCTCTTGGAGATGTGCAGCGTCATTTTGGAGGACCACGTCGATGACACGATAAACTTCGCCAAAGTGGGAGATCACCGGAAGACACGGTGGAGGAGGATGTCAAGGCGGCGAAGGTGGCCGTCACCTACTCGGCAAATTCTCGGTAAGACGGAGAGTGAGAACAACTGTTGAAACATTGTTCTTCTGCGCCACGGTTGTCTGTGAGAGAGGTGCTCAAATGCGGTGCTGATCGGGAAGGCTATCAATGTCGGCGACAAGGAAGAGCGGCCATTTCGTTTTCTTATAAGTGTGGGACGATCATCTTCAATGGCGGATGATCCTTTTATATAAAACAAGGAATAAATTGAGCGTGAGCGAAGAGACGCAAATCATCGGGAGGCATGGCGACTATCGCGAGCGGTTTGTAATAAGCGTCGGTGATATAGAACATCCTGAGCGGTTCTATATTCAACCATCGTGATATAGTACACATCTGAGCGGTTCTATTTACAAACCGTCGTGATATGGCTAATATCATAGACGGTTCAATTTTAGAACCGCTCGTAATATACTAGTATCACTGACGGCTCTATTAAGAAGCGAAATGCGTGATATTTCCTACCTCTTCGTCTCCCACCCGCGCGATATGTCTCTTCATCTCACCATCGCACAACCGTCTCTTCGTCTCGCACGCGATTACTCCTAGTTCTTTATAAGATAGCGGTTCCTCTAACTAACCGATCGTGTTGAACTTATACGAGCGGCTCCATGTGGAACCGTCGTGATATCCTCCATATCACGAGCGGTTAGTAAGGAAAACGTCATGATATCACTCAATATCGGAGCGGTTCCATTAAGAACCGTCATGATATCCTCCATATCAAAGCGATTATTTAATGGAACGTGCAGTGATATCTTATCTGACAGTGCTTTAATAGAGCCGTCGTGATATCCTTTTTATAAAAAGACGCACCGCTAGGGTTTGCTCTTTACTCATCACTTCCTCTCCGCGCCCTTAGGCTCTCGCGCTCTCTCGCTCCTCTAGGGTTCGCCCGTTCACCTCCCTGCCATAAGACCCGCCGCGCCGCGCCTTCATCGGCGATCTTTGCCTCCCGCCTCGACGCGCGACCTCCTCCCGTGTCGGCCTCCTCCTCTGCACCGGCCTCCTCCCTGCGCCGGCCTCCTCCCCGCAGCCCTCCTCCCCTGCACCGGCCTCCTCCCGGCGCCGTCCTCCTCCCCGCGCCGTCCTCCTCCCCGTGCCGGCCTCTTCCCCGCGCCTCCCTCCTCCCCGCGTCGGCCTCCTCCCCTGCACCGGCCTCCTCCTTGCACCGTGAGTTGTTGTGCGGCATCCTCTCTGTGACTATTCCTCTCTGTGAGTACTAAAGATATTGCAAATTGATCAGTGGGCTTTGTTGACATGCTCTATGATGAACTTTGTCTTATACTGAGATTGAATGTGATAGTTAGTTGATTCTTGAGTTGTATTGTATTACTTGCTACTGTCAATTTGATATACTATTAATTTGTTACTTTCGGTTGAATGCTAGTTATCACAAACGGTGGAATGCTATTGTCAATTTGATATACTGTTAGTTCATTCTTGAGCTCTATTGTATTGACGAACCGTCTGTGATGTGACTTTGATAGTCTTTGATAATATGTGAACTGAAATTGATCGGTGGGGCTTTGTTCCGGTTAGCTCTGTGATGAACTTTTGTCTTATCTTTGAGATTGAATGTGATAGTTAAGATCATTTTGATATGATTGAGATCATTTTGATATGATTGAGATCGTGGCGGGCAAGTCGTTCGGACAAATCGAAATCGAAGAACATTAAAGCGCTTCCACCTCCTAACCCTAAGAAATACTCTTTCGAAGTCCGTTGGCGACCACCGCATGTGGCCTCTGACTGGATTAGGTTGTCGAGTTTGCATACCGGTACTTGCACAAGACCAAAGAGAAAGGGTGCGCTTGATGGAATCACTATCGGATACGGAGGACTATTTCCTCCACGGCGCCCCCTTCGTCGTGGGCTTCGGCGACTTATTCGACCTATTCAACCTCAAAGCCCTCGATGCCTCACTTCTACGATCTTTGGACATTGTAAGTGTGTACAATCAAGTTCTACATTCACGTAATACCGAATATAACAACTCATTGCTTATGTATAGATACATGATTAAAAATGCGCGATTGAAAGAACCGGTGGGTTTCCTCGACCCACTGCGTGGTCTCTCGAGCAAACCATCTTGGCAGATGCATCATA
The DNA here is from genome assembly GCA_036346255.1 of Ampelocalamus luodianensis. Classification (NCBI taxonomy): domain Eukaryota; kingdom Viridiplantae; phylum Streptophyta; class Magnoliopsida; order Poales; family Poaceae; genus Ampelocalamus; species Ampelocalamus luodianensis. The sequence goes on from CM070623.1 coordinate 8,082,725, forward strand.
CGTCGAGAAATACATAACGACGGGATTGCTTGCTCAAAGCGACAAGGACTACATAATGGTGCCCTACAACTGTAAGTAAGTGCTTCACTACTTGCTATACAAATTTCATTTGTACTTTATAACGTAGCACGAACTTAGGTTTAATGACTCAGCGACATACATGAGTAGGCACCACTGGGTCCTTTTAGTCATTATACCAAAGAGGAACCAGGTACTACACCTTGATTCCCTAATGAAAAAAAACCACGACTTCACCCTTGTGCGAGGAGTACTCGACAGGTGTGCTTATTTCCTCCATACATAACTCTATTGTAGTCTTCCTTCGTTTGAAATGGCCGAGGTTAACTTTTTGGAAACATGTAGGTCGTTCATCTCCTATATTGCCGAGGGAGGGCTATATAAGGGAACGAACGCCACATTTAATCACATGACGCGATTTCCGGTACGTGCTACAACACAATAATTCTATCATACTTCGTAATAATACGTTTCGGACTGACTATACCTATATATGTAATTCTATTTTTGCGATGTCGTCGACAAAAGCGTAAGAATGTGCATTCTACGTTTGCCATCATATGCAGATTCTCATGAGTGCTAAGTTGGAGGATCGAGGTTGGTCAATCTCGCATAATTATTTTCTAATTATAAATTTAAATATATATGCTTACTACTTCACTCTTGCTAGCTACGGATCTTCAATATAGATTTAGATTCACTTGTTGAGAGAGACATCTCGGATGTTCGAGGAAGCTCGCACCTTCATCATGACGGATATCATTAGCGCCAACGGAGAGTTTCACTACTCCAACACATTGAATGACCTTGAATGATTCATTAATGTAATTCACTTTGAATAGTTGTAATTCAATTGTAACTCTAGCGACAATATTTGATACATATTCGTGTCGAATTGATTTTGAGTTAAATGATCACTTTGAGTGTCAATGATTGATTCATCCGTAATGTATCTATTTTACGCTGCTTGTTTTGAGGGCATGGCTAGCAATTCACGAGGCTAGCGAAAATCTAAATTAAATTAGATATCTGAAAGAGCTATCACGATTTCGGTTCATAATTATCGTAAATGCATGATATATGGATATCACTGAGCGGTTTGTAAATATGGTAAATCGTGATATATGGATATCGAGCGAGTCCTATTTAGCAAATGCAGCGATATTCATATATCACGACGGTGATATTTACGAACCGAAATCTGTGATATCCATATATCACGCGGTTCCGTAAATATCACCGTGCGTGATATATGGATATTACGACGGTTGGTAATTATAACCGTCGTGATATCATATATCACTGACGGTTCTTAATTAGAACCGCTCGTTGTTACTTATCATAGACGGTTTTTAACCGTGCAGGATAACCGTCGATTATCACAGACGTACAAAAACACGTGCAGTTGCCGAACAAATGCGTGATGACGGTTCCGAACCGTCTGTGATAACGTTTTCTGTAGTAGTGCGTTCCAGTGCGGAGGCTGAGTACTGCACCGTTGCCGAAGCTACTTGGTTCCGACAGCTTCTTCAGGAGTTGCACTGTCTGCTATCCAAAACTACTATTGTGTTCTACGATAATGTTAGTGTTGTTTATATGACAACAAATTCGGTCCATCATCAATGCACTAAACATATTGAGATTGATCTCTATTTTGTTCGCAACAAGGTTGCTTTGGGGACATATTCGGGTTCTTCGTGTTCCCTCGACGTCACAGTTTGCCGACATCTTCACCAAGGGATTGCCATCATCACTTTTCATCGACTTTCGTTCTAGTCTCACTGTTCATCCGGTCAGCTGACGTTGAGACTACGGGGACATGTTAGCACGTGTTGTTATTTCCATACACGCGCCGATCACCTTCCTTCAGTTGTGTGATCTCCCTCCATACTTACAGATATCGTTCCTATTCCTAAATCGACAATATCTTTTGTATAGATAGCATATCTCTTGTATAGATAGAATATGTTTTTTTGTAATCTTTTGTATAGATAGAATCTATCTCTTGTATCTGACATGTTTGTAATCTACATATATGAGGATCAATGCATTGATCCCATTGAGGCTTCTTCATAATCTTTCAGTAACTTGCTAGTTTGGACTTGTTAGTTCAGACTTGTGGGCAATGAACAGAAAAAAAAACTTGGTGCAACTGGCAAGAACACCAAATCATGCGGGTGTCAACTGAGCCTATAACAATACTTATACCATAAATGCCAAGACTAAGAAGCAAAGATGCTCTTTTTCAAACATTTTATAGTTGTTCACATACAAGGTCCATAGACGGTGTAAACTGAAGATACATATTTGTAGAGGGAAATTGAATTACAATAGTGTTGGCTCCTGATGATATCCCCACCTGCAAAAATTTAGGAGGTTCTGTAACAGTTCAATGCATGCATACTGCATAGCAATTCAATTCCCCATTAGCCAACGATCTCATCAGAAATCAGGTGAATTCTAAATTTTGAATATTATCTTCATAACCAAATAACCAATTTTCTTATTTTGGAATTGAGCACTAGTGCACTACTGATATAATACATAGATTGAAGATAACAGAAGCAAATATTTTCTGTCACTTACCAAAAGACCCTCCTTCGGTGCCAATTCTCGAGCCATCTTAATAACATCATCACTTTTCACCTATCATATGCAGGTTTTAGTTAGTTTCCTCTTGCATAGTATTCGATAAAATAACAACTTAAGATTAATCATCATTACCTCAAGAACCCTTTTTTTTAGAGTTTCAGGAACAACTATGTGTGTTGTCCCTTAGGACCCGCACACCCTTCATTTATAGTATCAAAGATTACAATCTGACTCTAACACAACTCTCGATTCGCACATGACTTGGACTCTTATTAAACTTAAATAATAACTCTCCAACACCCCTATCAAGATGGGCATGAGATAGCAATTATGACCATCTTGTTATATATTGCAATACCATTGCTAAACTTTAACAAACCTACCATCGATTCCATAGCCAATATCATCACAAAAACCAAAAAAATTGGTCAATGCCAATACCACCAGGGGCGCTACTAAATCAATCTCCACTATCTACCAACTACCCTGACCTCAACCTCCTCCTCCTCTACCCACATGCCCCAGCCGCCCCGACCTCCACCACATGTCCCTAGCCTCAGTCTCCACCTTTTACCAACCCGCCTCCGGACCTCTCCAGCAATACCATCTCTGGCAACCATACCAACAACACCACATGATACTGATACCATCACCATAGCCTCCACTGCTACCATCAGCTCCTGCTTCGTCATCACCATCGTCGAGCTCATCACCACCATCGAACTTGCCACCACCATCCAACACTTACCACCATAAATCCATCCCTTACTAGTACCAACACCAACTCCAACGAACACCTTCGCTATCAACTCCAACGTCAACACCACTTTCGAGACTGTCACCAATTCCACTATTAGCACAGCCACCAAAGCCACTGCACCGCATGAACAAATCTTAAATAGGGAAATTGGCTCAATAACATCACGTTCAGACGTATGTAGAGGAATAACATTTCGTTCGTGAGGCACTAGAAAACAACATCGCGAAGACAAGAAATTCTGCAAAATGACATCGCCGTTACATTCCGTCTGTTAGTTTACTATTCCGTTAGTTACTTCCGTTTGTCCAATTTTTAAATATAGAAAATAAGCTCAAAAAATTATGAATTTTTTTGTGGAGCATCCCGATATAATGTACTTGCTTGTGTATTTTTTTAAATTATATCAATTCTGATTTGTTCTAAAATTCATTAAAGTATACTGTTTGTAGGACTTTTCTAATATAGAAAATAAGGTCCAAACATTACAATTTTTTTCAGGCTCCTTACACAGTTTACTTAATTGTGTATTTTTTTAAGAATTTTTCAAAAATTAATTAATGTAATTCTATAATATTTAGGCCCCATTTTCTATATTGGACAACTTATACTGCAGACATTATGAAATGAGGTCTAAACATTATGGAATTGCATTAATTCATTTTTGAAAAATTCTGAAAAAATTAAAAATTACACAATCAAGTACACTGTAAGGAGCCTAAAAAAATTCATAATGTTTGGACCCCATTTTCTATATTAGAAAAGTCCTACAAATAGTACACTTATATGAATTTTAGAGAAAAAATCCGAATAGATACAATTTTGAAAAAAATACACAAGCAAGTACATTATATCGGGATGCTCCACAAAAAAATTCATAATTTTGTGAGCTTATTTTCTATATTTAAAATTTGGGCAAACAGAAGTAACTGACGGAACAGTAAACTAACGGACAAAATGTAACGGCGATATCATTTTGCAGAATTTTTTGTCTTCGCGATGTTATTTTCTAGTGCCTCACAAATGGAATATCATTCCTCTAAATACGTCTGAATGTGATGTTACTGAGCCAATTTTTCCCATCTTAAATCTGCAAGAGCTTTTGGATGAAAATTAAGAGCTCAATCATCCGAGCCACTAATTTGATGCAAAACTCCATTGAGTATTAATAAGCTAATACGATTCTCTTTCAACAAATCTCTACTAATATAAAGATAACCCGACATGTGGGCCCACGTCCCCTCCCACCCCCTCCCACAAACATTGGGCGCCGACAGGTGGGCCCTAGACCAGGCGCTTTTATCCATCGTGGAAGAGGGTCAAGCAACGTGAGCGATCCATAGCGCCGCCATCCTCCCCCTCCATCCGAACCCACCCTCCCCGCACGTCCTTGCCGCGTCGCCCTTCAAAACCCAAAGACGCCCGCCCTCTCTCTCCCGTCCAAACCCTAGCATGCAAAGACAATGGCATTTGGCAACGCGATTAGCCGAGCGAAGCGGCTAGGCGGCGCGCGGAGGTAGTAGTGAGACCGAGGGAAGGAGATATAGCTCGATGGTGGGACTTCGATCTAGCCGGTGTGCTCTGTGGCCCTGTTCCCTCCCTCTCGCCCGCCTCGCTGCCGTCCTGCGCCGGGTGAGGGGACCCCTCCCGTGCCACCGCCCTCGATTTCCAGCTGCGAATCGCAGTCGTCCTCCCTAGATCCACATAGAAACTGCGACACCATCCCCTTCTCTGTGCCTCATCTACCTCTCCCCGGGTCCCCCACCCGTGCCCTCCCCCTTCGCTTCCCTCCTCCCTCGCCGCCTCCGCCGCCTCCCTCCTCCCTCGCAGCTGTCGTCACCTTCCTCCTCCCTCGCAGCTGTCGCCGCCTCCCCTCCCTCCCTCACCTCCCTCCTCATATCTCCCAATCCTCCCTCCGCCCTATGCTCCGCCATTGACACCTTGGCCCCACCAAACCTTCCGATGGCCACCATCGCCACCGTCTTTGGCGTCCTACTTCCCCACGCCCTCCTCTACCACCGCTCGGCACCGCCGCCATAGCTCCTCGCGGTGTCCTCGTTCCGCCGCCTCTCCCTGTCCGCCTCCCCTGGCCGGACCACCCACCTAGTCGCCCGCGCTGACGCCAACGCCGACGTAGGAGAACCTGATGAGAACATCAACCCTCCGGATACAAGCGCTATTTCACACCATGATACAAGAAAGGTTTCTATGTCACTTTGTGTCTAAGCCAAGCAAGAGTTCAAGTTGGACACGTTCTGGAATTCAGTTCGGCCTCCGGAGATAGCCCTAACTTCAAACAGGCATAACTTTCGCATACGAACTCCGTTTGAAGTCCACGAGTACTTGATTGAAAGCTTATCTCGCCCTCTTTCAAACGGATCTGGCCCCACCTTCAAATTCATTCTGTACGCGCCACAATCATCAAAAGAAGGTTCTGTGTCACCTGTTTGGGCTAAATTGGGCCTTGTAACCTATTTGGGCCGGCCACCTCCTTGGCCACCCCCTTGGGCTGCACTATTCACGGTCGTGCTATTCACGTGAACAGTACCCGTGAATAGTACCATCCTCTTAGCTCTTGGATATGTGCGGCTCCCCTCCCCTATATAAGGAGGCCGCACCCCTCTAGTTTTCCTTGGATTTTGTTTATGTTTAGTTTGCCTTCGTTGCAACTTGTATCTTTTGCGTGTGTCGACTAGACCACCCAATTAAGATCCTTATTCAGAATCCCAACTCAATTCAAATATTTCAATTCTTATTTGCAATTTCAGATTGTTTTATCTTGTTCTTGCGTGCTTCTTTGGTGTATGCAGGAATCGACCTTCGTGGTCAGATCAACCGGGTATTCGTGCACGATTGATAACGACTTGTCGAGCAGTTCAGCGATTGCGTGGTTTCGGGCCTTGCGAGTTCGTAGCCAGGATCGTGAGAGTTGAGCGACTACTACCGAACTTATCTTCTCATCGAAAGATCGGGCCAAATCAGGACCTACGAGGTTCATCAAGTGGTATCAGAGCTACAGTTCTTCGGTGAGAAATCAGTACCCTTAGTAGTAGGTTTTTTTTCATACCTATAGTCTAGAAAATTACCACAATTTTTTTTTTTGCATCTATCATCCATACCGAGTCCATTGAGCCTTTGCAATTTTTCTTTTTGGTTTTTTGCATTGTTGAATCATTGGTTGCATCGTCGTGTCTAGTTGCTGATCTTTAGTTCTAGTTATTGTCTAGTTGGTCATGGCATATATTGCTTCTCGTGTTTTCCTTCGCGTTGCTTGATCGTTCTTTTAGGGTCTTAGTTTTTGCATCTAAAACAGAAAATTTGTGGGTTAGAACTCCTCTAATCCGCACCAAGAAATAGAAAATCCGTATTGTTGTTAATTCAAAAAAAAAGAGGGTTGTTGTGATCTTTTGGGAGAATTGATGTTATTTGCGACTTACGGCAAACCTTAGAGCAACCAAATATTAGAAGGAGAAAGAGGCAGCCGCGGTAGAAAAAAAAAAGGAAAACAAAAGAGAAAACAAAAGTGCATGAAAATTGGTGGAGACCTTCTATATATAACCACAAGCTTTCACAAAAAATTTCAGAAAGTTTGGCCCACGGGTTTGAAAGATATAACAGTATCAAATTTAAACCCGAGACGATTTCGAGTCCGAGTAGGATTCCGTATCCGAGACACCTTCAGTAAAACGGGCATAACTTTTGCGTACGGTGTCCGTTTTTGACATTTTTGTGCTCGTTTTGAAGCTAATGAGGAGGCACATCTTTTCCATATAAGCCACTAGTCGCCCTCCAGGTGCCCCAAAATCGGCCATCTTCGGCCCCGAATTCGCGTCGTAAGTTTTTTGTTTCTGTTTTTGACGATTCTTTCGGTCTTCCCTTCGGAATTTGGAGTTTGCCTCAACTGCAAAGTTGTAGATCTCGTCGAAACCTTTCAAATAAGCATATATAAGCCATATAAAACTTTGATTTTTCATCATTTGAGACTAGCTATTGTTTCTGCTCAATCTAGAGGGTTGTTTGCATTGCACCGATATTACTGTCTTTTGTGCTCCACGTCGTGCGAACAATCTTGTGCCCTTTACAAAAGTTTGAGTAGTTGGCTAGCGTCTCTCCTAGCACTTGTTGTGAGGCTTTCCCTTGCTTGCATCAAGTCACATTGATCGTTGCGTGTACGTACATACACTTTTCTGCATAGGATTTTGATTAGCTAGCTTTGATTAGGCTAGGATCAGCAACATTGGCTAGTATTTTGAACAATCTTTCGACTTGCATTAACTGATTTGATTATTATTGATCCTTGCTACTATATTGAAGCCTTCCAAGCTCCACTTCTTACTAACTCAGCAGGTGTCGTTCCTCGCAATCGTTGGGCTAATCACAAGTGAGAGTATCTCGAACCAGCCACCGGTTGTACCACTTCCTTGCGTCATTGGTAAGAACTTGTAAAAACTTGGTATAAGCTTGAGTGTGAGTGACTTGATTTGAGCCTCCAGATCCTAGTAGTTGATAGGAACATATATTTGTGATTTTTTCTTTGTTTTCTACTAACAATGACAGGTTGGTTAAATTTGGTAGATTACGATGTCATCGTAAGAAGATTTGAGCTCAAAGGAAAACAACTACATGTATACATATTGCTACTCACTGCTGAGAGTACGTTATTGGACTACTTTCTATGGGTTACTATATTGGAAAGCTATTTTGAAAGACATGACCTTGATCCTTATGAGAAGATGACCATGGCAAGGACGGCACTAATCGGTGATGTTCAACATTGGTGGTCGAATCTGAAGTATCACTTCATGTACACATGGGAGCAGATGAAGAAGAAATTGCAACGTCGATTTGTACCTCCACCAACCACAGTCACAAGCGAGGTGCGACCTCAGGTAACTGAAAATGCTAATATTATTTTGGCTCCTACTCCATCTCTAGATACCGCCGAGACGCTTGAGGAGATGAACGATGATTTGGCGCATCTTATGCCATTTGAGGAGAAGCTTGAGGTACCTACATTAGCCGATGAGGACGATAATGGCAAAGGTACTGATTTAGTGCTACAACAAAACATAGAGCAACCTTATGAGTATATACCTGCTGTAGTAGTGCAATCTTTTGATATTCCTTGTGTTAACTTGAACGAACCATGTGCTAATCTGAACTCTCATAATTTTGCACATGTCGAATTAATTACACATAAGAAAATACTAGATAGGATACCTCTTGCTGATGCTTTGTGCTATATCATGCTTAAAGATCTAATTAGTTTGGAATGTGCTATGGAGAAAGTTTCTGAACTTTCATCGCTAAATTCTCTTTTTAGCACCTACATCTACTATTTTAAATTAATTGGAGATTATGGTGTAGGCAGTCAATTTCTGGTATATCGAATATGCATAACTTGTGATCACATGAATGATTTGAAACTTGCTATTTTGGATAATAATTCTTGTGTGCTGAATCTTGTTCAATATGAGAGAAAAATAACATTTAGTGCTCATCACATGCCTATGTGTTTACCTTTTATTGCACCATCTAGTATGGACAATCTGAATAAAAGTGTTGAATTATGGAATAACTTACAAATATTTTGTGGGGACCCCGGAGTTATCTCCATAAGACCGAGACTAAGCATGGTCTTAGAGACATAACTCTAGGTCTCCGGTAGATGAATTCCAACTTAACTCAGTCTAAATGAGAGTCTTGACTGCAAACTAGAGCCCCGACGATCATGCGCGCCGCTCCTCTGCGAGCACTGCATGATTGTCGGTTCTCCAACAAGCCAAGCACGACACTTAGCGAGTTAAATGGGAACCCATGAACAGCGAGTATGACTTATATTGGCTCCCAAGATCAGCGACCAATATAACCATACTCTCATTCAACGTTGGTTACATCCATACAACATTCAATTACTGATAGTACAAAAGGCATACAACATAGTCCCAAGTTTACATCTAATACAAGTGGCCGACCGGCCAAATTGAAATAAGAGTATTAAGTAGCAGCGGAAATGAGTAAATAACCAAAAGACCAACAGTGCTATGCCCACAACCCATCGGCAATCGACTGGGATTAAAAGATAGCACGCTACTCATCGGTGTCGCCTAAATCGACACCGACGAGCTCGTCGGTCTCATTATCTTCTTCACCTGTAAAAGCCAGCAAACATCTGGCTGAGTACAAAGAGTACTCGCAAGTCTTACACAAATAAAAAATAGTTATGCATAAGGTCATTCAAAGGAAGGGCTCATATTGGCTTAGTTTTGAGAAAACGACGCAATACTGAACAACCTACACATACTAGTTTTCAAGTGCCATTTCAAAATCAGATTTGAAGTAGAAGTAAAGCATGTGAATAAGTAATGAATTCAATAACAAATGAATCATACCAACAACAAAGTGGCGGTCCACTTTGATACAACAACAAGCATGAACATCCCATTCATGTCGATACCAAGTTATAACCACAATTTCAATTCCAAGTCTAACAATAGTAACCCCCGAACTCAAGCGGTTGTCTATAACCGCGGACACGGCTATTCGAATAGATTTATACCCTACAGGGGTGTACTACTTTACCCACACGACTTGATTAGCCCGTAAGCCTCCAGATGCCTCCGAATATAGCATACTTCCTATGGTATGCCGGCCGGGTAAATCAAGATACAGTCGTTTTTAGCAAGAAGATCCCATTGAGCTAAGTCCCTCAACCCATGGCTCCTAGGAAACACAAGACGTTAACGTCTCCATCCTATATATCCTAGGAAACACAAGACGTTAACGCCCCCATCCTATCGGCCCAAAAGGAACACGGGATTTCACGGTCACATGCCCTTACAATTTCACCACCGTAGGACTCAACACAACAAAACCTTCCCCCTACTTAACCATACGGCTCCCAACCCGCGTGTGGTAGCACGAATGTACTTGAATCAACGACGTTACCAAAGTTCGGTCCTTAATTGTCCAGACAAGTCAACCACTTACCCAAAGCTCGTGCACGAAACACCATCACTAACCAACACTTGTCCAGACCGAAAGTTCATTTAAAATGAAAAAAAAATTAACTCACAAAACAGATACGAAGATCTGAACTAAAAGTAAATAATGAGAGTTGTGTCTATCCAATAATTGTCGGGTTATTCCCGAGAATCAAACTACCGGTTCTAGACTTGCATGGCTAAGCAGACTCGAACAATATAAATTCATACATCCTATCTTAAGCACTTCAGTACGGAAATAATTCATGGATAGCCACAATGACAAGATAATAGGATGTGTCTAACTACCCATCACAAAAATAGCGACAATATCAAAATAGCATGCAAGCAATTATCATTGCACAAACTTAACAAAAACTGGGATAAAATATGATGCAAAAAGAAAGTTCAAAGGATGCTTGCCTGGCTGGTATTCCAATTTTTCACTCTCAGTTGTGTAATCGCTCGCTTGCGGCAGTTCGGACTCTAAGAAAATAACGACATCGAATAAACACCGAGAAATAGCCAAAAACTCAAATTGCTAAAAAAAAATGCATGAAATTTATACGGCAGCTACGTTATGATTTTAGATGAATTTAGGTACAAAAATTATTCCATTTGGAGTTTATATGAGAGAGTTATAGTAGTTTGAAAAATCAGATTTATGAAAAATGCTGAAAAATCATTGTTCGGTTACTGTTCATCCGAATTTAATTGTTTCGCAAAAATTTGCATAACAGTGGTGGGGTTAAGCTTTACATGGCATGAAAGTTAATAAAAATTTATTACCAATAAAAATTGAATCTCCCCATTTGGAGTTCAAATGAATTTTCTATGAATTTTTGAAGTTAATTCAATTTCTAGTGTAAAAATTATTCTTTTCTGCATTTTAAATGGAATTAAATCCTTTTTATACACTGGCTTCCCTAGCCTTTGTCAATGATAGATAAGGCCCTTGTATTTTATTTTATTTTTCATTTATTTTATAAAGGAAAACATCTACCGACAATCTAATCTTCTCATAAGCATATACTTAACCGATTCTCTGGTGTCGAATCCAATCACATGCATAACACTCTCCAATCATATTCTCATATCTTGATCTAAATCCTATACTAACATCCACTAAGGCAAAATCAAGGCATTCCACCCAACAAATAATGACCGGACTCACCATCTTTCGTACATACAATCAATCCGGTGAATGCACCAAATCCACCAAGTTATGGGCACATGGCCATGACTAAATCCCTTAATCATCCGGCTATTTAACCTAATACTATCTATCAAATTCTACTAGTCTCACCTCGACAAATCATATTCGCATACACTAAAATTTCCACCGATCGAGGTTTATTTGACAACCCGACATCTAGCGAGCTTTACAATTTAATTGCACATCCAACATTTAATAGTTCACTAATACATCAACTTACATCCATTTCACCGGACTAGTCATGTACGACATCTACCAATCCAATCACATAAGCATCTCTACGATCGACTAATAATCATTTATCTACTAACCCAATAGAGAGTACAATTGCATCGACTCGGCACAGGGGACTTACCTACTAATGGACATGGTAATCCAAATATTTATCCGCAATCAAATGATCCATTCTACCTTCTCCCAAATTCTAGCATCTATGACTCACGTAGATATTACTTAAGGCATCCGACATATTTGCTCCCGATTAAATAAATCGTCCGATTCTACATCCATATTTCCTTAAATATCATCTCATGAGCTATCCATCAAGTAATAATTTATAAAATCCTTATGCATCCTATCTCCTAAAATTACTAATCCAATGTGAGAAGAAATCTCCAATTAATTTATCCCCCAAAGATCACCACAATTTTTCATGCGACTCCAAATTAATATCATCCGATCCACTACTCCCATAATACTTAATCTAGCATCTACCGATCAACACTATACATAATCCGCTACAACGATATAATTATTCGTATCCACAAAATTTCATCACATAATCATGCCTACACACAAATACGACCTAACTAGAGAATTATACCGGTCTTAAGCTACCAAATCATTTTTACAAATAAACATGCATAAATAGATGTCATGCTTATGACTAATATGCAACATGCATGACTAAAAATGTAACGCGGTAACATAAATAACACTAATAATTTTACCGCAATGCTAGATGTGCGAATCGTCACCGGACATCGTCTTCTAGACTCCGAGTCCACGTCCGCCGTAGTCATCGCCGATCCCGCATCCACGTCTCGCCGTCCTCCGTGCCTCAGCGGGTCGTACCACCGTCACATGCATGCATTGCAGCACTGTCAGATATTAATTTTGTTGCATGTGGTGTGGTCGTGTGCAAGGGCTTGATGCATGTGTCTAGATAAGTATTATTGGACGAGGGTTCCAGAGGCCTGCTCTCCCGGTACGACCGTACATGCGCCTCGCTGGGATGGAGATCGCCGGAGACAATAACAAAAACGTAGAGTACTGTCTAAGTCTTTCGTATGGAGATCAGTTGCAAAACCAGTGCTCTGTTCTTCTTAATAGCAAAAACGAAGAGGCCAGAACAGTGTTAACTGCAGCCATTACTCAATAGTAACTGCAACCATTATTCACTAGTAACCTGCAGCCATTACTCAATAGTAACTGCAACGTTACTGCCAGCCGTTCGTTAATACCATTTACTGCGAGTCGGTGCGTTTCGATTTTTGAATAGATAAAGAAAAACACGCCCGCACCTAACACCGCATGGCACGGCACGGCACGGCTCGACTCGGCTTAGCGAGGCGTGGCGAGGTGAGCGAGCGAGCGAGCGCGTGTATTGGCTCTCTCCAATTCCAGAAGGGGGTTACCACATTCCACCTTTTACAGTGGAGTAACTCCCATTGAACTCTCCATATGGAACTAAACAATTTTAGCACGTGCACATGGGCCTTTGGGATTTTCTAGGAATTAATTAGAATTAAAATTGGGCCTAGCCCGTATTAATTCCAACACTCTCTCGCACTCGCCGGCGTGGCCTGACCCTGGTTTGGGCTCAGCCCATCCGAACGCCGCGTGCCCGCGCCCGGTCTGCTCCACCCTGCCCCGGCGAGGCCTGGTGGCCAGCGCCGCCTCGACCTCAACTGCTGGCCCGTGGCTTGCTGCCACCGGCTTGACCCGCGCGTGTCGACCTGTATCCATACTCTATCCCCCCTCCCTTGGTGCGCTGGTGGCTCGGCCGGCCCGGCCTGCGGCCACCGGCCATCGCCGTTCTTGGCTCTACACAACCGACTAATGGCTTCTTTAACCCCTTACTTTCTCTCCTCTGGTGCCTTTGGTTTGCATGAGTTTGATTAATTATATGCTGATGTTTGATGCTTAAGGTTCACTTTCGGATTTGATGGTATTGATGCATGGTGAAGAAGAAGTATGAATGCATACTTGCTGCTCCATATCTACTGCTTTACTTGTTCACTCTAGGCTTGCAATATTATCATCTTCACTGTTTACAAGTATTTTCAGCATATAAATCATATATCTCTTGCGAATCTTCAGGTTGGCACACATACTTTTGGATCTCCTTCATTCCCCTTCTTGTAAGTGCCTCCATATTATACCAGGATACAAAAAATTTATGTTCTCTTGTGCTATGGTGCTTGCCCTTTCCTACTGCTAGAGCATTTATGCTTAGGTTATTCAGAAAGTTAAGTGACAGTGTAGGATGATGAATATATTGTAATGGATGATTGTATTGAGACTCGAGTACGATTTATATAGAGTACAAAGCTTGGAGGGCAAGAAGCCTCTCCTAGAGATAAGGCAGGCTGGGATTACAAATCCTAAACTACCAAATATAGAGATATGCCAATATACTCTAACATCCCCCCGCAATCATAGCGGTAGCGTTGCAGACAGCAGGAGCGGCGTGGACGATCAGACTGGAGAGGAAGCCGAAGGTGGGGAACCATCGGACTGACATCCCCCCGCAATCGCAGCGGGAGCGTCGGGGACTGCTGTGGCATCGCGGACGCGGTGACTGTAGAGGGAACCAACAAGTTTGCTCAAGATAATGATAGCCCTTTGTTGCCGAGGTTTCCTAATGTTTACTTTGAATTATGTTGATGGGTTTTACTGAGAGAATTCACAACGAATCAAATAGCTACTATACTTTTGTCATAAGTTTGCTATATGGCTTGTTTAGTTTGAAATACTTGCAAATGCACAGTTAAATTTGCAAATTTCCTTTGGAATTTCTAGGCTCAAAATCCATCAACAGACAGATTTACAAAGCCAGTTAGCTGTTGTAATTTGAAACATGCCCAAATTTACAAAACCAGTCAACTGCCCATCTGGCTCTAGCTGTGTCTAATGTCTGATTTTGATTACAGAACCTTGGAGACATAATGGAGATGATGTTTTGTGGGCGCTATGTAATTCTGATGATGGCACTTTTTCAATCTACATAGGATTAATATACAATGAATTTTTCTCTGTTCCATTTGAGCTTTTTGGTAAATCTGTCTATGCATGCCGTGATCCTTTTTATGGGTAAGAAAAAAGTCTCCCAATTTTGTATTTTTTAATTTTAATTTTATGCATAATTTTTTGTTCATCCCTTTTTGTGTGGTAATAGAGATACTGCTACTGAAGGATTACTTAAGGTAAGGTGGACGTACCCATTTGGTGTGGACCCTGTGTGGCATGGTAGCCGTAGTGAGCTGCCATTTCTCAACTCACTGAAGATGAAGATGTTGATTCTTCTTGGAGTTGCACAAATGAACCTTGGAATTGCTATTAGTTACTTTAATGCAAAGTTCTTCAAGAACAGTCTTAATGTGTGGTAAGTTACCTCACCCTCCTAGAAATGCACTTACCTATGATGTTGTAATTTGAGATGAGGATCTATAGTTCCTGTGACTGTGAGGAAGCAGTTCATCCTTCGTAGCTTGTGGTACAGTCGTTAGATTATGCTTATTGCTCTTGTTTGCTCTTTTGTAACAGGTACCAGTTCATTCCCCAGCTGATCTTCTTAAACAGCTTATTTGGTTACATTTCCCTGCTCATTATTATGTGGTGCACAGGGTCAACAGCAGATCTGTGCCATGTTGATATATATGTTCCTCGGTCCAACAGATGAACTTAGGGTGAACCAATTATTTCATGGCAGAAAACAGTGCAGGTATATATATTCATTATTGGTATGTTCTGAGTTACTACTTGCTTACCTAACCCCTGTCATGTACGTGCTACTTGCTTACCTAGCTCTTGTCATGTACTTGTTACTTACTAGTTAGTAGTTACTACTACTTGCTTAAAAAGCCTATGTTATTGTGTGATATATTTAAATTTGTTTGTTAAACTACTAATCTAGTTACATTTTGGACATGTAGTATGGTTGATTGATTTTTATTTGTACGATATATATGGTTTATGTTTTTGCGCAATATCCGAATAAGTATTCATGACCGAGACAATCCGTATTCGGTTCGGTATGTATTCGCTCCGTATTCGTGACCGAGACTATCCGCATTCATATTCGTATCCAGCATTGTTCGTGTCCAATTCCGAATTTGAGAAAAAAATCTGGAAAATGATACGGGATAAGTGATATCCGTCCGTATTCACTCCGTTTGCACTAGTCGCACATCTAAAACGTCATGCCGTCCCATGCTTGCAATTCTCGTATAGCGATGTTCGCCTTCATGCATTTGTTGTCTTTACCCGTAAGGTTTTCTACGTAAAATTCATGTCTCATGTCTTCTAGATTCGTCTCTTATTTTCGAACAATTTATGTGTGAATACTCCCGGGAGTAGTTACTCCCACCTTTGATATACCACCTAAAATAACTTGACATACTCCATTATCACTTTGGGTATACTCATATACTAATTATAAGATACTCCAATGTGAATCACACGAAAAATTTGCAAAAGAGTTCATAGTTTTTAGCATATTTTGTAAATACCTTCATATTCGCACATAAAATGGAGTATGTCTAAAAATTGTACATACCACCTCTGAAAATATGTAAATACCACCTATACAGTTTTATATACTCGTATACTACACATACATACTCTCGGTTGCGCAAGATACTCCCTACGTTGTGAGATATGTGAGATACGAAATAAGGAGTAACTACTCCGAGAGTAGGAAAAAGATATATATATATATATATATATATATATATATATATATATATATATAAGTTAAATGGAAAGAGATAAATATATCAGTTAAATGGAAAGAGAGAGATATAACCTATGCTATTCATAGACATGATGGTATTGTATGTGGGTAAATTGTTTGCGTCAGAGCCTATATATATATATATATATATATATATATATATATATATATATATATATATATATATATATATATATATATATATATATCAGTTAAATGGAAAGAGATAAATATATCAGTTAAATGGAAAGAGAGAGATATAACCTATGCTATTCATAGACATGATGGTATTGTACATGGGTAAATTGTTTGCGTCAGAGCCATCGTCAGAACAGGTTGACAACAAAAAGAGCTAGATCTAGATATTTTAAGCAGGGGCATTGCAAAGGAAGCATGCCGCTGCTGGACCAGCTGGTAACTAACAAGCCATCTCATACCAGCTGGTATACAAAAAAATGATACGAAGAATGAACAGAACGAGATGATTAATAATCCATGTAAATCAATCAAATACATTTCAGGCAGCATTAGCATGGTTCTGCATCAATCGCGCACAAACCAAATAGATGGTCCCTTAGTCTCGTAAGAGACACATAAATTAACAGTCTCAAACACTCCAGCTTGGTGGATGCATGTAGCATCAACCGCTAATTTATTCATCAAAAAACACACCAACTTGGCAAGCAAATACTTGACCCATTGTAGCAATGGAAACAGTAGAGAGCAGCAACACGTCCTTGTCTTGTTACGACCACCAAATGTACATAGTTCACAACCGCGAATGGAAGCTGGATGGATCGTTGAAGACGAAGGAACAAATAAGCAGACCAAAGGAGTATAGTACACAGCGAGATAAACTTGTTGCTATATATCTTATAATCTTATGTATGTATTTTATTTGCAATTCAAATAGCACGAAGATATTTCTACAGATATAGATACACACATGAAAGGAAGAAAAAGAAGGGAGAGCATGTGTATGTACCTGAACAGTTAGGTCGATTCACCGGAGAATGGAGCCTTTTGGCATTGGCTTCTTGTAGTACTGTGAGTGGCGCGGGTCGAAGAGGGACTGGCGGTGGCCGACATCCTCCTCATCCCACTCCAGCTTCTCCCACCAGTCCTTCTCGCAGTCCACAACCGTGCGGTATGATAAAGGATGACGCCTAAGGCTGACGGCCGGGAGGCGCCTAAGGCCCCCGCATCCCCTGACCCTGATCGTCTCGAGCATGGGTGTAAACATCTTGGCCTCGCATATCTGCTGCAGACTGGGGAGCTCATGCAGGTAGATGTGCTTCAGCTTTGGGAGTTCTAGCATACCTTGTAGAAACTCTGCCTCCACGAGGAAGACCTGCCTGAGATCACCACAATAGACGATGTGGAGGGACTCCAAGTTGGGCAAATGCGAGTAGTAGGTCAGCGGGAGGACAAATGTGAGCCTGGGGCAAGAGTGTAGGTGTATGCTTCGCAGCTTCTCAAAGGGAAAAGTGTAAATTAAGGCACTATAATCCTCATTAGGGAACGTACTTCCTTTCCTCCAAATGCAGTGGGCCATCAGGAGATCAGCTGCACAAAAGGTTTCAAGTTCTCCAAAGCACCTGGTATCATAGTTAGTGGGGAAGACCGTGTGCAGCTTGGGGCATTTCTCGACACGGCACCGTTTCAGGCGAGACCAATCAATTCTCTCTCCAAATGTGGGCATCAAGCGTTCAGTGATAACACTGGTGATGGAAGAGTTGTCGTGCACGTGCAACGACTCAGCCTTGTTCATCACAAATATTATAGCATCGGTCCCTTGTGGGCTTGCCACGTTGGTGTTGTTAATTCCCTCGCCAATCTCCACATGCCAGTCCAATGGTTGAAACTGCGGGGCACTGCTGTCGTCGTGACCAGTAGTTATCTTGTCAATAGTGACATCAGTGTAGGTGAAGCCTGTATTGGGGATTAACGACTTCTGTAGTGGTGGCCCAATTTTCGAGACACCCAGATTTAGATGGAACCTATCATTGTTGCAACAGAATTTTTTAGGACTTTTTAACACCAAGGACTGAACAAACCTCATGTCCATAATAGCGGCATATGCTTGATGATGTTTCTTTCGGACACGATGGACCAAAGAATCAATGCATAGCACTGTCAGTTTGGGCAATCCCTCTTCTGGCCATAGTATGGCGTGGAGCTGCAAACATCCCAATAGAATCATACGTTGGAGACTTGGGACCTGGACAGCCTGACCTCTAAGGTCAATCGTTTTGACTGCTGTGCCTGAGAGGTCCAGCTCCTGGAGGTTTGGCAATGGCCCACGTAATGTGAAGTCCAGCAATCTTGCACAACCAGCCAAGGAGATACGGGATATTTTAGCTTCCTTGTTGTGATCCTCTCCTGCTCTTGCATCCAAGCTGAATGATTCAAGTGATGGCAACATGTAATCATTCAGCTCAATTACATGTTCCAACGCGGTACAACCATCAAGAACTATAGTCTTAAGACTAGTTGCTCCTGATAAGCTTGGCAAGACCTGCATTGTAATGTTACCAGACAGGTCGAGGAGCTCCAACTTCACCATATCGGTGAATTCATCCATATCGCCTGTCTCCCAAGGGCATGTAGGCTCAATTACTCGAAGCCTGCGAAGGTTTTGCAGTCGTCTCCATGCAAGATCTCTGCGCCAAATCCTTCCCTTCTTTATATGCACCTCCCTAATGTTTGCAGCCATTTGCTCTATTATCTCTGGGGATAAATCCAGTTCCCAATCTGTGTAGCATATGTCTAGCACCCATAGGCTCTGGAAAAATTCCATTGCTGGTCTATCTTGCTTCTCCTCTTTCTCTATTTGTGGTTGATCCTTGCAAGCATTTAATCCAAGGAATCTTAAGCCGCGGCAGCAACGGAAAGGAGGTGAAGAAAAGCTGAAGGTGCACCGGCAGAGTTTCAATACTCGCAGTTTGTCCGAATGTCGAAACATGTCATTGGGTAATGATGCTATTGGATGATCGGATCCACCTTCGGACTCATCGGATCCATCTTCGGATCCGATGAGTCCGAAGGTGGATGATGACTCTCGAGGTACAGTCGGGACATTGGTTGCCAAGAAAAATGATGATGACTCTGGAGGTACAGTCGGGACATTTGTTTGTTTGGTTTCGTGGCTATTGGAGTACGTGACTTCTGAAACCCATCGGTTTGGAGGAGTACGCAGCATATCACCAAAATGGGGCAGTGTATTATTGGATGAGTAGTCCTCTATTCGCATCTGTTGATGCAGAGCAGCAGCAGCCTCCCATGCTTCATCAGACTCGCCTCCTTGTATAATCCCATCACAGACCCAGTAAGTGGAAGCGTGTGTAGCCCAATTGTAGTCCATGGTGTCGCCACCTTTACAATTCAAGGACAACAGATACAAGCAACACTGTGTAGCTATCTCGGGGTTGATGCCTTGTTTATGTTGTGTGTAACCAGCAAGTTCTCTAGCCTCTTCCTGCAGCAGACGGTTCCAGTTACTCCAATCAAAAGCATAAGTATTCAGATGTGAATTATCCACCTTTTCTATTATTTGTGGGTTGAGTCGAAGCCTCCCTCTGAAGGTCCACAGTAATGTAGTACCAATAACAGACCACTGGTCACGTGGAAAGAATCCAAAATCAGCAAAGTCAACTGTGTGATTGCTTCCATTATGAAAAATCAGCAGGCACTTGTGACCTTGTAGGGTTCGGTTGGTCTCTATTACAACGTCTTCTATCTCTGCCCTAGAGCCTTCATCCACCCCGCTGAAATCATCATCCTCGTCCTGCCTATTAAAGATGGCCATTATCCATGGAGACAACCTTATCAAATTTCTCCCTCAAAGACTGAGGAGGGTCTTGGGCTATAGCTCTAAGCACCGCAGAAGCAGCCAGTCCGTCCCATCCCTCAAAGTAGATGGATTTATGTGCAGCCTTGCTCGTATCCTCTAGATACTGGGTTACGATCCAAAATACCGCATCTTGGACGTTCTGCGCACCAAACGCCTGCATTAATTAGTTGATGTTGATTAGCTGAGGTGCCTAGCACTTATTATCCATTCAAAGCGGTGGAACATCCATGGCAGGGTGGATATCCATTCAAGCATAACACTGGAGCCTTTCTAACCAGGGGTTTCCATTAATACTAGTGATTAAACTGAGAGAAAAATGCGTATCCGTAGAGACATAGAAGATATCAGGGTATCCAAAACATCTTTGTAAATTGCTTGAGTGAGTCTGCTGCGTACTAGGGCTAATTAGTGTGTCCTTGCCTTGCCTTCTCTTTTTTCTAAAAAACAAAAGAAAAATCTCTGTTGGAACATGTAGACACTGTGTAGCCCGGTTGAGTGGCTTATTTTTAAAATCTTCAACGTAACATTTCTTTTCTAGATCCAATACAACGCAACTTAATTGGCTTGAACTGTTGGCACGACACAGTCTATACTGTAGCTAGGTCGGACCGGCACGACCTAACGAGCCATGTTTAGGTCACCACCCTGGCCGGCCCCAGCACAACCCATTAAGCCCGTTTATTTTTAAATAAATATATATATATATTATTTTATTTTTATTTCTTAATATTTATATAATTTTATCTTCATTTCTTATTGGGCATTTGGGCTCTGCAGTAGCGAGAGGTGGAGGCAACGCCGATGGAGGTGGTATACAGAGAGCAGAGGTAGTGGCCTTATTAACTGTCTTATTAATTCACATGCAAACTGCAAAGGCCCAATTTCTGGTCCAAACTAATCTGACTGGGCATTTGGACTCTGCATTAGCTTACTAAGAATGAAATCCAGTCGCCGGCAAATAGACCCACCCCGAAATATCCTACACTTCAGGTGCTTATGCTAACATATAATCACCACCTTTTGGACGAAATTTGGGAGAATCTTGCGTAGATGTTTCTAAAGCTCTCAACAAAAACCTTTCAAAAAAGCTACCAAAAATGTTACTCCTAAGCAAATACTACTCCACTATACGAGCCTGTGAAGTTCGATCGAGTTTGATAGGCCAAATGCCATTAATTGGATTTTCGATTTTTGCAGTCCTGGAACATCTCCAGCCCAACATTTTATAAGGATTCCTAGGAATTTTTACACAAAGTTCTTCTTACAGTCCACATAAATTAAGCAGCGTGTCCCCGCAAATAAAATAAATAAGCAGCGTTTAGCGCAGGATAAACCTGTAGGGATCTAATCTCTCAACTCCCATCTCTCTTCTCCTCTCTCTTGTACACACACGCAAGACGTCATATGAAGGAAGAAGATACACACTTGTGGGCTACATTTTCCTCTATATTCTCATATTCAAAACTGGTTACAATGCTTTTTATAGCTACAATATGACATATAACCTCCTCACTAACACATTCAAGTAGCCCACTACCTCCACTACATGCACTAGATAATGCCCCACTAATCCACTAATGCAAAACACTAATGCAAAACAATCAAGATTATATCTAACAATTTCCCCTCTAATCTTGACATGCTGACTCACCGTTGCGGATAGCCCGTAACCTCTTGCCACGCACCGCGGCATCGTGATCTTGTGGACGACGTCTTTCCAACGCTGATATCCACCTTGTAGCGGCCTCACACCACTACCTCCTCGCAGCAGCATCACACCACTACCACTCGGTTTTACACCGAGGCGTGCTTGTTGGCTTCACACCGAAGCCTCTAGCAACAATGGCTTCACACTACCGTCTTCGGCTTCACTCCGAATCCTCACAACGGTTTCACACAGCTGTTGTGCTTTGCGTCGTGTGCTGCGCCACGCCGCGCCACCAATGCGTGTGCTTCTGCGTGCCGACCGCACGCCATCACCGTCGGTATCACACCGACTTTCTCAACGATGGCCTCGGCCACCGCCGTCGGCCACATCGTGTTCGTCGCCACGCCACACGTAGCGACCTTTCTATTCTTGCCACACGCAGCGGCTTTCTTCTAGGCTTTCTTCTAGCGGCATCGCACCGCTATCATTTCCGGTCTCACACCGACTTCTCCTGGCAGCTTCACACCACCTTTCATGCACGTCTGCTGGCGACCACACGTCGTCGCTGTACACAACTTCAAGCGTGAGCGAGACACCGTTGTGGCCTCACGCCACCAACAGTTCCCTCATCCACGTCATGCCGCCTCCACGCGGCTCTTGCACATAGCCACCTCCTCATGGCCTTGCACAACACCATCGGCATCGCGCCGACTGTCTTCTCATAGCGGCCTCGCAAGGCCACCTCCACGAACGTGGCCTCCCACCACCGTTCGTGGTCTCCACCGCATCAACTCAGTACCTTGACGCCGCCGCGGCCTCTCATCGCAAGCCTCGACGTCGCCATGTCATCGGTGTCGCCTACGTGTGCCAGCACCCCTATGCGACGCTGCACCGCAAGCTGGCCCTTGCACGCGCACACCCGCGTATGCCCGCTCGCCTGCGCACATCACGTCGCTACGTGCCTCACGCATGCTAACGTGTCTGCGCACAACTGGGTCGCACTCCTGGTTGCCCGTGCACTCCCGCGCCTGGCCACCGTGCGCCTCACTCGCCTAGCCGCCGCCCGCACGCATCGCTTGGGAGCCGGCCAGCGCCCACGCCACTGCCCTGCATGCATGCCCCGCATGCCCGCATGCCGAGCAAAGACCGCATCGGCCGCGCTGCGCGCGTGTCGGTCCCGGCTTTAACGCGCCGCTGCGTGGCCATCATGCCGACCGACGAGTCATTGCCAAATAGCTTCTCCTCGCACCTCGCTCTGATACCAATTGTAGGGATTAAATCTCTCAACTCCCATCTCTCTTCTTCTCTCTCTTGTACACACACGCAAGACGTCATATGAAGGAAGAAGATACACACTTGTGGGCTACATTTTTCTCTATATTCTCATATTCAAAACTGGTTACAATGCTTTTTATAGCTACAATATGACATATAACCTCCTCACTAACACATTCAAGTAGCCCACTACCTCCACTACATGCACTAGATAATGCCACACTAATCCACTAATGCAAAACACTAATGCAAAACAATCAAGATTATATCTAACAAAACCAACCCTCTACGTAGACACATGCTGCATGCAGCCTTATCTCCCTCTTGCACTATATATACTGTACACCAAGATATCAGGACTCATATTTTAGAGAACCACAAAGCTCACTGATAAGAAAACTAACTACTTATAAGATTCAGAACTCATATTTTGTGAAAATAGAATGCACATGTGCGTAGAAAAATACCCATCGATCCATGATGAAGTGAATTTCTCTATGAAGGCGTAGCAAAGACGACAAATCTAACCCATCCGCACCTCCAGATGGATCTCCACTTGCTAGCCCCTACAAGAGCGCATGTCAGTATATATATGCGTGCGTGCATCAACATTGTTCATCCATATAGTTATTCTCGAGAAAAACAATTATAACATGAGGAAGAAGAATCTTAGTAGCACCTTAATTGGCAGCTACTTATTCTGTGCTGATAAGTCTGCAGAAATGTTGCCGTTGTTTGCTCCCAGAGGAAAGAAGATGTTTATGTCAGGTGAAGGAGGAAGGATGGAAATAGCTAGCAGAGCAGCTGTACTCGATGCAACGAGTTCTTCCGTATGGTCTAACTGATCAGCTGCACGATGCTAGCTTGTGCCATTTGGCTTGTGTTTTGAGCTTTTGGGTGCTTTTACTAAAGCATTCGTGCTTCTTTGCTTTGAGCAAAAGAACAAAGATGGAGTTGTCGTCCAGCGCCGACACTGTAATTAAAAGTGGTGATATACATGACACTGTATACATGACACTGTAATTAAAAGTGGTGATATAGAGTTACAAATGCTACTTCAAGAATGAATTATCTCTGACACACCACAATTTTATAAAAATGTCTCAATTTTATGATACAGAGTTACAGTGAAGACCCTGCAAGGATTGAGAAATTGTACGTAGGTCCTTGGATCTTTCTTGATATAGACACGAATGGGAAGGTGATTGGCGGAGCCAGGCGTGTACCAAACTCAACGGATCGGCATCCCCTGACATTCCCATCGGAATGTCACGGATAAATAGTATCATAACATTCTTAAGATCTGAGCCGTCAGATCGGGAATCAACGACTGAGATTGATCGCTACAGTTCTGTTATAGTATCATAAACAGTACTTCTGCTACAGTGTTTTTACTACAACAACTTGCTACAGTGTTTTACTGTTGTACAGATCTAGATCTCAGCTGCCGATTCTCGATCCGACGACTGTAAAATAATGTTATGACACTGTTCACCATAACATTACCGTACAATATCAGAGGATTTGCTTCCCAACTCAACGGTGTAAGCGATAGAAATGGCAGTCTAGAATAGCTTGCGCTTAATATACAACTAGATACCTGTGCGCGCCTTAGCGCGCGCGACATGCAGGAGCGAAAAAGCGCGACTAAGAATAGAATTAGATACAGTAACATTGTAATGATCTAGATCTTACATTGCAATGGAATCAAAAGGTAAAGATCTAGATTGTCATTTTAACCACAGTTGGACCGGGTTAAATTCATTAACCGCCACCAACATTTTTACATTGCAATGGAAGTCCAAATTGTGAGATTTGGTTTTGCACTCTGGGGACAGGCTGATGTGCATGTGCACCAGTCATCCTTTGTTCAGCCAGATATTGTTATCTTTGGCTCTGGCTTTTCTCCAAAAGTAGCAGTTATCTTGAACAAATCATTATCAGTTGACGCATCCCAACAACTGGATGAAATGGAATAATGAATAAGTCAAAATCCAAAAGATGTTTGACAGCATTAAACAGCATCTGAAGGCACGGTAGTGTAACATTTGAAATCCATATGCAAGCAAGAATAAAAAAACACAAACAAAAAATGCCTCTACAGGAAAGCAAATGAAAGCGTTTTGGGGTTTCCAACATGTTTATTTCGTAAAGTTCACTCTCTTGCAATAATAAAAGTAGAACGAAACAAAAAAAATAGCAGAAATAGCAGGCAAGGAATAATCAACGGTTCTTGCATTGCTAAGAAGATTTGCGTTGCTGAGAAGATGATACCTCACAAGGAATCTCAAATAAAAAAACATGTAACGGCATTTCAAACTTGTAGTATTCAAGATGTAAAGGATATATACTCACTTTCCAAATTTTGGAGAGCTTTCTCAGCAGGTTGTACTTGGGCGTCATCTCCTGTTTTCCCGATGCTAATTCCACCATTTTTTTAAAACTAAACAGAACCTGGAGCAGGCCATGTATAACTACCATGAAGGTGAAATGGTTAAGCAGAAATTTGACAACATTACTATTATTAGTATAAAGATGCATTAGCAAGCAAGCAGAGGATGGAATCTAATTGAGAACAGCCTTAAGTAAGGTGGAATCTAAAGCAGATAAAGTCAGCAATAATTCTTTGATTAGAATCTACTACTATAGAGCTCGTCAGTCATTATCAAACAAAAGCACTGGAATGATGTTGAGGTTCAGGTGCCTAAGGTAATATAGCTTCTAAATGGATATTTTTCGCGATCTGAAGTTCAGACCAGGTTGCTGGCAAAAGAACATGGTATAAACAATGTGGGCTGTAACAAATGCATAACACAAAACTGAACAGAAAATTGCGTAGTCTTGTTCATCCAAGTTCATGAGGACATGGCATGCAAAACGATGGTGAGAGACAGCCATTTCTAGAAGGTGAGCTGAAGCTAAAATTGTAGATAAGATTCCTTCTTAAAACAAAAAGAAAACAACAGCATCAATAGAAAAAAAAAACATGAACTGTTCAGTGCATGCATGAACTCAAATAATTTTTTTTTACCACCGTTTCAAAAAAATTCTAACGAGCCCTGAGAAATCTTGGATACTAACCAACAACATACCTACCAATGCAATCACTGAATAAGCTAAGATAAAATTTTGTAAACATAAACATGGGAAAATTGAAATAAAGGCTTACATTATGTTACTGGAAATCACAGCTCTATTGTCATCCTCCTTTGTGATTTCACAGAGATTTATCAAATCGCGAATAACCATTAACAAAAAAACTATTCTCCTGCAATAGAACCACAAAAACCATCTAGGATTAGTGAAACGTTGATTCCTAAAAAAAAAACATCTACCAAGGCCAAAAATAAGAAACAGAGTAACATTGTACATACCTACTCCTCAACCATAGAACCACATATTGATCATATGGCCCAACAGATAGTACTTAGGTCATTCCAACCCCAGTTTCCTCCATTTAATTGTTCACTCAGTTTGTTCAACATCTGAAATTCCAAAAGAAACACACTTAAGATCTGGTTCAAGTTCACAAAAGGCAATAAACAGAAAAGACATTTTTGTATGAAAGAAGACTAAATAGAACTTTACTGCTATGTTATCTAGCTCATCCATATGTGTACAAGGAATTGCATGGAGCATGAGGAGAGGCTATGGGCTACCTAGCACCCCGTCTAATTGAAATATATGACATACCAACATGTAGCAGCAAAAATCAGGAGGAACCATGCTAGATCTCCATGCACGGTGCACCATCACAACATATATGGAAGCAGAAAGGTCATACTCTTCTAGGAGTTACAGAGGACTGCTATATCCTCCCATCAGCACGGCAACATATATCATGGCCAAACAAGCACATAACAATCTCAAAATTTATTGCTAAAAACATCTCTACAGTTACACTTGGGTATATCACTCTGATGCAATGTCATCACCAATTCAAGCCTTCGGCCTTAATATAGAAGATGGGTTCTCAATAACAAAACATTGTTACAGCTATGTCCTAAAAACACCGAGCACTGCCCTAAAAAAACTAACCACTCCAGAAGTCCAGAGCAGATTGTAAAACATACATAATTGGTACTTTTTTTATAGCAATTGTTACTTTATTAGTATTACATAAGAAGTTTAGATCAAGTTGCCATATTAAGGTAATCATTTCAACGAAAATGACATAAGCCCCTTTTTTTTCAAGTATTGGTTGATCTTTCTTCAGGAAGTCACTTATAAATCACCATGAGAATTTAAACGTCAACAAAAAAATTCAAATATGACACTGATCAAATTATCATGGCATACAGCACTGAGCGAAAGCTATTCCTACTGTCCAAAAGAAAGTTGGTCACAAGGTCATAATGATAACCTCAAAACAAAATTAGCAAAAGGAATTTTAAAAACGCATATTAGGAAAAAAAAATTGAGATATTGGTTGAAAGCTATTCCTACCGTCCAAAAGAAAGTTGGTCACAAGGTCATAATGATAACCTCAAAACAAAATCAGCAAAAGAAATTTAAAAAACATATATTGAGAGAAAAAAAATTTGAGATGTTGGTTGTAAGCTAATAATAGAAGCATGATGGGCTTGCAAAATTAGCTTAGTTGTAGTGATCATCGTCATCAGCAAAAACAAAGGAAAACTGGCCGAGGGTTTTCAGCCTTACATAATGAAAAGGCTGACCTTATAAGTTCTGCACACCAGCAATAGGGAAGAATATGGATATCTAAATTGAGGTTCTCCCTTGTCTTTCCAATCTTCTGAAAGAAATTTCGACAGCCATCTTGCAGAATAAGCCACTCCCCAGGTTTTCTGATGTCATCTAAATGCATTCCCCTTAGGACGCCAGAATCAATAACCTTAGAATTTGCAAGTTTCTCAAATTCTGATAGCACCTCCAAATCTTTGTACAGTCGCTCATAGTCTAGTGACCTTGCTGGAATCGAACAAAAAGCACCCAAATCATCAGCAGGTCATTGCAAGCATGGCTTATGTATTATTGGTAAAATACAACTTTCAGCAGAAACTATTGGAACAGAGGGGCCATGATGCGCACCTTCTTCTGGAGGAAGTAATCTTTCTAAATTGATTAGAGCGCATATTCCACGAACAACAGTGCATGTCAAATCAAAATCAGAAAAGAGCAAGAGCTTGTCTTTGGGATCACAATATCTTGAAAGTGGAGTAACAACAGGTTGGTCTACGAGCTGAGCAGAAAAAATCAACCTCAAGTCTCATAGCCTGTTGGTAGACCTTCCCAATAATCTCAAGCTCCTCGCCAGCTAATGAGACACTTAGTTTATCAAGCAACTCTTCTATTTGGAGTGCATTATCCTGTAACAAAGGGGGGAGGGGAGACGAAAAACAATTTTCAGCGCCTGAACCAGTTGCATTGAAGCACATACCGGTTGCTGTCGAGGACGAAGTAACGCATGTGGAATAAGGACTTCCCGATCTTCCGCCGCCTGTACCGCACCATCCACTCCTCGTGGCGCACCTCCGCCGCGGCCGTCGCCCGCTCAGCGGCGCCCTTCGGTAGCTCCCCGCTCCCACGGGCGACCTCGGGACCTCGCCGGGTCCCTCGGCTCGTCAAGGAGCCATGCCTGGCTGAGGCGAGGTCTGATGGGGTTGTGGGTGCGTGGCGGAAACGGGAAACCCTAGGTGAGGTGAGCCCCGCAATTTGCGAGGGGGTTATGCAAGAACCTCGATTGGGGGTGGCTCGAAGCCGAGTTCAGGGCCGCCGCACCTTCTGGAAGGAGGAGGTGGGGGCGACGATGAGAAAGGAGGGGAGGCGAAAGGCGAGCAGACTGCGTTTGAGGCGGCGGCGGCGGGGAAGAGGGGGTGACTGGGGGGGGGGGCGGGGTCGTGCGGAGCAAGTGGAAGAACAAAGGAGGAGGGGGCGCTCATGGGGAAGAGGAAGGAGGTGCTGCGACGAAGGAGGAGGAAAGCCGAGCCGCCAGGGACGACGACGAAGTAGCAGGGGCCGGGGAGGGAGGCGGAAATCGGCGAAGGGAACAAAGAGTAGACCGAAGCTCGCTCGAGCGATCTGGAAGGCTCCCTTCTCCCTGTACGCGCGACGACGCGAAGGAACGGCAGGCACGCAAAACCAAAAAAATATCGGACGCTCGCGACGCAGAGAAGCGCGGGATCGAACGAGGGAGAAGAATCGGGGCGACGTGGATGCTCCTGCTCGCGAGAAATCTGCGTCCAGTTACCCTTTAGGACTGGCTGGCCCGCGCGCGCCGAATGGCACGTCGAGAAAGCAGCACGTCCGGTGGGCCCGCGCCATCAAACGACGCCAAAAACACGCGGGCGAGCGGCCCTTGACGCGAGGAAAAGGCAAGCGCGAACGCGCGTCGTGCGTGGGGCCACGTTTGAATCGGCCCGCGCGTTCGACAAAATCAGCGACAAATCGAACGGCGGAGAAAAGAAGCGAAACATGATCGGATGGCCTAAAAAAAAAAAAAGCGACGTGACCACCCTCCTGAGCCTCAAGTCCGCCAGCTTTTATATATAAAGATTTCTCCTTTGAATGTAGTGTACATTGTACATAGATTTGTCATTACAAACTAACAATCGGACCGAAAGCGCTTTGAAAAAAAATCAAAGAACAATGTACACAGATGCCATTTTATATATCATGTTCCTCTTGGACAAGGAAAATTGTTATCTACGTAACCTGCAAAAATGGTCTACATGTTATATATTGTAGAAGTTTTTTATGATTTAATCTATTTTAAAAAAATATTTTAAAGATAACCTCTTCTTAACTTTATTTTCAATTCTTATCCTTTGACCACGTCACAACGCGTGGCATGACAAAAATATGTTATCACGTTATGGACCCCGGCGTGGTAAACGAGTGCTGTCACGCCACCTCTCTTGACGTGATAGGATTTAGCCCAAAAAATGGATGTGCGCTGGTTCGGAGGACTATTGTGGCAGCTTTGACCACGTCGTGGTACGTGAAGTGACAAAATATTTTTGTCATATCGCGCGTTGTGGCGTAACCAAAGAGGTTAGAATTAAAAATAAAATTAGAAAGAAACTCTATATTGTACTATCATCACAACCGATGTCTTATGACACCATATTTATCACTAGTCTGAAATAATGGCATGATGAATCACTGCTAAGGTGTCATATGACGATATAATATTCTGCCATTAATTTTAAGTCGAATAGTGACAAAGTTACAATTCGTCACTTTCACTAATTATTAATAAAGTAGTGACAACATGGCATTTTGACATTGTACAATCGTCACTATTAAAATTTCTGTGACGGCATAATATTTTGCCACTAACTAAGTAAAGTAATGACAATGTGCCATTTCGTCACTGTAGAATTGTCACTGCTAAGGTGTCTTGTGACTACATAATAATTTGTCACTTATTATATATGAAGTGGCGAGGACAATTTTTGTCACTATAAATGTGGCAAATAGTGACTAAACAAGCTTTCATCACTAAATTTCACCACTAAAAGAGGAACCCTATTCGTCTTTCCTCTGTTTATCACTACATAACAAGTTGTAGTTATAACTTTAATGTATCTCTAATAGTTATAAATAACCTTGTCTCTAACATATGTTATATCATCTTTAGAGATAACATCTCTAATAGATAGTCTCTAGCACACTCTCTAATATTTATATTTTATAATTTTTCTTTGAAACGGGCTTACATGTCAACTAGAGTAGATTAATATATCATGTCTTGTTTCGTGTACACGACAGTCTCTTCAGAAAGAGATGACTTGTGTTCTCTCCTCCCTTTCTCTCCTCCACGTAGAATTTTATTGATGTGGCATACTCTTAGCACGACAATAAATACACTATTGGAGATGCCCTTATAGGTAATTCAAGGGGCAAAATAACACATTTATTTATAGGGAAAAGTCTATATAACACCCCAAACTTTGCTTGAAAGTTCATCCAGCATCCGAACTATGAAACCAAACATTTGACCCCCGAACTTCCCAATGAAGTTCAAATAACACCCTGATCGGGTTTCGCATGGTGGTATTACCCGCGTGGCGCGAAGAGTGAACAACTTTGCCACATAGGATAACACATTAGCCATGTTTAGGTGAATGACAGGTGGGATCCACAGAGGCTTCTCCCCCAAATCGAAACAAAGAGGGAAGGAACTATAGGCAGCAGCGGCCAAGGGAGCGCGACAAGTAGCTCGGTGGGGTAGAAACCCTTGTGGTCCCACCTGTCATCAACCCAACTTGGCCAACATGTCATTCTACATATAGCAAAACTGCCCACTCATCATGCCACATGAGCAATACCACCATGCAAAACCAGGTTAGGGTGTTATTTGAATCGGATTGCAAAGTTCGGGGGGTCAAATGTCTGATTTCATAGTTCGGGGTGTTTGATGGACTTTCGAGCAAAATTTAGGGTGTTATATGGACTTCTTCCTTATTCATATGCTCACAAACATAAAAAGTGATACAATAATCTCCACAATTGCCTCTAGAACATATCACTATTAGTTTGTGCATCAACATATTGTTATCCATAAACTTAAGTTATAAACAATATGCGGTGGAGGAAGAAGCTCCGTACCTTAATACATATGCTGTGTTGATGATATAACACCCCTGTTGGTCCTGTTTAATTTCTCCAGGGTCACAAAATACGGGGCTTAACTCCTAGCACGTAGCAGCCAAGTCAGGTGAGTAGGAAAGAGGCGAAATAAGAGATTGAACTCTCAATGCTAACCAGTTCCAATGAAATCTTTATTTGCCATCGGATCTTATGGATAGTTTTGCTTTTAGCCTCTCTTTTACTAAAGCATGCATGCATGGTTCCTTGCTTGGTATGGAGCTAATGAATAAAGACATGTTCACTAAAGTTGTCCCCTGGCTAGGCTGACTGGAGAAATGGAATGCGTTAAGCGCCAATACAAAGTAAAAAAAATGGATGGTAAGTTAGTCTCATAAAAGAGACACAAATTAGTAACATAGTGTCAAACACACCGGCTTGGTGGAGTGTAACATCCCATTTTGGTTTTGACCTAATTTGGTTTTGAATTCAAAGTGCACCTCAAAAATTTTCCCTCAAATTCAAGTTTCAGCTTTCAATTTCTCCCTTGGGCTCAGCCCAGCCTGCCCCCCCCCCCCCTCCCCCTGGCCCGACTTGGAACGGCCCAAGCCACCCCTACCCGCACCGCACGCGTGCAGAGCGTGTCGTGCGCGTCCCGACCCGGCTCCGCCGCGTCGCGCTGCCTTGCCAGTGCCCCACCTTCGCATCTACCCCGTGTTCCGGCCCACACCTGTGTGCACGCCACGCCGCCACTGTGCTTGCACAGCAAAGCGTCGCGCCCTCAACGGCCATTTCTTCCCCCCACCCCCACCCAGCTTTATAAGACGGGCTAGTGTAACAGCCCAATTTTCAAATTTCAGTAAAATTTAAAAGTTTATTTATGTTTGTGGTTTTTCCTGAATTTTCAAAAGCTTTTTATAAATATTTTAAAGCTAAAACAAATTTATTTGCAAAATTAAAAGCCAACAAATAGTTGGAAATAATTTTATTAAGTCCAGAATGAGTATGGAAACTTCTGTGAATTTTTCCATAATTTTTGGAAGTATTTTGCTAATTTCCAAAGCCTAAATGAATTAACTGAATTAAAACAATTGAGAAATCAAAAGAAAAATCAAAAATGGCTTTGGGCCGAAACCCACCGGCCTCGGCCCAAACCTCACACGCCGCACGCCCACCGCCCGCACTCGCCGCACCCGCCTCTCATCTTCCCCCACCGTCCGATTTAAATCGGACGGCTACTAGTTACCCACGCCTCTGCTTCTCTTCTGACCGTTGGATCATGCACCGACGGTCAAGATCTTTCACACAGCAACCGCGGTCGAATGCCATCAACAACATGAGCCGCACGATCTTAATCCAACGGCCGCGCCAAAACGCACTTACCGCTTCGCTCGGTCTAATCTCAACCATTGGATCTTAATCCAACGGCTGCGCCCGAAAGTCACTTACCGCTTCGCGAATCTAATCTCGACCGTACGTTGAAAATCGGAGGGCCCTGAGTCGTCGTCTTCCTCGCCTTCTTCTTCGCAGCGCCGCGCGAAACCGCCGCCATGACCAAGTCTTGGAGCTCCGTGTTCCTCGCGGTCTGTTCGCTCTTTCATCGCAATCGTGCGCAACGGCCCGCCATGTCACACCGCACCCACTTCCTCAACCCTTTATCCTCGTGCACGTTTTGCCGAAACCGCCGCCGCACCAAAACCGCCGCGCACGACCTCCACCACCCCCACGCCGCCTCGAACCTTCCCGGCGCCTATAAAAGGGAGCCCCTTGAGCCCCTTCTCCTCCTCAACCATTCCCCCTCACTCACTCTCTCCCTCCCGCCGCGAGCTCGTCGTATTCCGAGGTTTCGTCGCCGCCAGGCTGCACGTTGCCGTCGCCAATTCCGTCGCCGTCGTCCACGCCGCGTCCTCACCGCCGTCACCATCAGCGTCGCCTCAGCCTCGCGAAGCCCGGGCGCACCTTCGTTCACCGTGGGGACCATCGCAGCGCCTTCTTCACCGACGACCCAGTCGCACCGCCGCTCGAGCTCGTCGCCGACGACCTTTCCGCCGCATTTTCTCGCAACCTCGGTGAGCACCACGTTCAGCATCGTCCACTCTTCCTTTTGGTATCAATCACACCCCTCGCCGAGACCTCTAGCGCCGGCGAGGTGATTGCCGAGCCGCCGGCCGTGACCGACGTGGCCGCCACCGTGGCGACGCGTACGCCACTGGCGCCATCTCAAGAACACGGCCGCGTGGCGCCGTGTCAGCGCCCACGCACACACCCACGTGGCCGGTCCACCGTGCCGTTTCTTCCAAAGTTCGGTGGGCTAGGTCCACCTTGAACCGGCCCACTGACATGTGGGGCCCGCATGTCAGAAATCATTTTAATTCTTTTAATTTCCGAAAATCCTCACAAGCGTCAAGATTCGCAATAAATGGATTTTCGATGAGGAAAATAATTCTGAAATTCAATAAAATCTCGATTTAGATATAAACTTGAAATTCATAACTTTTGCATATGAACTCCAAATTGGGTGATTCAAATTGCAAAATTTATATAAAATTATAATCTAGCTAACTAAACCAAAATATTTCAGTTTGGAGTTGATTTGAACTATGTTTTTGAATTTATTTGTATTTGAATATTGAATTTGTCGTATTTTCGCGTATAGACTTCGACGACTCCGGAGAGTTCGATCAATCTGAAGATTTAGAATTCCAAGACATCGAACAAGGCAAGTTACACCATTGACCATATTGCCCCTATTATTTTAAGTTATTTTCAGTTTTTAAATTCCTTATTGCATGCATATGTTGTTATAAATATTTTAATATCTGTTTACATATAGTTAATTCCATATGTTATTGTATGACCAAATTTGAATGTTGTATCGACTACCTTGATACCATAGGCAAGATATTACCAAAATTCAAATATATGCTTAGCCAAGCTTAGTCCACATTTACAGAATTTGGGAGGTTTACACCAGATTTCTACAAATTGCTTTCAAACTTGTTATTGTGGTAATGTTTTACCACATGAGTTTATAAATGAAGTTTTTAATAAATTCAAAATGGGTTTTGGACTTGGCGAAATGGTCGGAAAGGTGGGTGCGAGTTTATGCACGGGTTTGATCAGTTAAGATCAAGGCCCATGGGTTGTAGGAATGACGCCTAAGTCAATTGAGGACCGGTCTTTGAGCCGCTTATTGCTATGCCATAACGTATCACCACATGTCTGTATGGGCAGGATTTGGCTAACTAATTTGTGATGTTCTAGTATATTTATGTCATGTGATTTTGTGGGTGTCGGTTAGGCGTTTTATTCCCACTTGGCGCAAGAGGGCTTCCGGAGGGCAGTCGATTCAAAGGAGCGAAACCTTAGCGGGCATGAATGTACTAGGATAAAACATTGTAAAGGCCTCATGGTAATTGCTCACCACACGCCTACGGAGCGTGAATTGGCGACATAACGAGCATGTCACCTCGTGTGGGTAAAGTTGTACCAACTCGCAGAGTAGAAACTATTCGAATAGCGCGTCATGATCATGGACATGCTAGCAGGCCACTTAAAGTTAGAATTGTTTTTGGTTTTAAAATGCTTTAATAAATGTTGAGGATGGTTAATCCTTATGAAAATTTGGCGGGAAGCCAAGTGTTAGGAGGATCCTTCACTTTATCATTGGAGGTTATCCACATTATATCATTGTCATTTCAAAGTATGATTTTATCCATAGTATAAAATTGCCTTAGAAACTACTATACTTATTCAAACTGAAAATGCTGTTTATGCAAAACAACCCCGGCCATACTCACTTGTTTCCTTATGCATGCATTTAAATTCAATATTGGGTGTGACTTGCGAGCACGGTAGTAGTGCTCACTCTTCTTTGAATAAATCTTATTCGGAGAAGACTGCTATATTGTGGTGAGGACCGGGACGAGTAGGCCTTCTGACCCAGACGATTGCCTGTGGCGCATCGTGTGGCTCCCACTATTATGTTATTTCCGCTGTGTTTATCATTTGACATTTGATGTTATTATTCAGACTCATTTGTATTAAACAGTTATTTATTTAATGCCAATTACGTTTTCGTGATATGAATGTGATATTCATTTTTGTGAGACTGTGTACACTGGAAATCCTGGACTGGTGTTTGAACACAGAGAATTCGGGATCCTTCGTTCCCGGGTTCGACAGCTAGCCTCGCCCTTACCCCCTCCTCGTGTCGGGACCCCGAGTACGCAACCCCGAGACCCTCTGTGTAATCTGAACTAGTTCCAGATCAGTAGCTAGTCCGCAGAAAGATCTAGACCCGCCATTATGTGGTAATGGAGTTTTGGTGATTAATAATAAATCTAATTGGGAGACTAACACTTTTATTGATATACATATTGTGTAGTCTTATTTGGATATAAAGGTGAAAATCATGAAGGCATGCAAAGTGATTAAGTGATTAATGACAAATGCACTTGTGAGACTAACACTCCTATTGTTATATCAAGTTTAGTCTCAGCTTGGATATAAAAGCAAAAATCCAAACAGGTATGTATTCATTAATGACAAATCTATTTGTGAGACTAACAATTCTATTGATCATCTATTGCTTAGTCTCGTTTGGATATAAAGATGGAAATACAAGAGGTATGCATTCTACTTCTTCTTATTATATCTTGTTGCATTCCTCGGATCCAAAATATAGGTTAAACTCCACCAAAAAGGTTAACTTGGATATGTGCATATGTTTCCATTACACATTTGTGTATGCACACATTTAGGGGGAGTTCATTCTATATTTTGTGGTTTCATTAGTATTGATCCATATTCTCTTTTTACATATACTAAGGATCTTTACTTTGAAACATATCCTTGAATATATTTAACTTATGTAGTTAATATATTCATATGAGTATATACAACTTGTGTAGTTCGTATACACTCATATTTGGTATATATAACTTGTGTAGTTCATATATACTTGTATGTGAGCATATGGGACTTGTGTAGTTCATATATGCTCATATATCTTTGAATATATTTAACTTGTGTAGTTAATATATTCATATGAGTATATACAACTTGTGTAGTTTGTATACACTCATATTTGGTATATATAACTTATGTAGTTCATATATACTCATGACCTTGTTGTTTCATTAGTATTGATCTTTGTGATCTACTTTGAAACATAACTCTTGAGTGTATATATATATATATATATATATATATATATATATATATATATATATATATATATAACTTCGTGTTTATATATACTCATACCAATTATATTCAATTATACGTAATTGTGTTGATTATCATCAATTACCAAAGAGGAAAGATTTTGGTATCTTGTCCCAACCATTATGAGTTAATGGTATGTTGTGGTAATTAATGATAATCATATTGTGGAACTAACGTTTCTCCTTGAGTTGGATGAATAGGCTATGTTCCATGTGATTGAAGACTGTGGATGATGTCATGAGTTGATCATCATCAAGTCAAGTGTTTGAAGAAAAATAATATCGTCATGTGTTGATGATATCAAGAGAAGAACATCATCATGGGTTGATGATATTGAAGTAAAGAGCTTGGAGTAAAGGAGATGATCATGAGTTGATCATCAAGATAAGAAGAATCCATCATGTGTTGATGGAGGTCAAGTGAAAAGTGCATCATGAGTTGATGTATGTCAAGACTTGAAGCAAGGATATGCATCATCAAGCTTCAAGTGGTTGCGCAAGGAAAAGGTATGACTAGCTAGGGCTAAGGATTTGTTCCTAGTCTTTTACCGGTCTCGGTGTTTGGTTGGAGACCGGATTGCTAGTATAGGTTGCCGTACTATTAAGAGGGGTATTAATTAGTAACTTGAGTTAGTCATGTGTTGATAGCTCATTGTGTTTGCTCTAGCTCAACTTAACATGTCGCCTATATTTGCGAATGTGTTTTGCAAATAGTTGAGGCTCATGGTTAATCCTTGTAGCATGTGACTTGAGTTTGCAAATGTGTTTTGCAAATGGTTTAAGTCCATGTACCTTATTCCTTGTGGCGTTGATTCTAAAAGTTGGCAAATGTGTTTTGCAACTTGTTGAGAATCTCGCTTTTATCGTTGTTCGCATAGCGCATCAATTTGCAAATGTGTTTTGCAATTTGAAGTTGTTGTTTCTAATAATTCGATGTTATCGAATTATCGGTACCGGTGTGTACTACGCATATGACCGGCGTGCGGTATGACCGGTGGTTCCTTGGCGGAACTACCGCTTTGTTGAGCATGTGTTGCTCGTGATGGTGCGGTAGTGCGAGTGTACCACACGGTATGACCGTGATGCGGTAATACGGCGTTGGTTGCGCGGTACGACCGCTCAACGGTACAACCGGGCTCGTAGTGCGGTACTACCGCACCCCGGTTGTTCCGATTGTTACTTGACGGTACGTTTTTAACAGAGAGACACCTTTTGGGTGTGTTTGCTATTTTTGGTGTGCGGTAGTACCGCAATGCTTTGTGCGGTACGACCGGAGTGCGGAACGACCGCGTGTTGGTTGGCGGTAGTACCACGCCTCAATTATAACGGCTAGTTCAGAGCATGTGTTGCGGCTGAATCCGACCGTTGGACTGAGGGCGGTAGTACCGCTCGGTACATGGCGGTAGTACCGCATGTGCTGATTTTTCAGCAGATTTGCTTCCAACGGCTAGTTTTTGTGTATGGGCTATAAATACCCACCTTGGTCGTGTGTGGGTGAGGTTGCTGGTGCCCCATTGAGTTCCTTTGAACTAAGAGCAAGCCTCTCATACTCTTGTGTGCATGTGTTGCACTTAGTGAGTGGTTGAGAGCAAACCCTAAGTGCATGTATTGCATTAGGTTGTGGATTTTGTATCCATAGAGCTTTGGCACTTGATTGGTTCAAGTGAAAGTTGAGTCTTGTTACTCTTGGTGTTTGCCGACACCTAGACGGCGTGGAGGCGTTGTGCGTCGGTGATATTCTCAAGTGAAGCTTGTGAGAAGACCCGGGCGATTTGTGAGTGGCTTGGTGCTCGCCATATCCAGAGCGGAGTAAGAGCAACCCTAGTGGATTGAGGTGATAAGATCAAGTTGGAGTCGGTTCAAGCGGTTGAACTCACTTAGAGGTGTTGGTTCGGTTGGAACCGGTCCAAGTGGTTTGGACTTACCTCGGAGGTGTTGCCTCGCGTTTGGAGGCGATCCAAAAGGTTGAACTTACCTCAACGTGGATTAGGGGAGACCGGCAAGTCTTCGATCACCACGGGAAAAATATCGCCGTGTCAATTGTGGTTTGCATTCTAGCTTTACTACATAGCAATTCATATTCGTAGAATTAAATTGCTTACTTGTGTGAATGCTATCTTATGTACTTGATTGTTTATATCATTAGTTGATTGCTTACAAGTCTTTGCTAAATTGCTCTATTGATTATTGACTTGTATTGTTGGTGCACTTAGTTGCTTAAGCGTTAATTGTGCTAAACCGAATTGATATTTAGCTTCCGCATTAGAAATCAGTTTTAGCGCATAAAAGTTTTAAATTGACTATTCACCCCCCTCTAGTCGGCCTACTCGATGTTACAAGTGGTATCAGAGCTTGGTCTCTCATCTATTAGACTTAACCGTCTAGAGAGTAAAGGATGACGACTAGTGATATAGTGCACCTAGGTGAAGCACCACAATTTAATGGCACAAATTATGCACATTGGAAAATCCGCATGTCATGTTATTTTAAGGTCATGGGCCTAAATATATGGCGGATTGTAGATGTAGGCTTTTCTCCTCCATTGGATCGTCTTGCTCCAACAATTGAGGAAGAGAAATGCTTACATCTCGACGCTCAAGCAATTAACGCTTTATTTAGTGCTTTGAGTGTAGATGTGTTTGATGCCATATGCGATCACAAGAACGTTCATGAGATGTGGACACATCTTCAAGAATATTATGAAAGATCCACTTCCACAAGTAATGATCGCATAGAAGAATGGATGTCGGGAGAAGAATGCTCAACTTCTAGCTCCGAAAATGATGACATATCAACTCCATCAACATCGCCTCATTGCTTTATGGCTAAAGGTAAAAATGAGGTAAATAATTATGAGCCTTCATATGATGAATTGGTGGAAATGCTAGAAGAATTAAATGAATATATTGGAAAAGAAAAGAAGAGGTTCAAAGTTTTAGAGAAAGAGCATATCTCACTTCAAAATAATTATGATGTGCTAAAAGATGAACATGAAACTCTTCTTCTAAATGAGCTTAAAAAGTCTAGTGTGGATATTGGCATAACATGTGATTTATTAGATGATTTGCCATGCTTAGCTTCTACCTCTTGCAATTCATCTAAAATTGATATATCCACATCTTGCGATGATTTAATTGATATGCCTTGTAGCTCTAGCGAAAATACTTCTATTTCCTCTATGTCTTGTGAGACTAATCTTGTAGAGGAAAACAAAAGGCTCAAGGCCCAAGTCTCAAATTTGAGAAATGACTTGGATAGAAGCTACAAGGGAAAAGCCACTCTTGATGATATCTTGAGCAAGCAACAAAGATCAAATGACAAGAGTGGAATCGGCTTCACTCCCATGAAGAAAAGGGAGAATAGCAAGATGAGACACAATCAAAGACACAACAAGAACATCAAGTGCTTTGATTGTCATCAAAAGGGTCACCTCTCCTCCAAATGCCCTAACAAGGAAGATTATAAGAGAGGACTTGGTTTCATCGCCAAGAAGAAGGTGAAGAGCATCCCAAAGCAAAAAGGGAAGATATACACAAATATCAAATGCTTTGGATGTTATGAGAAGGGACACATTGCCTCGGTGTGTCCAAATCAAAAGGATGTCAAGCCAAGACATTCAATGAAGAGGCAAGACGGCAATGAGCAAGATAAGAAGACATTAAGGGGAAGCAAAAGCCCTACTTGCTACAATTGTCGGGAGAAATGATATTTTAGTAAGGAATGTCCTAAAGGTATCTCTCCTAAGCCTATTATTTATAATAATGATTATTTGCTTAGGAAGGATAGAAATGGCAATGTGTTTGCTAAAAATGTTAGTTTACATAAATCAAATGCTAGGGCCATTTGGGTGCCCAAAAGTATAGTGACTAACATTCATGGACCCAACCAAGTATTGGGTACCAAAAATGTGCTTAAATGATTAATAGGTACTTGGAGAGGCATTGGAGACTTGGCTTATTCATGAAGAGGTGTATTCCGCCATATGTCAAAATTGGAGCCAAGTATGAGGATAATCAAATCATATCATGAGCCAATGCTATCTCGGTAACAAGTATTTACATTGAAGTATCTAGACCCTTTACCTTGTGTAGGTTGCATTTCATGAAAATATTATAAAAGGGTTGTTCTTGCTCTTGTGCTTAATCTTGATTATTCAAATCTTGAGCAAATTGGATGTGGCACATTAAGGGGGAGTGCTAAGTAATGATCATATATATCACATCCCTATGTGTGCCCAAATTAATTAAGTGCTAATAATATATTTTTTTCAAAATTAAGCCATTAAGCCAAAAGTCAAAATTTTGAAATTATAAGTATATCCTTTGAAAAATTAGTTGCAAAATATATACAAATGCATTTCAAAGGTTTACCAAAGGTTTTGGCTTAAGAAAAAGCTATTTTAAATGAAAATGAGTTTCTACCCAAAATTCTAGATCATAGAATCTTGTTTTTGACATAAACTAGATTTTTGTGTAAAATCTATTATAAAAGGAATTTGACCTTCATCTCAAAAGGAAAATCCTAGAGTTGGTTATTCTAAACACTTTTCGTATTCAAATGATTTTCAAAAGACCAACTCATCAAAAGTTATTTGATTTTGAAACTCGTCCAAAATACTAGTTTGACCTAAGTGGTCACTTTCTAGCACTTAAGTGAGTTTAGCCATTTGAGCCTAAATTATTCACATGAATAGGTCCATAATGGTAATTATGACTCATACACAAAATTGTATACTCAAAATTTCTTCATTTGCTCAATTTGGATCTTTTTGTGAAAAGTCTTGAAAATGCGATTTCATTTCCAAAATCAAAAGCTTAATTCATAAAAACTATTTGATAATTGGTTTTCTAAAGGCTAGATAAGTTGGAAATGCTCCAAATATCTTTATTTGGATGTTTGTGTGAAAGTTTGGAGCAAAATACAACTATTCCCAAAATTCCCTGATCAATCCTTGAAGTCCCAGGAAAATCGGAACTACCGGCGGTCTAACTGCGGTACTACCAGATCCCGGTACTACCGGCCTTTGACCTGCGGTACTACCTACTTGCGGTACTACCGGTCCTTGAACTGCGGTACTACTGATTATCCTGACAAAACAACCAATCTCAATTCTTTCAATTCTAAATCTATTGTGGTTGTTTCCCAAAGTTAATTTGATCTGTGGTATCCTTGCTAGCAGCTCTCAAATACTTTTTGACTCCATATGCCATTTTGATCTCATTGTGATATATTTATCATTCAAATGGTATTCTTTCAAGTGGTAGCTCCTATTGATCTTCTTTGATCTCGGCATGAGAATCATATGTGTTTGATTCAAGTGGTATCCTTGTTTTTACAAGTGGTACTATTTTAAGTGATATCATCTTGTCCTTACAAGTGGTATTCTCAATTGATATCATCGTACTCCTTCACGTTGTATCTTTTAAGTGGCATCTCTTATTCTCATTCACAAGTGGTATCTAACTCTTTCTATGCCAATCAATTCTTTGCTTACCAAGCTCTCCCCGATACCTAATCACTTCTTATCCATGTGGTCTCTCCGATACCTCAAAATTCTTGATATTGTTTTTCAAGAGGTATCTTATCCAAGTGGTTTCTCTGATACCCGATATCTTTTCAAGTCTTATCTCTTCAAGAGATATATCTCAATTGTATCAAGTGGTATCATCTTCTCTCAAGTGGTTTTTCTCTCTATCTCTTCTCTCTATGCTTTCATTGAAGATCTTAAAAAGAGAAGTTCAAGCACCTTGAGATTGCAAGACCTGTCGACGCATGTTTTCCACAAGTGGTATCAACATATGGATTTACAAGTTTTATCTACAAGTGGCATCGTCGACTCGTAGTATCCAAGTAAAGCTTAAAGAATATCTTTCAACAAGTGGTATCTACAAGAAATCTCTACAAGTGGTATCTACTAGAATTGTTCAAGGATTACCTTACAAGTGGATACACATAAAGAAAATGGGAGAGAATGCTTTTGTGTGTCAAAAGCTAAAAGGAGATATTTGGACAAAAATGCTTTTGTGTGTCAAAAGCTAAGAAGGGGATATTTGGACAAAGAGTGCTTTTGTGTGTCAAAAGCAAAGATAAGTGGACGAAGAAATCCTTTGTGTGTCAAAGGAGTAGAACCTTTGTGTAAGGGGGAGTTTTCCTAAAATATTTTGAAAAAGTTTTATTGAAAACCTTGTAGTTTTAAAAATTGGTATACTAATATATGGGAAAACTAATTTGAAAAGACTCCCTTATGGTTTCGCTTTATTTTAGATCTTTTGGTGTTTATGCCAAAAAGGAGAAAGTTGATTTAGATCAATTCTTTTGGATTCTCTCTTGTGAGTTCACCCTATCTTATGTTTAGTCCAAAAGTGAGAGAATGCTTTTGGAGAACATAAAAAGAAAAGGTTTAGGGAGAATGTTCTCACCTTATATCTTGCATAGATCATAACAGGGGAGAATATTTCGATGATCAAAATAATGAATTCTATTGCCTAGCTCATAAGTTTTACAAAGACTCTCCTTTGCTTTAAGATTTGTTTTGGATTTTTGGTGTTTAATGCCAAAAGGGGGAGAATTTGTATGAGCTACATTTG
The DNA here is from genome assembly GCA_036346255.1 of Ampelocalamus luodianensis. NCBI lineage: Eukaryota > Viridiplantae > Streptophyta > Magnoliopsida > Poales > Poaceae > Ampelocalamus > Ampelocalamus luodianensis. The sequence continues at coordinate 8,126,392 of CM070623.1, forward strand.
GATGTTCTTATTTGATATCTCTTGTGATGCTTTAAGTAGGAGAATTCTTTCTCTAAGTTTTGTGCATACATATAGTCAAATATGCTTTCTTTCTTATCATATGTTGACTTATATCCAAATGTTACTATTAATGATGGATTTGTCATCAATCACCAAAAAGGGGGAGATTGAAAGATCTAGACCCGCCATTATGTGGTAATGGAGTTTTGGTGATTAATGATAAATCTAATTGGGAGACTAACACTTTTATTGATATACATATTGTGTAGTCTTATTTGGATATAAAGGTGAAAATCATGAAGGCATGCAAAGTGATTAAGTGATTAATGACAAATGCACTTGTGAGACTAACACTCCTATTGTTATATCAAGTTTAGTCTCAGCTTGGATATAAAAGCAAAAATCCAAACAGGTATGTATTCATTAATAACAAATCTATTTGTGAGACTAACAATTCTATTGATCATCTATTGCTTAGTCTCGTTTGGATATAAAGATGGAAATACAAGAGGTATGCATTCTACTTCTTCTTATTATATCTTGTTGCATTCTCGGATCCAAAATATAGGTTAAACTCCACCAAAAGGTTAACTTGGATATGTGCATATGTTTCCATTACACATTTGTGTATGCACACATTTAGGGGAGTTCATTCTATATTTTGTGGTTTCATTAGTATTGATCCATATTCTCTTTTACATATACTAAGGATCTTTACTTTGAAACATATCCTTGAATATATTTAACTTATGTAGTTAATATATTCATATGAGTATATACAACTTGTGTAGTTCAGTATACACTCATATTTGGTATATATAACTTGTGTAGTTCATATATACTTGTATGTGAGCATATGGGACTTGTGTAGTTCATATATGCTCATATATCTTGAATATATTTAACTTGTGTAGTTAATATATTCATATAAGTATATACAACTTGTGTAGTTTGTATACACTCATATTTGGTATATATAACTTATGTAGTTCATATATACTCATGACCTTGTTGTTTAATTAGTATTGATCTTTGTGATCTATTTTGAAACATAACTCTTGAGTATATATATATATATATATATATATATATATATATATATATATATATATATATATATATATATATATATATATATAACTTCGTGTTTATATATACTCATACCAATTACATTCAATTATTGTAATTGTGTTGATTATCATCAATTACCAAAGAGGGAAAGATTTTGGTATCTTGTCCCAACCATTATGAGTTAATGGTATGTTGTGGTAATTAATGATAATCATATTGTGGAACTAACGTTTCTCCTTGAGTTGGATGAATAGGCTATGTTCCATGTGATTGAAGACTGTGGATGATGTCATGAGTTGATCATCATCAAGTCAAGTGTTTGAAGAAAAATAATATCGTCATGTGTTGATGATATCAAGAGAAGAACATCATCACGGGTTGATGATATTGAAGTAAAGAGCTTGGAGTAAAGGAGATGATCATGAGTTGATCATCAAGATAAGAAGAATCCATCATGTGTTGATGGAGGTCAAGTGAAAAGTGCATCATGAGTTGATGTATGTCAAGACTTGAAGCAAGGATATGCATCATCAAGCTTCAAGTGGTTGCGCAAGGAAAAGGTATGACTAGCTAGGGCTAAGGATTTGTTCCTAATCTTTTACCGGTCTCGGTGTTTGGTTGGAGACCGGATTGCTAGTATAGGTTGCCGTACTATTAAGAGGGGTATTAATTAGTAACTTGAGTTAGTCATGTGTTGATAGCTCATTGTGTTTGCTCTAGCTCAACTTAACATGTCGCCTATATTTGCGAATGTGTTTTGCAAATAGTTGAGGCTCATGGTTAATCCTTGTAGCATGTTACTTGAGTTTGCAAATGTGTTTTGCAAATGGTTTAAGTCCATGTACCTTATTCCTTGTGGCGTTGATTCTAAAAGTTGGCAAATGTGTTTTGCAACTTGTTGAGAATCTCGCTTTTATCGTTGTTCGCATAGCGCATCAATTTGCAAATGTGTTTTGCAATTTGAAGTTGTTGTTTCTAATAATTCTGATGTTATCAGAATTATCGGTAGTACCGGTGTGTACTACGCAGTATGACCGCTGTGCGGTATGACCGGTGGTTCCTTGGCGGAACTACCGCACCTGTTGAGCATGTGTTGCTCTGTGATGGTGCGGTAGTACCGGAGTGTACCACGCGGTATGACCGTGATGCGGTAGTACCGGCGTTGGTTGCGCGGTACGACCGCTCAACGGTACAACCGGGCTCGTAGTGCGGTACTACCGCACCCCGGTTGTTCCGATTGTTACTTGACGGTACGTTTTTAACAGAGAGACACCTTTTGGGTGTGTTTGCTATTTTTGGTGTGCGGTAGTACCGCAGTGCTTTGTGCGGTACGACCGGAGTGCGGAACGACCGCGTGTTGGTTGGCGGTAGTACCGCGCCTCAATTATAACGGCCAGTTCAGAGCATGTGTTGCGGCTGAATCCGACCGTTGGACTGAGGGCGGTAGTACCGCTCGGTACATGGCGGTAGTACCGCATGTGCTGATTTTTCAGCAGATTTGCTTCCAACGGCTAGTTTTTGTGTATGGGCTATAAATACCCACCTTGGCCGTGTGTGGGTGAGGTTGCTGGTGCCCCATTGAGTTCCTTTGAACTAAGAGCAAGCCTCTCATACTCTTGTGTGCATGTGTTGCACTTAGTGAGTGGTTGAGAGCAAACCCTAAGTGCATGTATTGCATTAGGTTGTGGATTTTGTATCCATAGAGCTTTGGCACTTGATTGGTTCAAGTGAAAGTTGAGTCTTGTTACTCTTGGTGTTTGCCGACACCTAGGCGGCGTGGGGCGTTGTCGTCGGTGATCTTCTCAAGTGAAGCTTGTGAGAAGACCAGGCGATTTGTGAGTGGCTTGGTGCTCGCCATATCCAGAGCGGAGTAAGAGCAACCCTAGTGGATTGAGGTGATAAGATCAAGTTGGAGTCGGTTCAAGCGGTTGAACTCACTTAGAGGTGTTGGTTCGGTTGGAACCGGTCCAAGTGGTTTGGACTTACCTCGGAGGTGTTGCCTCGCGTTTGGAGGCGATCCAAAAGGTTGAACTTACCTCAACGTGGATTAGGGGAGACCGGCAAGTCTTCGATCACCACGGGAAAAATATCGCCGTGTCAATTGTGGTTTGCATTCTAGCTTTACTACATAGCAATTCATATTCGTAGAATTAAATTGCTTACTTGTGTGAATGCTATCTTATGTACTTGATTGTTTATATCATTAGTTGATTGCTTACAAGTCTTTGCTAAATTGCTCTATTGATTATTGACTTGTATTGTTGGTGCACTTAGTTGCTTAAGCGTTAATTGTGCTAAACCGAATTGATATTTAGCTTCCGCATTAGAAATCAGTTTTAGCGCATAAAAGTTTTAAATTGACTATTCACCCCCCTCTAGTCGGCCTACTCGATCTTACATCCGCACAGTTGCAACATAAATGAAATCATATCCATACAACAGAACGGCTAATGAGCAGACAAATTAATAATACATAACATCAAAAGGACCTTATGGTCAAGATTTTACAAAGCTTGCCATGCAGGGTTAAGGTCACGACCAGGTCTATGATCAGATCTACGACCAGAGTGAACTTGTAGTGGAACAAAATCAACTCATAGGGGGCCATTCGACATGCCCACTGACAATCAAGTGGAGGATGCCCCCTAGATCGTATGGTCTTCGAAGTACTCCTCTTCATAGAACTTGGTGCTCCCTAGGTCTTCTTCGACGACTGATCAACAAAGGGCGTAAAGTCATGAGTACATAAAGTACTCAGCAAGTCGTAAGGAACAGTATGCAAGTAGTGTTCATGCAAGGCTTGACAATGATAGCTTTATGGTTATTTTACAGAAAGCATTATTAACAGTAATTACGGTAAATAGATTGAAAGCATAATTTAAAATATTAATACATAAATAATCAAGTTCTTTGAAATCACTCGTGAACACCCTGTTCACACTCCCAAACAACTCGTGAACAACCTGTAAACTTTCCAAACCACTCGTAACCAACCACGACCATATTTTTGAGAAAAACTATCCATCGTGTGAAATCACCAAGTATTGTCCATAACCGGGGACACGGCTATTCGAATAGTTTTACACTCTGCAGAGGTTGTACAGCTTGATCCACAAAAGATAATCGCTTGATATAACACATGTTTCCTTAAACATATGAATCAAGGGGAGACTATCACAAGGCTTTTACAAAGCTCCGTTTTGACTCGGTTCTACTTGCTAAGGTTTCGTCTTCCTGGTCCCCTCTTGCGCCATAATCAACCAACACATAACCGACTCAAAATATTGCTAATTAGTTAGCCAAGTCTACCCCACAAATGGACTTGTGGTTGCATGGTATGGCCCAGATCAATAGCGCACAAAGTTAAGTCCTTAGATACTACTCAGGCGAAACATCATTATCCTAATGTGCTTCCTGCACCCCTTTTACTGCACGATCATTCGCTTGAGTATGAAATTATTTTTAGTTCAACCCGATCAAATGATAACCCCTACCATGACACAGCAAATTTTAATAATAGTGGCCGAAACACAATTCCATAAATAACTAATCAACTTTATCATCATTAAATCATGTGATCGAGAGACATCGCATAACTAAAGCATGGCTAAGCATAATACGCACCCATGTTGGTAGTACAATAATGTCCAACTAAGATTACCCAACCTACGGTGTCCAAGGGTACATATCAACATGTCATTCACAATTTAATCAAGGAGTCATATTGTCGAGTAGGTATTTAGCTATTCCCCCAAACTATTTTTATATAACTAGCCATGCATATTGATATAAAATAATATAATTTTGTAAACTGAGTATGACATGATCAAAAGTCTACGACTTGCCTTCGTTGAAGAGTTGGGATGCTTCGGTCGAGATCTTTGGGTCCAAGAACTCTTCGAAAATCTCGGAATCTATACATGCGAAAAGAGCCAAGTAAATAAAACAACTCCAAGTAAAATCTAAAAAGAACCAAACTAGAACCAAAAGAAAGATATTGAATTTAGACGAAGTTAGGAACTTGAATCACTCTGTTCGGAGTTCGAACAAAGGAGAACTCGAAAGTTCTGAAATCCTAAGGTCGGAAGGAGGCTCGACTACAGGTGGTCAGAAAGAGGATGCAACTGGTCAAAAGGTTTAGACAACCTGGTCGAAAGGAAGTTTCGACTGGTAGAAAGGTGGTCGAATGAAGGGTTCGACTACCAGGTCCCAAGAAGAATACGACTACTTGACCTGGTCGTAGGAGGGATACGAGAAAGGTACAACTACTCAACGTGGTCGTAGGAGGGATACGACTACTCAATGTGGTCGTAGGAGGAATACGAGAAGGGTGCGACTACTCAACGTGGTTGAAAGAAGAAAGAAGGATTCGATTGCTCAACGCGGTCGAAAGAAGAAAGAATGATTCGACTACTCGACGTGATCGAAAGAAGAAAGAATGAGGACAGATCACGGGAAACTCACTAGAATTGAGAGGGAGGCCGAAGGAAGAGGAGACGGTGAACAACGGTCGATGACTGCGTGGGCACTCCGGCGAACTCCCGACGGAGACAAGGGAAGCCCTGGGTAGATCGCGGTCCTGCAAAGCCAGAGCTGAGGAAGAGATGGCCAGGGAGTGGAGCTACTGTGAATGACGGGTGGACCCTTACAAGGAGGTTGCACAAAGAAGTAAAGAAGAAGGAAAGCAGTGCACTAGCAGAGCAGGGAGCTCGCGCGGGGGAGGGGAGGGAGGGGTCACTTACAAGCGAAGGCGGAACACGGTTCGACGAGGGATGCGAGCGGGATTCGCAGCGGTGTACGCGGCCAGTCACGCACGGGGCTTCGACGAACCAGCGATGCTTCGGAGAAGAGGGAGGGAGCACAACGTAGAACATCGTGAGGTGAACTCAACAGAGTGGATGATGTCACCAGGGAATCAGCGACGGCAGCGAAACACGAGGAGGAAGGTGGTTCGGCTGTCAGCAGGAGAAGCTTGACGGCGGCGCTAAAGGCGGTGGTGCGAGCTCCAGCTGGCGCCGACGAAACTTGAGGCACGGCAAAATGAGGGAGAGAAAGAGAGAGGTTAGGGGAAAACAAGAGGGCAAAGGCTCCCTAGTGCTCTATTTAAAGAGGAAGGAGGAGGACCGAGCGTCAAGAGGGAGCAGTGTGAAAAGGTGAGAAAAAACGCAGCAGGGTGGAGATAATAGCATTTAATGCACATGTCGCTATCGCTGTAGAAATGACGGCATTTAATGCACACGTCGCTGTTGCTGTAGAGACGACGGCATTTAATACACACATCGCTGCAGAGACGGCGGCATTTAATGCCCACGTCGCCGAGGAAAATGAGGAAGGAAAAAGAAGGTGAGTAGGGGGCTGACAGGTGGGGCTGATCGAAACCGAGAGGGTGGTCGTGACCAAGAGGGTGGTCGTGACCGAGAGGCTGGTTGAAATCGAAGGCTGGTCGAAACCAAGAGATGGTCGAATCGGCGCGCGGGGAGGTGGAACGAGCTGACGGACCAAGTATAAGAGAACTCAAACAAACCAAATTTCGAATTAGTTGAAGTTTGATTAATTCATATTAAATTGCTTTTAACTTTCAAATTTTCAAGTTAAGATTTAGAAATTAGACAAAACCAAACGGTTATTTTTATTTAAATTTTTTCAAAAAGCCCCAAAAATCGGGATGTTACACCTCGCCATTTCTCCTCCTCTCCCTCTCTTTCGCCAGAAGAGCGCTAGTACCACTTTTGGTCGTCGCACCGCCATCGCGCCACTGCCGCTCCGATGAGATCCTCCCCTTTCCACCCGCGTCACCGCATGTTCCAGGGCCCAAGGAACCTTTTCCCCCAAGTTAATTTCTCCGTTGGCCCACAAGAATCGTCGAAGCCTGCTTCTTCCTCATCCCCGGTCAAAACACCGCGCCACCTCTAGAAATCCCTTCCCAATTCCTTCCTCCTCGAGCACCTCATCGACCTCCTAGAGCTCCTCCAACCTCAGGAGATCACCGCTGCAAGGACACACTGCCGCTGCCTCGGATCATCGCCGCTGGCCACCCTCTGACCACCTCCGCTCTCCCTCTCCACTCCTGTGAGTTCACTGTACCCCCTAGTTGCTCGTGCGCTCAATTTCTAGCTTAGTGCTTTGCCGTTTCGTCTTAGTCGTCTTTGACCGAGAGCCGCCGCCGGTACCCGTAGGATCGCCCTGCGGAGGGGGTCCCATTTTTGGCTTTGCCAGCCGCCCCCATAGTCCAGCTTGCCGGTGACAAGCAGTGCCCAGGAGCTCCTCTGCTCTGTCGAAATCAGACCAACATTGTAGCTCGTCATTAAGACCAAATTGTTGTCTTAGGGCTATGCAGCAATTAAGGGCTAGTTTAATTACTGCTCTTTAGACTGACGTGTGGGGCGAGGTTAATTAATGAGGGATAATTAACATCTGATTGTTCACTGTGAGTCACTGATGAACGGGTCCCGCCGCCTTAAATGCATAGTGCACCCACCTCGTGGACCATGCACAGTGCGTGTAGACCTTTCTCCATGTATTGTTCCCATGGACCAAGTCACTAACAGCAGGACCCCACCTGTCAGTGAATAGTTTTCTTTAGAAAATTAAAGGAAAAAGGAAATAAAATACTGTGCAGTGGACCCCACCTGTTAGAGAGAGAATTTCTCTCTCCTTTGTTTATTTCTGGATTTAATCCAAATTTAAACTTTGGAGAGCCCGTTCTTGCTCATTTTAGCTCCAAATTTAATGAAATTTATTTCTAAAATTTTCTAAATTCAAGATCTAACAGTTTATAGTAGTTTTTTTTCAATTTGGAGTTCATTTGAATTTTCTTTTGTATTTATTTGTTTTGCTCGTCTATTTGTTCGTTTTTCCGATGCGATCGTCCGAGTAGAGTACGAGGACACGGAAGAGCCCCGTTCGAGCAAGCGCAAGAATTCTAAGACCTACTTGCTTTTGAGCTAGGTGAGTTAACATTTGATCATATTGAACCTACATTTTTGCAAATCTATATTTATTTAAATTATCAAATTACATGCCTAATTCCTTATGCAAATGTATGTCAAATTGTAAGGTAGTTACATGCCAACTTGATATTTTAGTATTATTACATCATCCCTTGATATTTAAATTACATGATCCTTGTCACCCTAGATAATGTATTGGTAACATTACTAACTATAGTTCGTACTTAAGCGGTATGCTAGTCTTGCTTAAATATCAGGGCATTAATTTCTTCAATCATCATCTTTTAAACATGAAATTTGTTTTGGGCAGTCATTGGAGGGAAATGACTAGTATATTTGAGATAACTTAGTTTTATGCTTCTCTAAAACCCTAACAACTTTTTGCTACCATATCTGGGCGGATGGTACGATGGTTGGTGCGGATGTAGCGCACGAGAAATGGTGGTATGTGGTATGCATCGCCTAGATAACTTTAAGGACTTAATCATGTGATGACCTCCCAATGTAAAACAATGCAACCACAAGTCTATAATGGTGTCGATCTGGCTAAATAATTTATATCCACCAATGCGAGTTGCACTATTGGAGTGACCCACGAGTCATGTCGCTGGTTTTAAGCCGTCGTGGACACGGGTCGTGTCGCTGGTGTAAGCCATCGTGTGGCGCAAGAGGGGATCTAGGTGTGGTAGACGTAACCACTCTCAGATGAAATCTTAGCGGGTGTAACTTACATTAGGGGATGTATTGTAAAGGCTTTGTGATGATCTCCTTGATTCACATGTGTAAGGAAACGTGTGAAACACAACAAGCTGATTATCTCTTGTGGATAAAGTGTACAGTCTCTGCAGAATATAAATTGTTCAAACAGTCATGCCCACGGTCAAGAGTAGGCATAGGAGCTTGCTTAAGTTAGTTTCTATTTTATAAACCTTTGTGGGTTGGATGAAATCTCGTCGGGTGGATGTAACTCCGATTTTGGATTTTCCTGTCGGACCCGGATTTTCTAATCCAGAATCCTCTGTGATAACACTGTGCTATTCTCTGGATCAGTAGATAGCACTCACAGATACATTGCTGAATCATTTCATACATGGCATAGAACCATACCATTCATTAATTTAGCACATCAGAGTTTACATAGACCGCGTCGGGTCGAGTTTTACAATATGAGCCAAATATACCAAATTGATTACATTACAAAAACAGAAGCGTCAACGGAAGCAAAAGGGGTTAGAGCACATCTCTCCATAGGCAAGCGATTGGGGAAACTCGCGTGCGTCCGATATTACCTAAAGACTCAGATAATATAGAATGCACGCAAGAACCAACAGAGTCAACTAGACTAGGGCGAGACTTAGAACATCTAAAGACTACACTACGCTTCATCATCTCCCGGACCTCCAACCTCTGGGTCCTCATAGTAGTCGTAATCTTTAATATTTCCTGCTTTTGAGGGTTTGGGGGGAGCGAGAATGAGCACAACTTCCGTGCTCACGAGCCAACACACAATGCAATAATATACATGCAAGGCTAAACAGGGATGGCTCGGGTTCTTTTATTTGATAAAGCAATGTTTTCAATTATCATAATTACAAATTCCTATCACTTAGCATTTAAACAAATTGCATTTTTATTAAAGAGAGCAATTGTGCAATATTTAATAACAGCAGAGGTTCCCTCCGCCTTATGCTTAATTTGATTGGGGTTGCCCCCACATATTAACATCACTAAGTCTGAAAACTCAGGAAAAATCCAACCCAGGGCTAGGTGAGCCCACCATATTTTCATACCACCCACAAAGGTTTTTGAAATAGAACTAACTCAAGTTAAGTTCTCATGTCCACCTGTGACCGTAGACACGACTGTTTAAACAGTTTGTAACTCTGCAGAGATTGTACACTTTACCCACAAGAGATAATCGTCTTGATATGTACACATGTTTCCGTAGACATGTGAATCAAGGGGAGATCATCACAAGGCCTTTACAATGCATCCCTCAGTATTAATTACACTTCGCTAAGGTTTCGTCTACAAAGGGTTACGCTCTGTTTTTAGATCCGTTAACCCTTACTCAGACCCCCTCTTGCGCCGTCGAACGACTTACATCGTGCACCCCGACACCCTTCACCACAAAGGTTTACGGCGTCGCGGATCATCTATTTGATGCAACTCGTACTGATGGATACAAATTATTTAACCAGGTTGTACTTTACAGACTTGTAGTTGCACTTGTTTTACACGGGAGGTCATGACAAGATTAAGTCCTTAGGGTTGTCTAGGCGGTTCATTCCACATTCCAATCCACAACACAACAGTCCTTGGGCTACATTAGCACCCACTGTCATACCATCCATCTTATCGTCCACCCAGACGGGGTAATAGCAATTTTAGGGTTTTGAGGAGTAAAACTAAATTACCACCTTTGTCTCAGTCATGGACCACTAATGACTGCCCAAACTATTTTTTATGTTTGAAGAGATGATGATTGGAACATTTTAATGTCCTGTACTTAAACAAGACTAGCATGTCGGTTAAGTACGACCTATAACTAGTATTACCATATAGTTACTAGGGTGACAAAGATTAAGGGATTCAAGTTGTCAGGGATGACATAATAATTAATTAATCATCAAATGGATATTTAACTATCTTAAGCTTTAACATACATTTGATTAAAGAATTAAAGCATGCAATTTGCTATTTTTGAAAGAATATAATTTGCATAAAATGTAGGCTCAATATGATCAAAGTATTGACTCGCCTTGATTGTAGGGAAGAGAGTCCGGGTAATATTGTTCTTGATCAACTTGGAGGTCTCTGGCGTCTTCGAACTCTACGCGGGCGAAGTACCAGAAAAATAAATAACAAGCAACAAGAGCAAATAAATACACAAAAATACCCAAATAAACTCTAAATTGAACAAGGCCTATGCCATTAGCAAGATCTTGAATTAACAAATTTTTAGAAATTTATTTTATAATTTTTGGAGCTAGAATGAGGGAGATTTGAGTTTTAAAAGCCTTTCTTTTGAATTAAAATATAAAAAGGAAAAGGAAATCAAAAAGGAAAAGAAAAACAGCAGCGGCCCATGGCTGCATTTCAGCCCAGCCCAAGGCCTTGGGCCGAAATTGAGCGCGTGGCCCACAGGGGGGCTCGGCCTGCCCGAAGGAAGAGAAAAAGGGGGGAGGCGGCTCGGGCCGAGCAAAGGAAAAAGGGGGAATGGGGGCGGCGGCGACACGCAGGGAAGGGAGGAGAGGGCCGGCGGCGGCGCGCGGGGAGGGGAAGGAAGCCGAGGGGCACGTGGCGGCGGTCTTGGCCGGCGGCGATCAGTGGCCGGAGGGGACGAAGGGGACGAAGGGGGTGGCTTCGACGGCTCGGGCGCGGCAAGAAGGCGGAGCAACACGGGAAGAGAGGTCTTGCTCGGGAGCGCGCGGCAGCGGCGACGGCGACGGGGCTCACCGAACGATGATGACGACTCCAGGAGGTAAGTCCCTCGGCTTCTTTTCTTCTTCTTCCTTTCTTGATCTTCTTCCTCGGTCCTCTTCTTGCTTTGGGGAAGAAGGGAGGTGGGGGGCAAAGGGAAAGGGAGGGCGTCGGGGCTTTAAAGGCCGAGGGAGGAGCGGGGAGGCTCGGGGAAAAGGGGGGTCCGGGCGAGCGTGCGGCGATTGGTGATGATGGCGCCACGGTGGCGTGTGCAGAAGGAGGGGGGCGGGAGGTAGGCGGCTGCAACGGAGGAGGTGACTTGACAAGGCGTGCGACAAGTGCAACAGAGGGAGCACGCGGGTGGCAGGCGTTGTCAGAGCACGCGAGGGAGAGGGGCTTGGCGGTGGCGCCGGAGAGGGAGGCGTGGGGTGGCAGAGCACGCGAGGGGGGTCCGGGCAAGGGTTGACCCAAGGAGGAAGAAAGGGACGTTACATTTCCCTAGGGATGTAACCCAGTGTTGTTTTTCAGTGGATGTAATCCTAGTAATCAAAATTAAGCATATGGTGGATGTAACATGCATCGTTATAAATATTGCACACATTTACTTTCTTTAAGAAATTATGGTTTGGTTAAAATGCTATGTCATAGGAGTTTCTAATTATTGTAATAAAAAATATTGCTTTTAGCAAATAAAAGAACTCAAACCATCCTTGTTAAGTCTTGCATGCATAACTATTGCATTCTGTGTGTTAGCTCACGAAGCACTGTTGCTTGTGCTCACTCTTGCTCCCCAAATCCCTCAGAGCCCGTGGACCAAGGATACTACGCATGTTGCGACGTTCCAGGAGCTAATGGCAACGAAGATGGTGGAGATTAGATTAGTCTCTAGTAGTCTAGGTCTCGCCCCAGTCTGGTCGGCTAAGTCGGTGCTTGCGCACCAATATTATCCAAGTCTTTCAGTAATATCGGTCGCACACAAGTTAATTACCCCAATCGCTTGCCTGTGGCGAGATATGCTCTATCCCTTTTGCTTCCGCTACCGCTTCCGCTTTTATGTAATGTATCATTTTGGCCTCATTGGCCGTATTGTAAACTTGACCCGATGCGGTTTATGTGAACTCTGATGTTTTGTAATTAATGCATGGTACGGTTTACGTCTTGTATGAAATAATTCAGTGATGTATCTGTGAACACTATCTACTGATCCAAATAATAGTGCAATAGATTCACAGAGGATTCTGGATTGGCTAGATCCGGGTCCGACATGGATGCAGCCAGCATCAAACACCAATTTATTTTTTAGAAAATACACCAGCTTGGCAAGCAAATAGTTGAACCGTTGCAACAATGGAAGCAGCAAGATCGAAGTAGAAGTCTTTCCACCACCAAACCTACAGAGGTAATGATGACACAACTGATTAAGGGAAGCAAATTTTACATATTAACAGTTGCTGCAGTGGTAGTGACGACAAAATGAATAAATGAGCAGATCAAGGAATTTAGCACGCAGAGAGATTAGATTGTTGCAAGGCATCTTACGTATGTATTTCATTTGCAATTAAAATAGAACATAGAGATTTCTGCAGATACATACACAGGATCTGTAGATGTTATCATATATGATACATACATGGAAATTGGCATGTATGGTAGTTTCCTTCTATTCCATGACTTTCTAAGGTTTAGAAGACTTCCGTTGCTTGTCCTTACGGATTGGAAAGCAAACAAGGAAAGAAAAGATAAAGTGATTCTTTCAATTCGTACTAGGTTCGGAACAGCTAGCAGGGACCACGTTTAATTCAGAAAGTATATTGCTTTTGCATCTACACAGAACCTTGCATCTGTTCTTCATATTTGCTTGGCATAGCTGCAACATAGAGGGAAATTGGACGCTATTTACCTCGTTGTTCTTCTGATTCTTTGTGTTTTACAGGAGTAACAACATGTCTGCTTTGTGTGGTCAAGTAAACGATGATTGAAGCGTGTGATTGGACTAATTTGAGTTCGTGGGTTGTAGTAATCGAGACAGTGGTTAACGTCATTGTTCGTCAAGTTGCACAGACCCAAATTATCACAATTCTACGTCATAAAGATCGGCCGTCCCACGCACGATGAAGCCTCCCTCTGAAGGTCCACGGCACCTTAGCACCGAACAACTCAGGTTGGGGAAGGCCCAAGCCAGCTAAATCAACGGTATCTCACAAGTTACAATTGCACATGGCTCCTTGGATCTTCTGGATATGGAACACGCCTCGGAAGGTGATCGGTGGAGCGCAATGATGAGAAGTTACACGACAAACAAATCCACTGGAGTTGTACCACGACTCAACGCTGTGGAAGCAGGCCGCACCACCGGAGCTCCACCGCAGCAAAGGGTGCTCGATGGTGACTAGTATGCCCTTGGAAGATGTCCTCCTTTGCTCCTACAAGATGGTTGATCGAAGCTGGAAGTTGCAGGTTACGGTGGTTTGAACTTTGAAGCCCTCTTGTTGGTGAGAACTGTTCTGTTCTGAGGTGCTTGGATCTCGTAGATTTGGAGAAATCAAGAGACAAGTAGGGTTACTGACCTTCTCCGGCAATAGATCTAAGCTACTCATCGATCCAGTTGCTGGCGGAAGGAGAACTCGACGTCGAGGAGCAGCAAGAACACATATATATCTGAACCTAAAATTGGCATTAAGCCTGCAACCTAAGTAGAATTGAACCAAGGATAGATCAAAATGGACCAAAAGGGGAGCTATGGAGAGGTGCTCCGCTGCCGCTTGTTGCCGGCGAGCTCGCAAGAATTATAACCAGCGGTTGGCTTACGTGGCCCCTTCACAAATCTAACCTTTTACACTAAAAATATATGTGGCAAAGTGCGCCAAATTTGAAGAAACAAATACCATAATTTGCACGGATAAGAAGTACAATTGGAACTCACACAAATATTGTCAATAGATTGGAACCAGCGAAAGCGGCAGACCGGACTAAATCGCTAATGAATCGGTGATAAAACGGTCAAATTTTAATGCACCACCTCTGCCGGCCAGTTTGGTTTGATTCGAACCGGCCGATTCCCACCTGTTTTATGAACCTGTATGTGTAAGCATCTAGGCCCCTAATTCATTGATTATTTTGTTTTGGTGATTAATGATGTGTAATTCATTGAGACTAACTTGTGTGTCAAGCATTGTTATGAAAGTTAGGTCTGGATGATGGCAACATATGATTCTTGGGCATTCGTGAATCCCCAAATATGCAAATGATGGCAAAGTATGATTTTCATGAAGATTAAGGACCTTATGGCTAAAAATGATCCAAAGAATTGAGTTTGAATCATTTTTGTTGATAGGTTTTTTTTTTCTTTGGCCGTACTATCATGGGGTTCAAGGCTAATAGCTTGAGCTTGACTAGGTTGTGTAACTAGTTGTGATGCACACTAGATCTTTCTAACTCAATTCTAGTCAGGGAGTGTCAAGGATCAATGTTTGGTTGCGACATCCTCGAATAATGCATCAAATCAAGCTAAGTCCAGAAAAATCAACAAAGGCGGATGATCCGACCTGAGGCATACCATGAGTCTAGATAGGGATTTTTTAGTGCTCTTCGATATGTGTATAGAGGCGGATTATCTGGGTCGAGGCGGACAATCAAGATGTACCATTAGTCTAGAGAAGGATTTTTTATGCACAATTTGAATTTGCACATAGGCGGATTATCCAGGTCAAGACGTACCATTGGATCAAAAAGTTTCCAAGTTGAGGACAATTGGAGGCGGATGATTCGGGTCCAAGGAGATCATCTGGATCTATGCAACAGCTATTTTTCTAACCGTTAGGAGTGTAGTGAGGCGGATGATCTGGGTCAAGGCGGATGATCTGGTTAAGGTAATTTTTTATAAACCTATGTGTAACAGCTAGTTTCTTGAGTTGTGGCTATATATTCAAAGTGAAAGCTTTCAAGGAAGCTCTCTTGGAACATAGGAAGGACAGCAACATGAAGGGAGAGTTCAAGAGCACTCACGAGCATAGGTTGAAAATCTATAGGAGTGTGAGAGAGTAGTTAGGCTTTAGTGTGCATCACTCCTAGTTGCTTAACTTTGTTAGGTCTCCTAGTTGCTTAACTTTGTTAGGTTCAAGTGAACTCTTTAGGCTTATTACTATTAGAATTCGATGATTCCTTGACAACTTGGAGGCAAGTTTTGATGACCTTCCACTTATCCGGAGCGAAGGACCACCACGAGTTGATTTCTTGGATCTTTGCATGGATTCAAGTAGGAGCTAAACTCTTGCGAGAGTGCTCCAATGAGTAGGGTAGATTGCTGAATCTCTGAGACCTCGGTAAAAAAAAATAGGTTGTCTCTTGTCTCTTTTGTGTTTCCGCATTTCAATTCGTTCTTTGAATTCCTACACTAGATTTGTGTAGGATTGAAATTTAGGCTGCAAAACTTCACTAGATTTGTGTAGTTGTGTGAACACATTAGCAAGCTTTAGACACATAAGTTTGGGTTTAGAAATTAGGTTTAAATTTGTTTAATTTGGCCATTGTTCAAAAAATATTCCCAATTTGCCCCCTCTCCTCTTGGGCATCCAATCCAGTTCAGTATGATATAATTATCTCTTGGAGAAAACTAAATAAATTATTTTAGTCAGAATATTTTACTTGTATAGCTCGCAAGAAGAATGGACACATGAAAGATCTCATCTGGACTAACATAGTCCATGTGACTGAATACGATAAGCGAACCATGGGCAAATGATGAAAGATTCTTATGAATGATACAATAAAAAAGGGGATGGTTAGTCTACCATTTAACAGGTCGAAAGGAAGACTACAAACAAGTTCTTGTCGACATGCTGAATCTACAAAGAACATCTGCAGCATTAGTTTCAGAAGACTTAACATCTACATATGTACATGCCCTTTCTGCTCCACCACTCTTCTGAGAAATACAACAAATAGGAGCCTAGAGCATGCTACTGACAATTATACCAACCGGATAAGGTATAAGTTAATTTACAAAAGGAAAAAAACTAAGGAAAAGAAAGCAGGTACACATAATACCTTCAAGGAAGCATTGATGAAAATGCTGCTATACCGGTGCATTTTTTTCACTTTCTGGATATAAATTCATGCGAGTGCTCACACATCACTCTCACCTACTCATCTGGCTTCTCTATCAAAACTTGCATATAAACTTCGATCGCTGATCAGACTTCGATCCATCTGCTGAAGCACTAAGCAAATTGTTCCAACGCTTGGCTCGCAGCAACTCATGTGCATTGTCATAAGCATAACCAAATCAATGAGTGGACAAATTTATCAATTCAGTCTCTTAACAAGGAGAAAAGTGAATTACCAAACTTCAATCATCTTCTTAAAATCTGATCAGCAACTACTGATCCAGATCCATGCAGTGTGTACTCTGAATGCAAACGGTGTGCTTGGTACTGTGATACTTAGTTGTACTGTGACCAAGACGGTTACCCAAGAATCTAAATTCTGTCTCATCCTCATCATCACTATCTATATTCCTTGGAGTAATCCTATTTTGGTAACTCCTCCATCTAAGTAGAAAACAATTAAAATAATAGCTCACAAGTTCTTTCCTTCCCTTCAAGTGAAAAAATAAGTGGAGACGGTTCCAAAAATTCCTGCGTGAAGATGGTGTATTGAGTCGTGCTACAGCCTTGAAATTTGCCTCCTCATCATCTGTCCAAGAAAGTGCAATTTCCTCACCCATACGATCAAATCCCCAATCAAAGAAAGCTGAACCAAGTTCACGTCTCAGTAGAAGTCTCCTTTCTGCTACATGAAACCTAACACAATCTACTGATCTTGGAAGGTTGCAGCCGCAAACATCTTCTCTACCTTTGCCAATAGGGTCACCGCAAAATAGTGCTTTCCTGTTTCCATTTTCTGGAGGCCAGACCTTTGTGCCCAACCATTTTAAGGTTTCAGAATCATTGTAACTTCCAGGCAGCTCACCAGTCCATTGTGGCACCTGTGCTTGATAGTCAGAGCCCACCGGTATTTCATTCCTCTGCCGACTTCTAAAAAGCCAACCATCAAAAGAGTTATGCTGCTTCCCACCCTCATGTTTCCCTTGTCCAGTCAAGTTGCTCTCCTGTTCTATGACCATTAAAGACCCATTCATATTTTCTACAACTGTTGTTAATTCATTAATACATGAACCAGGATGTCCAACCACAAGTTGAGGTTCTTTACTGCATTTTGCTTGTGCATCGATCCTGGCACCGGTGGAACTCATACAGCACTTGCAATCCATTGGAAATATTTCCTGCGCCAACAGAAAAAGAAGAGTTAATTTCAGCAGTACTAGTAAGCAATATATCAGGTTCTATAGCAAAATTATGTATTAGCAATCACAAAGAAAAAATCCATGACAGTGACAATTTGAGAACTTGCAATTGCTTTTGCAACCATACAAGATTTTGAGTTGTCTCATAATTCCATCTCCAGGTTATAGTTTCTTTGGCAAATAAAAAAAATGAATTGCAGTCAAATTCCAATTCTACATGAATTAGAATTGGGACTCAAATTACAGAGCTAAATTCAGTTCAGGGGTCTAAACGGACCCTTACGTAAATCATACAATGCAGAAGAATTTATACACGCAATAGGAGTTGGTTTAACTGTGATGTTCAATGTAGATCAAGTACTTAGGGTATTTTGTCAGCATTTGCTCAAGAGCCTGTAAATTTCTTCTTCATTCTAGTCTCCTGAGTTCTTGATCGTCTGATCTAGTACTGTAACTTGTATCTACAATATTCTTTCGGAACAGAACCCCATGTAAATAGGGTTCCTAACTAAGTAGAATTTCTAAACAGAGCAAGATCCCTAAATGCAATGGTGAACCGACAATGATAGCGGAGGGGTCTGTGGACCCCACAAAAATAGAAGGCTTAGTGTTATGGACTGATTTTGGGAGGAGGATAGTTGGGGTATGATTGAAGAAGATAGCAGCAGGTAGATAGGAAACAGCAGGAACAGAGAGAGGAAGGAGCTTCGGCAAGTGAGCAAGTTGTTATGGGCACTCTTTCATGGAGGGTAAACACCACCGTGATGGTGGCCGGGCGGCGGCAGCGTGGTTAGGGAGAGAGGATACTAGAGATGAGAATGACTTTTCTATTTCTTTCTTGCTTGAGAAAAACAATTACAATAGGCCTACTTATATAAAGTGTTGTCCTAACAATTATGGATAAGATCAATGTAAATAGTATATTTCCTAACTAATAAATAAGATACCAAAATAACTAATATTACCTTAGGAAACTAATCAAATTATTTAGGAAATAGATAACTTGGTAGGGAAGAAGGCATCCTCCGCGTGAACCTGCTGCTACAGTACCCACGAGTAACGCACATGACAAAAAATCTTTTTAGAAGCATGGAAATTATAAGGGAATAGCCCCAGAAGTATCTATAACTATACATTTCACAAGTCCTAGATCTATCGCTGGTTAAAAAGAATAGGTTTCATAATTCAGAAGATCACTAGCCAAGTACTCGTGCGTTGCAACGGATTTTAAATAAAACATAATATAAATTATAAACTTAGAAAACCAATATACATAAGGTAATTATCCTTACAAATGAAAGTTTCATACATAATTTGCATCCAATCAACAAGTCACAGAATCTTATCACAAACCACAAATACAGATAATTTAATTATCCATAGAAGATTCTTCAAGTATCTTATACATGTGTGCACATATTTATCTATAAAAGATCTCATCAACTCAAGAAGGGGTAGATGGCAGACTCACCACCACCACCAAATCCTTCTTTTATAATAGTAAAGATACGTGAATCCATTTACTAGTCTATAAAGTATAATGAGTTTTTTATACAAGAGGAAAATCTAGAAGTTGGAGCAAAAGGAGTCTTCATAAAATCAGTCTTAACTGGAGTTGAAAACATAGTCCGTGTTCCTAGAAGAGAACCCTGATATGAGTTGGTCCTGAAAAAACTTGTTGTCTGAGCATCCTAATGCTAGTATTAATCTTAAGAGGACTATTATAGATCTGCAAAAGTTACGAGAGTATTGCCATGTTCTATGTGAGCATCAATCAATCTGAATTTGGAATGCTTTCTGAAACCAAGAGTGGTATAAGCCCTAGAGAGGTAATAAGCAGATAACTGAAGATCTTACTCCATGACCAAAGTGTGATGCCGGACATACCAAAGGCCCTTACAAGATATTGTAATCTCAATGAGAGACATTAACCTCCTAAGATATAACATGTACGGTGGAAGTTGCCTCCATAAAGAGTTCTTGCAATCCTTCCCTTGAAATAAAAAAGCTACTTGTTAAAGGTTTCCTAGATAGAACTGAAAGTGTTCTGTATTCTTTTGCTGTTTTCCACAACCCAATGTGGTATGGGGGTTTGTAGTTACATATTTTTGCTCCTACGAAATGTTCTTTCTTTGGATGCACATGCTTAGAGATTCACAGAAACCAAGTATTTTGACAACCTCATTCGAATTTCTGAATTAATCAAAGTCAAGAGAAAACCTTTTGAGTCCCTCTAAACTTTCATATTACGAACACCTTTTCATCATTTTGTATCAAGATAAATTAAACAATAGTCATGGAAGAAAATATTAACAACAAAAAAGTATGCACCGTCTTATAAACACAGAAACAATCAAAACTAGTTCGATAGTGATTCAATCAGGCAATGAAGATTACAATTAGAATGATCATTTGAACATGTATCGACACTCAAATATAACCAACTCCTGTAGCAACTCATGACATCTAGATAAGTATGGCTCAAAAGGGCAGAATGGGACACCAAAGGATTTTCGTAATGAAAGGAGAACCGAGAATTGTACAAGGCAACAATTCATTTCTAAGCGGAAATTTCTTGTCGTGATAGTAAGCTTTGTTTTGTCATTTTATCTGGAAATTTCTTTTTAAACGGTCGTGTCTTTGTAATAACTAACAATAATAAATGTTCGAACAACAAAATTAAAATAACACACTATAACATAGATGCATTAACACTCTTAAAATGACACACTATCACATAGATGCATTAACACACTATTCTTTTCTTGGGAACCATTACCAATTATATTGGAGTAAACATTTGAATACTCTTGTTAGTTCGGGTTAAGTAATCCAATCTTCAATTCAGATCTTATATCAAAATGCAATGAAACAACATCAAGGTGTCAAACATTTGCACAAATTCATCAAAAGTGTCGAAATCACCTGCAAAAGTGCACCATTGGTCATGCTCGCCCGGCGAACCCTCTTCCCGGACACCGCCTCCCTCACCGCCAACGCCATTGAGAAGTACCCATCCACCGACCCAGAAACCACTGTACCTCCATCCCAGACATTCTCGGCGAGCTCCCTCACCCAACCCAGCATCCCAACCATGTCGGCCCGCTTCCTCTTCAAAATTGCATGCTGCTGCTCCCCCTCATGGCAGTCCAAGAACGATTTTTCCTTCTCCCTTCCATTGGCATCAAAGAACAGCTCTGGCTTCTTCGTCCCGTTGCCGTCCAAGAACGGTCCTTGCGCTTCCAACAGCCTCTGGATCCAGCGGTCTAGGGCGCCGAGGTACTTGGCGTAGAGTAGCTTGACGGGCGCCGCGAGGGCGGCGTCGAGGCCGGCGGATTCGGAGGCCGCGGCCCAGGCGATGGGGGAGGACGACACGGCGGCGTAGCCGCCAGCGGCGCGGACGGCTGCAAAGAGGCGGAGGAGATCGACGCGGAGCCCATCGCCGAGGGCCGCCGGGAGTGGGCGCGCCTCGCGCTCTCCGGGGTAGACCTCGCGCAGGAACGCGGCGAGGACGGCATCGAACACCTCGGAGGGGTCGGAGGCTGCGGCTTCGGGGATCTTAAGATCCGCGCAGAAGCCCAGGAACTGCAGCTTTTTGAGGATGGAAAGGACGTCGGCGACGGAGTCCATGGACAGGGGAGGCCTCGCCGGCGGCGAGGTCACGACGGTGGGCCACGGTGGCGCATTTTCTCTTATTTTTTTGCTATTTTTTCTTTTTTGGGTTTTGCTCGTTTCCCCCTTGTAGGCGGTGGGTGGGTGGGCGCTGAGGAATTTTTATCTAATGTTCAATTACCACTTATTAGTATCTCTTGAAAAAAAAGTTCTATAGTTAATCTTGTTCAATTCCTTCTTATTAAGAACCTCCTCCTAATATCTACCACTATCCCAATCTCTATCGTTCTCTTCGTTCCCCTATTGCTATCACGCAACCACTATTTATATGAATCAACACACTCTATGTTCATTTATTTATTGTGTGTTTTTTGGTAAACTCGACTAATTTGTAAATTTGTATGCATACAGAGCCATATGCACCGCATCAACTAGTTTTCTAGACCCGTTTCGTAGTCACTCGGCATTGCCAAACTAGAAACCTAAAACTTAGTTTTATTACTAAAATTTTAATGTATACTATTTGTTGTGCTTTCTTGTATTTGTGCATTTGGGTGTTATTTTATTTTTAGCCATACCTTCTACATTCAGGTGATGAATTAGTTACAAAAAGCGTGAAAAAATAGAATTAGACCTAATTTATGGGCAATTTTTAAATAAAATACTTTTTGATTTGGTAATTGTCTTTTCTAAACAACAAGACCTAATTTTAAGTTTAGCACAGGGCTCTCAAATTCTAAGAAATGACCGTGATGTTGGGTATAAGTTGATAAACCAATTAAGGGATAAATACATCCCAAATGTGGAGGCGCTTCCGGAAGGCAACACAACATAGAGCTAGCCAGATGGGCGGCCTGGCCCAGCACGGCACTGGCACAATGCGGCCTGGCCCATCTCTACATGGCCCATCGTGGCCCGACTAATAGATGGGTCATGTTGTGCCGACCCATATGTCGGGGAAGCGGCCTAGGCACAACCCGATGGCCTGTCATGCCGTGTTGGGCCGGCCTGGGCCCATTTAGCCCGACGGGCCGTTGCGGCCCACTTAGCCCGTTTGGACCGAAAAATTCAAAAAAAAAACAGAAAAAAAAATCCCAAAAAAATATGTAAAATTCAGAAATAGATATGAATATTGTAAAAAAAAATGAGATAAGCATATTAAAAATGTAATAAAGAGCTTTATTATTGTTCAAATGGCTACCTCGTTAAAACATTTGCCAAGTAAAAACTCAACATGGGAAAACCTTGGCAAAGCAAAAATAGTATAGTCTATAGCTCTACATACATCCTTATTCTATGTGTCATTGTCTAGGTACAGATTTTTTGAACACCTACGGCAACTCTGGATTTTCCACAAAGTGTTGTGTTCATGAATCAGCTTGTTCCCAATCTTTCACGGTTAGAAGTATTTCCACCACCTCACTTGTGAGACTTGTTCTTCTCTCCTCCAATATTCTTCCAAAAAGACTGAAGTAGACTCGAAGAAAACCATCGAGACAGGAACAGTTAGCACATCATGTGCAAGTATGGATAGCACGGAATATGTTAACTTATGGGCTTGCCACTATTGCAAAATTTCGAAGCCTTCTGAGTTGAAATCCACCATATCGTTGTCCAGATAAGTGGATAGTTCCCCACTCCTTGGGGTTGTTCTTGGCTGAGCAAGCGACGCTGTAGAAGAAGAAGACCTGGACTTAGAGGAAGAGCCACTGAAGATCTTGCCCCACATATTTGTCTTACTACTTGAGGCGGGGCTACTGGAGGTCGTTATAAGCGGACTCCCCATAACTTATTTTCATACCTTTGGTAAACCTCGTGTAATCGAGAACGAACTTCTGCAAAAATAGTTAGTATAATCTAGCCCTGTAGTATCACTAAGAAGATCAAGTACATTACCAAATACTTCAATTTTAGCTTTAGTATCTAAAACAAATGCAAATACATATAGAAAAAGGGATTTCTCTTCAATATTTAAGGTATTTACTTTTCATAGCAACAATAGCCTCGCGTAAAACTAAGTTATTTTTATACATTTTCAATTGAGTAGCAATCTATAAAATACTATACACAATTATAAGAGATGTTGGATAGTAGACAGCGGACAAAGCAACAGCGGCCTCATAAAAAAGTTTCTAAATATTGTAATATCTTCTCAGTAATGAACCAATATTGCCCACTCAATAGTATACTATCGCCAGTGCTCTGATAATGCGTTTGAATAAAAATAGAAAAAATATTCTTATATGGTAAAAGATTCTTAATTATCAGGTAAGTAGAGTTTCATCTTACAGGCATGTTCAAACCGAACTTTCTTAGATGTACACCCATCGCCCTGTAGAAGTTTTTACATGCTGTCGTGCGGTGCCGTGCCAAATGGTCAAAACGGTTAAAAAAAAGTGCAGCACTGCCGCACGTCGCTGCCGCCCTCCACGCACCACGCCTTCGCCCGTCGGCCGCCGCCCTCCACGCCAGCGCCTCCCCCTCCCGACCTCCTCCCTCCACGCCGCCCCCCCCCCTCTCCTCCTCCACCTCCTCTCCTCTCCTCCTCCTCCTCCTCCTCAGTCCTTCCGACTCCCTCCTTCCAGAGCTGGCCCTGCCGCCTTCTCCTTCCCCCAAGCTGGCGCCTCCTCCTCCTGGCTCCCTCCCTCCCTCACTGGTTCATCGCTCCTCCTCCTTCCCTTAAGTCCCAGCGCTCCCTGCACCTTCCTCGGCCTCTCGGTCCTCTCCGCAAGCGGGCTATGTGGGCCGTGCTGGCATCGGGCTATCCTGGCACACCTGCACTGTTTGTGCCTGTCGGGCCGGCCCACTGTGCTGGGTGGCGGCCCAAGCACGACACGGGGCTTCGTGTCGGGTCAGCACGACCCATAAATAGTGTGGGGCATGCCGTGCCTGGGGCAGGCCAACAGTGGTGTGCCTTGGGGTTTGTTTTCTCTCTATTATTTAATTGTTTAGTTTATTTACCTTGTTTACGAGTAGACGTTGATACTTCGGGAAGTTTTGAGCAAGGAGGAGTATACCAAGATCAAGATCAATCACAGGATTTATTCCAAGGCAAATCGTGGTCCTTTGATCATATTGAATCTATTATTTCGAAAGTATATTATTTTATACAATGCATGCTATCTTTATATAAATTATTTTGGGTTTAGCTATTATCTGGTGTCATTATGCATCTACTAATTATTTGAATGCTAGAATCATTTGTCACCTTGGCATGGGTAATTCTAGTTGGACATATTTGTATCACCAACATGGGTATCGTATTGATGCTTAGTTCAGCTTAGTTACGATGGGTTATCATCACATGTGTCTAATAATTAATCTTGACTTAATGAAATATGAAATCATGGTGGTGAGCCATTATTGTTAAAATTTGTGTACCATGATAGAGTTATGTCATTGGTTTTAGTTAAACAAAATAGTTTTCGCTCGGACGAGCAGGTTGGTGGATTGAGGGTGTGGGTTTAGCACATTTTGGTTGTGGAAATATCGTCTGAGTAACTTGTCAAGGATTTAATCTTGTGTGTCATTGAACTGGACCTTAACCGTACAACCACATATCCTGTATGGGCGGGACCTGGTTAACTAATTAGCAATGTCTTAATTTCGGGTCTGTCGTGGAAAGTGTGAGTTATGGGAAACATATCTTCACGGTGGCACAAGAGGGGAGCCTGTCTGGTCGGAAAGATATTCAGTGTTGAAACCTTAGCGGGCAAAATTGGGTTAAGAAGGAGTTTTATAAAAGCCTTATGATGATCACTTAAGTCGCACACCTAAGGAAGTGTGGTCAGGACTCTTTGAGTTGATTAATCTCTTGTGGGTCAAGCTGTATAACCTCTGCAGAGTGTAAAACTATTCAAATAGCCTTATCCGCGGTTATGGATGTGCCTGGGGATTTCACACGGGAGATAGAGTTTCTTTAAAAATGAGTCGGAGTGTGAATGGGAAGTTCACTTTATGAATATAATGTTTGTTTGGTGAACAGGTAATTCACTTCGTGTTTTGTCTTGGGAAGTGGATGGGTAGTTCACTAGTTGTTTCAAAGAAATTGTTTACTTTATATATTTACTATCCTTTTCAATTACGCATTTCAATCTATTTATTGTATTTATCGTCAGTGCTGCTTTCTACAAAAGAACCATACAGCTAACCTTTGATCAAGCCTTGCATGAATACTATTTGCATACATTTTTCCACGATTTGATGAGTGCTTTATGTACTCACGGCTTCAATTTCTGCGATTCAATTGAAGAGTACCAAGCTGCTCAAGAGTTCTTCGCCCAAGAGGACCATGAAGGTTTTGCGGATTAGGATGCGTTCTCCACTCAATTGTCTGTGGGCATGTTGATTGGCTATTTCAAGAGTTTCATTCCGCTGCAAGAGTTTATTTGTTTCTTTAGCCCTGCATGGCAAGTTAAGTAAATATTGACCATAAGGTCCAGTTATTATTATTATTTGTTAATTTGAGATCTTTTTAGTTAAATCGAATAAATGGATGGTATTTCATCACTGTTTCCTGTGAGCTAGCTACTGATCTAGGACTAGTTCATAATACACAGAGGGTTCCTGAATCATAATTTGGGTCCCGACAAAGGTGGTATCAGAGCTATATCGACTGTAGAACGCAACCTTAGTTAGCATGGTCGTTTTAGCCAAAAGCTTTAAAATTTATTTTCTAAATCAAATTAACTTAATTGGATTTAAGTGGTTGTTCTTTTCGCATCTATTCTGTCTTTTTCTCATCTCAGTCTATTCTATTCTTACCCTATTCTATTTCTTCTCATCTTCTTTTAGAGGTCTTGTCTCTTGAGCGTTCTGAACTTTGATTTGTAATCTTAAATTGATGGTCTTGTCTTGCTAATTTCTTTAGATGGTTCAAGTGTACCGTGATCAAAGAGAAGATTGGCCTGGAGTTCTTCACTGCTTCTTGTAGAGTTTGGGAACAAGCAGAGGTGCAACCTACTTCCCCAAGGAAAGGAAGGTGAAGGGGCACAGAGTTGGATCGGGACAAGGCCGCGTACGCAGTGCCGGCTAGGCTTATAAGTACTACCCCTTCCATACCGGGTTCTCCTGCATCCAGACTTCAACACAATCTCACTCAGATGGACAAGCACTGGGAAGAGGTCCACAAAATGCAAAGGGAGTATGCGGCCCAAGAGGGACAAAGGGAGCGTGCCAGGAGGCCACCTTCCCGCAATGACGCCCCCCTAGCAGCAACCCCTACCACAACATCCCAACCGAGCGTTCGCCGCAACACCCGCCCGAGGAGGAGATGCCACCTCTCTATTGGTGCAGGGACAGATACAAGTTCTTCAAGTTCAAGCATCCACTAAGCCTGGGCATATGTTACTGGGGTTGTGAGAACTACTCCAGCAACTATCCCGACCGCCGTTGGGACACAAGCTGCTATCGGCGGCCGGTAAGGACAGGTAGCAGTATATTCTCCTACCATTTCTCTTTTGAAGTCCACACTAACAACCTCTCCGTCTGCCTGTAGTCCCTGGATTCGCTATGTGGCTACCGCAAGTTGATCGACCTAGAGATCCACCCACACGACCAGTGAACTCTTGACTGCAAGGAGTGGGATGCCAACAGGGACCGCGAGAGGAGGGAGGAGGAGCGCCGCACTGAAGAGCACAATCAGCGTATCCGGCGGGAGACACAGGCCCATCTTGAGGCGTGTAGGCGTAGAGAGCGCGAGAAAAAGAGGGAAATGGCAGTCGAGCTCGCAAGGAAGGGCAAATGGCCCCGGTCCACACAATAGTCCGACCCTTTTCGTCCATATGTCCCATGTATTTCTAATTCCCTGAAAGCATGCGTGTACCGTCCATGATTCCTTAGCCTGCGTGCCATGTAACCTCTCTTGTTAGATCAACTGTCGTGTTGTTATCGTTGCGCCATTTCTTCAATATTGTGCACTATGTTCTGAATTATCATTTTGATTACGTGTTATGATGTTTTCCTGCATGTTATGTAATATCAGTGTGTATGAATTCCTAAGTGCATCGCGATATCACTTACCTTCCTATTTACGAATTATTGATACCTCAATCGTCCTCGCAAAATTCTTTAGAAATTCACCACACTAGAACAACATACAACGATCACAAAATGTTATTGCGAGTCTAACAAAGTTCGTACCGTTAAAAAGTTATAAAAAATCAAATATAGGCCAAGCAGTTTAGGGTTTCAGCTACCTGTCGCTAGTTGAACTGGCGACAGGGGGGGCGATAGGGTCCCTATCGCCAGTTCAACTAGGGATAGGTTCCTGTCGCTAGTTGAACTGGTGAGTAGACACACATTTTTGTAATTTTTTGGGATGATTATTTATTTTTGTAAATTTATTTTAAAAAATATTATTTAAAAAAAATCTAGCTTATGTCTCTAAAGGTTTTTCTATAATGTTCATACAAAATACTCAAATTGCAAATTGAGAGGGGAATGATGTAACACCTAGTCACATAAGAAAGATGGAGAGTTTGGAATAACGGATTCAAGAAGCTCAATACCCAAAGCTACCCCCAAGCACCAATGCAACCAGCTCAGGGGCCTTACGCACTACGCAGTTCGTTGGAAAGTTCAGCGTTGTGCACTTCCCACCGTTCGCGTCTAGAGTCTGGGCTTAAATGGTGCCATTACGAAGTGAAATAGTTAAAATAGTCTTAGTACGTATAAATTAGTAAAAATAGCACCGTGTCATGCTAAGAATTCATGGCAGAGGGCCTACCATGCGTTGGGCACACGTTTACCCCGTGCTATTGATTTTGAGCTTGGTACATATGTCATTTTTGCCAATTCGTCTGAAAGGATTATTTTTATTATTTTGTCATGAAACAGTGCTATTTTAGCCATAAACTCTCGTGTCCACAGCGTATGGCACCCACAAAGTGTTAGACGTGTTAGACTCAACACATCAGCCAAATGCTAAGTAACTTGTTTTCCCTCTCTCTACTATTTGGCGACTGCTTCTCTTCGAGGTAGAAACCAGAATTATATTATTTTGATATAAATGATAGGAATAAGTCTATTTTACTATCTTGAACTACCATATTTGTCTAATTTTCAACCTTCAACTACGAAATCAGGTAACCATGAACCCTAGACTATCAATACCAGGTATTTTACCTGCTCCCCAAGGCCATTTGAAGGCAATTTTAACTGATGTGGCACAGATGTGGCAGCCTAGTCAGCAGAGTCAACAAATAAATTAAGAAAAAAATAGTGGGATCCTCCCGTCAGCACCTATATTTTTCATTTTCTTCCGTCAGCACCTATATTTTTCATTTTCTTCCTCCTCTCCCTCCCTCTCATGCATTCTCTCTCTCTCTCTCTCCCTCTCCCACGCTCTAGCGTCATCGTCACCATGCGCCATCGTTGGGTCGATGGGCTGTTACGCTTCTCTTCCACCACGGTAGCCCTCGGGTCCTCTACCGGCAGCGCGAGCAAGGCAGTGCTCGTGCTCCCTCCGTTGCCCTTCGAGGCAGTGCTCCCGCCGCGGCCGCTAGACCCCGTCGAGGAGGCCCCGACGCTTGTCAGGTCCATGAGCACGCCCGACCTGCCGCTCATCTGGAAGTAGTCCTCTGGCAAGGCCACCATCATTGAGGAGGACAACACCGAAGGGGGAGGGAGCGACGAGGACACATAGCGTCTGAAATTGGAGGAGGAGGCGTAGCTGCGACTGAGCGAGGCAACGGCGCGGCGGCGACCGAGGGAGGCGGCGGATGGTTGCAACCGTGGAGGAGGAGAGAGAGGGAGAAGTGGAGGATGAAGAGAAAGAAGAGGTGGATAGGGGATGACGGATGGGCCCATTGTATATTTTATTTATTATGATGATTTGGGGCTGACATGGCATCCAGCGTGGCCCAAGACCGCGATGGAATGGGCTCGAGGGGGTCATTTATCCGGATTTGATATTTTAGGATTGATGGTTACCTAGTTTCGTAGTTGGAATTTAAAAATTAGACAAACATGATAGTTCATGGTTGTAAAATAGACTTATTCCTATATTATATAACACACAGAGCAATAATACCCGACCACTTCAATGTTTTATTTCCTAGAATTAGTAGAATTCTCTAGGTAAAATTTCTTAGCACTCTGTGCCCACGAATGGAGCAGAATCGTGGAAGCCATGTCCCCTACCTGTGTTTTTTCGAACATTGAGGGTGTAAAACAACAAATAAATCGCCACCCATCTGGAAGTATCCCTCCGGCGAGGCCGCCATCATCGAGGAGGACGACGCCGAGGGGGGAGGATGCACGGCGTCCAAAATTGGAGGATGCCCAGCGTCCAAAATTGGAGGATGCCCAGCCTTGAGACGTATAGTGATCAATGGTAGAAATTATTGTTCATGTTGAACTTTGTCTTGTTCTTATCTCGCAAATGCAATCTAGTTAGATTTTGAAACTTCGTAAAGTTATAGGATATTAATCCACCTATGTCCATTAATCTTTTAAAGTTCATACAATTTGTCAAGTTTGCACCATATCACAAATGAGAGTGGGCCACCAGAGTTGCGCACTATGAGGCCCCCATTTGGAACATGGGAAATTCTTCATGTGGGAATTGGGTTGTTTCCTATAAAATTTACTTGAAGTGGTGGCTGCTCTTCAATTCTTTACCAAGTGTAAAACTCCTTTTTTTGAAATTTTCAATAACCACGATAAATCGGGGGTTCAATGTCAGACAGTAAAAAGACCCTTGATTCAGCATAGGTCGTAGGTTCATGCTGCATGTGTAGTACATGTTACCAAACTCTGGTGGGTTAGTTCAAAAGTAACTTTTGTTGTCCACTCTGAGCAGATTGTAATCGCCAATTTTCTGAGTAATGAACAAAGCTCCTAGCTCCCCCTAAAAAAACTAGCACATTTGTTCTAAACTTGATTTTGTATCTATTTCCACAAAGCTAGCTTCCCCTAAACAAAGCTAGCACATTTGTTCTACAGTTACCACATGTTGGCACCAAATTTCTCAGGGGGAAGGCACTCGTCAACTCTTTCTTTTTAAGTAGTAGAGATATAAAGAAGAGATATGTCTTATTGTATGTCGTATTTCACATTTTGAAAAAACAATCGGTATTCCACTTTAACCTTTAATTAACTAGAAATGCTCATGTGATAGTGGAGTCGAGACTCGAGGCGTAAAACTGATATAAATCATTCAGATGTATTATCTATTGGCAATTTGGATGTTTGTGACCGTTAGTTACTCTCTCTGTTTGACTATATTTGTCTATGTCTTTGAAAGTATCGGTTTCAATATATTTGTTCAATGAGGAAATCTAGAGCGTAGTTATTGTAGTTTCATGACAGTTGAATAGATACGTGAGACAGATGTCAATCATTTAAATAGATGATAAGTGTGGCGATTCGAGGTTGACATCGTGATCAATGTCTGCTTAAGTTTGTCTTTCACCAATTCCAATTGATACACGCTTGGTAAGTTCGATATCCTGTCAAGTTTCAAATTTTTAGTCCCATATTAAACTTCTATGAACACTGCAAGTTTAAACACGCTCGGTAGACACGTTTTATGTGCGCATATGCACCTAAGATCCTAAAATCCCTTTCTTTTTTTTTCTACGTTTTGTTTAAGCAATTTCATGCATTTGGTTTTGCTTCACCACACAAATCCTACGTTAGCTCCAAGACGATGATCTCTAACTAGAAAAGTAAATATTTAAGCTTGATAAATTTCTAGCTAGGCAGTCTGCAAGACTCACTCAAATAAGTTGTGTTATTGAATTAGACAAAACAGAAGGAATAAAACAAAAAGACAGAAAAAACGTGTAAAATATGAGGCAGTAAAGACCCCATTTGGAACACAGGGATTTAACATAATACAGTTCAATTCTCACAGAAATCGAGAAAATTTACATGTTCCAAACAAGACCTAAACTTCTTCACAACATAAGAATATAGTGCGACAAGCCCATGCCAAAGGTCTAGTAGTTATTGGCCCTCTTTGTTTAGGCTTTTTGTCTGGCTTAAAAGCAAAAAAGCCTAAGCATAAACAAAGAGGGTGTTTTTTTGTTCGGCTTATAATAAGTTTAAGCCAATTTAAGCCTAAAAACCATAAGCTAGAGGAGAGGTGCTTTTTTTGGCTTTTACGAAATAAAATATCCCTTTACCACTGAAGTTCACTAAAATTACCCACGAAATGCCATCGTATATAAATTGAAATCCATCCGGTTTTTTCCTAATTCCTCCTCCCCACCGCACACTCCTCACCAGACGCGATTCGATCTCCCCTCCCCTTCGCCATCGGCCGCCGTCTCCCTTCCCTGCAGCGCCGTCTCCTCGCCGGCGCCGGCCGCGCGCCTTCCCCTCGCCGGCTCCTCCCAACCGCCCCCGTCGTTGCTCCCTAACCGCCTCCCTCCGCCCCGCCTCGCGCCCTTCTCTCTCGGATCAGCTAGCCCGTCGCTCCTCCCCAACCGCCGTCGCGCGCCACTCGCGCCTCCCCTCGGCTCTGCCTGGCCCCATCGCCCTTCTCCTCGGATCCGAAAGGTCCGTCGCTTCTCCCAACCACACTCCCATCTCATTTGGTGCGTTTTACGTAGCCATCGGATTACGAAATTGGCCTTGGTTCCATTTCCTAGTGTAATTCGAGTGGGCTGCAAAGAGTTGTTGATCAACCTCGTCGCAAGGAGTTGTCGTTCCCACCAACGACTTATTCGATGATTTCCACTCGTGCCATAGCCGATGGAGTCTAAGTGCTCGAGCAAATTTCTCTACATGCAAACTTTCGAGGCCTCCTTGCTTTTTTTGGTCTACATACTCTCTAGCAGTTCATTTTGCATTTTGTCTCCACGAGATCATCGCACCTCATGTTCAAAGGAATCTTCTTCTTATTTTGTCGATGGACTTGAGGAAACTCTTAGGCATGCAGTCGTTAGAAAGTAAGTAAACTAGGTCATCAAGATGGTTTTCACTAATGTCGTTCTTCTCACATATGTAATTAGTTTTCCTTGCTAGGTCGCTAGCTTGTTTGCCGCTTTGTCCACAAAGGGTGGAAGTCCACCTGCACACCTTGTGAGGGACAGTGGCGGTCCGAGGTATTTGAGCAGAACCTATCTTGCATTCTTTGGGATGCCTTGAAGGATGGTGCGAATGTCGATACCTTGGCATTTAATTGGCACAACTTGGCTTTTGTGCGGGTTTGTTTTCAAGCTGTGAATTCACAAGTTATGAAGGATTTGCACTAAGCGCGGTAACATCTTACCTTGTGGGGATAAGAAAATGGCGCATCATCGTGTAGAGTGATGTTCGTAGTTCGGCAAAGCGATCGTGGAGAGCGGAAGGATGGCATCATATGTGGCCTTCTCCAAGGTGTGATGGAGTGGATCAATTGCAGAATGAACAACGATGGGAGAGTGGGTCACCCCGCCTAAGGCGTGGCCATGTTTGATGGGTACCCTAGGGACTCCGTTCGGAGAATTCTAGAGGAAGATATTGCTAGAAAGTAATCCTGTTCCACCGTATTGTGGGAACCATGTGTGTAGCTTCGTATGTTCCTCATGAACAAAATCGTGTGTAGTTTTGTACCTTCATGAACTATCAGTCAAAACAATTATGCGCTTTTGTGCCTTTCTAATTGTTGCTTATCAATCGGCTAAGTCAAAATAATTAAAATGATGTAGTAAAAAATTACATACATGTTGCCATTTTCAAATTTGATTCAAAAGTACAAAAACATTCATATCAATGAAGCGTGATGTGTGAATTTGGTCTCGAATCGACATCCTCGAACTTTGATATCATAATTTGAGCATGTTGGTTGCAAAAATATGTTTGGTATTATCAAGACATGATCAAGGATATTTTAGACATTTCAAACAAAAAAAAGCCAACTAGTCCATAAAAAGGCAGATTACCAAACACCATCGGTTGGCTTAAAAACTAGAGGCTTATAAGCTACTTAAGCTAAAAAGCTGGCTTTAAGCTATAAGCCAAAAAGCCTAAGCCTAAACAAAGAGGGCTATTATATGCCAAGCTGTGTCCCTCGTTTGTTTTCTAAATTTCCTCTTCCTGTTTGGATTGATAAACAATTTATTTTATAGCTGTTCTACAAATTCCTCCGGATTTTCCCTACTCCCAAATGGTTGTATAAAAACAACTTTTGTACGAAGCCCAATAAATGTTCTCATGGATCTGTGGTTACTCCTACAAAATGAAGATAAATGATGATATAGTCAACTCTTCTTACTCTATACCTGTTTAAACGACAGGCAAGATCTAGAAAAGTCCGGTCTTAAATGATCAGGTCTGGCTTGACATAGTGCAAGCCCGAGGCCCATCCTAAAGCCCGAAAAAGGCTGATTTTCTTGCTTTTCTGATTAAAAAATGTAAAATATATTTTTTCCCGAATGAATTATTATTTTAAATTATTTTCCTGAATAAAAATAATATTTCTAACCATTTATTTAATGTAATCGTCTCTTTCGGGCTTCAGACCGAGTTTGCGGGCTGTAAATTAGGGCCCAAGCCCGATGGACAGGTCTACTCACTCCCAGAAGGCCAATAAAAATATAAATAAATAAATAAATAACTATTTGATCGTCCACCGAATCAAAACGGCGTGTTACTGTTAGCTCAGGAAATCCGGCGTTGATGTCTTGCAGTTTTGAAACGGCACCCGGGAAACCCTGAAAAACGAGACGGGACGGGCGCGGGAGGCAACGCGAGCCAAGCAGCCCCCTCCCACCCCCGGAACTCATACCCACGTCTCATACACCGCACGCACTGTAAGTGGGTCCTACCACCGAATGAATCTACCTGTCAGTGAGGCAGGGCTGATGATGATCTGTGATAAAAGTATTGTCGTTTCGGGTGGCTCCGGACTTGTGACCCGGCGCCTCACGGACTTGAGCCCCAAACAATAAAACGCCCCTCAAGCAAAAACCAGACGTACCAGAGCAGCGCGCGACCCACCCCCTGACAGAACACGTCCGGGAGCAGGCGTGGCCCACGCGTCATCGAGACGGGAGTAGATAAGGCACCGGTGGGTGGTGGGGGACCGACAGCTGGAACGGACGCGTGTCGTGCCAGCTGGGGCCCACACGTACGGAGCGGGTAGCTTTAGTGCTGATCTTTTTGGCTTGGCTCGTATCGTAGGTGCACTAGTTTAGTCTTAGTTTCTTCCCGTAGGCTCGGCTCGGCGGGTCGGCTTGGCTTGGAGGAGGAGGGCACGAGATTGGCATGTGAGCTGGGTCCACGGGCGCACAGCGCGCGAGATCCCTGATATCTATCCTCCGATCTGCTCAGCGCCCTTATTTAATTTTTGGGAAAAGCTAAAAAAACACTATAACGTTTCCACCCAAAACAACATGATGCCCATCCGCCTCTCTCTCTCTCTCAACCTCTCTCGCTCCTCTAATATGCTATCGCGCCTCTCTAACCCACCCAATCCATCTTCAATTCGCCACCCACCTCTCTCTCTCAACCTCCCGATCCAAAGCGGCAGTGGACGGCATATGGCCATATGGGTGCTGCGAATGGCAGCAGCTAGTGCCACCCGATTCATCGGAGATAGTGGTAGATCTTGTCGTGGGGGCAGCCTGAATTTGGCAAGTTGTGGCAGCAATGGCTCGTGCATGCGAGCTTGAAGTGCGGTGGTTGGGCATGCAAACTCCATGACGATGATGGGTGGACGATCATAGGCAGCACGCAGGCTTTGTGTAGATGACGGTGGTGATTTTGTGTTCTCCAGCTGCAAGCAAGCGTGTGGGCTCAATGCAATGACGGTGACAAACAAGAAGGAGCGTGGGCCTAGCAACAACGATGATAGAGGTGGGCATGTAGGCCCAACAACTCGTGTGAGATTTCAACAAATTTCATGTAAGCTTGATCAAGTTCTATGTAAGTTTCGTATAAGTTTCGTGTAAGTTTCATTAAGTTCTATGTAAGTTTCGT
The DNA here is from genome assembly GCA_036346255.1 of Ampelocalamus luodianensis. NCBI lineage: Eukaryota > Viridiplantae > Streptophyta > Magnoliopsida > Poales > Poaceae > Ampelocalamus > Ampelocalamus luodianensis. Next base: position 8,161,663 of record CM070623.1, read on the forward strand.
GTAAGTTTCATCAAGTTTTATTTAAGTTTCACTAAGTTTCATGTAAGTTTTGTGTAAGTTTCATCAAGTTTTGTGTAAATTTCATCAAGTTCCACAGAGAAAGGAGGCTGAGCTTCATTCTTTTTGAACTTTGAATGCTTGTTAGGCTTGCTTGAAACTCGAAAGTTTCATTTCGTCTCGTTCAGATGATTGAAATTTCCTTGAAATCTTTTTTTAAAACTTGCATTTTTTATGAAACTTATTTGAAACCTTTCTCAAACTTCATAAAAGTGTCGAAAGTATTTTGAAACAATTGAAACTTGATATCACCTTTGAAATTTAAAGTTTTGGATTTGAAATGTGAAACACATTTGAAACTTTAAGCTTCATTCTTTTCGAACTTTGAATACTTATGAAGCTTGCTTGAAACTCGAAAGTTTCATCCTATCTGGTTCAAATGATTGAAACTTCCTTGAAACTTTTTTTTAACTTCTTGAAACTTGCAAAAAAAATTTATAAAACTTACTTAAAACATTTCTCAAACTTCACGAAAAGCCCCGAAAGCATTTTGAAATATTCACAAAAACATGCTGAAACATGCTTCAAACATCAAACTCATAACCTAAAATATTTTTGAAACTTTTCATGAAATGCATTGAAATCTAGCCAAAACTCCAAAGTCAAAATCTGGAACTTTTAAGCAATTGAAACTTCATTAAACTGCATGAAACTGCTATATCGTTGGAAATACATTCCAATAATATAGTATGAGCTAGTAGTTCCCTCAATTTTTGCATATGCATGCCTTTTTTTTTAAGACCCAACTAATTGCAGGAAGTGGATTCCTCCTTCAATTTTGGATGCCATCCCGATTATATAGTTTACTTAAACAAAGTAGTATCTTATAGGACACTCTGAGTTGGTGAAATACAAGGCAATGCATGCACACAAATACTTATATTTAATAAGCTTTTAATTCTGTGTAAATGACATTTTCAACTCTTGTCGAAATCGAGTTTGAAACTTTCAACCCAAAAATGGTGAACTTTCAACTTAATTTCAGAAACTCTCTGTAATTTCATAAGCTTTCAACTCAATTTTGGAAATAAATCAAACTTGATTTCAGCCACAAAGCCACTTTCACTTGGGATTGATGGTGGAGGTTGAAGATCACCATCGGATTGATGTCGTTCTAATCACCCCTGGTAGCAGATATCACCGTCGACGGTTAGGGTTTTAGAAAATGGTAATAAGATGGTGACAATGGATGGCACTAGCATGGTGGGAGCGCAAACGGACGGCGGGGTAGCCAAACTGGAGGTGGTGGTGGTGGTGAGGCCACGGTTGAAACGGGGAGGAGAAAGGGATAGAGATGTAGTAGAGTGGAATATTTCACAATGAAGAGGAAGGAAGACGTGGATCCCACATAGTTATCCTCCCATAGAAGAAAAAATATAGAAAATGAAATAGGGTCATGTGATTTCCAATTCAGACAGGGAGTCAATCGAACTGTGTGGTGCAACACGCGTTCGTGGAATAAGAGTTTTGTGGAAACGTATGGCACTAATTTTTCTTTCCACTTTCAACTGTCAATGGTGGAAAAGACCAAAATATCCTTTTTTACTCCCCTTACACCATCCAAAATATGGTCCACTTGTTCTATTTATTGGCCTTGTTTGGATTTGTATAATAATAGTGCAATAGAACAAGGTTTGTATAATGATAGCGCTATAGAACGATGGCATTTTGTTGTTTTTTATCATGATCGTTCAAAGTGGCGTAGTGCCATATGTTTCATATAATATATTTTCCTATTTATTTAATATACGAAAAATATGATCTTTTGTTTTCCCATGATAGTTGATTGGGAGTGCATTGTGTGCTATTTTTCTTGTGCTAACCACATTTTTAGCCATCCAATTACCTTTAGATCCGTGCCCAAACGTTGTTCATATGATGAGGACTACCCCACCTTATTGACATATATACCTACACGTCGAGATTCAAAACACTATCACAAGGTTAAAACTAAACTTAATGTTCATAATTATACTTTGTTTGAAAGAATGTGACTACGACTTTGCTTATATGAGTGTAGATATTATGGATGTCCTAAAAATAGTGTGGGTCAGTGAGAGGAGAATGAGATCGTCCCAAGAGAGAAGAAGGAAACCATCAAGGAGCATGCAAGCCCATGCGACCACTTGGCCTCAAGCCCATGCGGCCAAAGGTGGAGGAACACAAGCCCAAGCCAAAGGGAAGTCCACTTCCACACCCACCTAGTCCAAGAGGAGTCCAAGGCAAAGCCCATGCGGCTAGAGAAGCAAGAGTTCAAGTCCAACTCATTAAAAGGGTCGAAAGGAGCAATAGGAGCTGATTTTAGTTTTTGCGCTAATTTATGAGTTCCACATGAATTTGGAGGTGGAATCCACATGGACCTGCATGTCTTAAGTCTTGTGGGGCCTTGATTAAGCCTTGTATCTCCTTTTAAATTTGTTTACAAGTTCTAAAATAATTTAGAGTCAGGTTGGACTTAGAAGACGAACTGGCCACTTGGGCCAACTAGAGTTTGATTCGAGCTTAGCCCATGTGTGTGTAAAGAACCTATAAGGTCAGGGGGTGCACACCATGCTATTGAACCACGAAATTGGAAGAACTCACAAATTTTTATTGCATCGTTTTAGGGTTTGTGCTAGACACCGGATTGCCTCCTTGGAATTGTGTGACGCCATTGATTTTCTTATTTGTTCTTGATTGAATTGCAGTGAGATCATCTCCACTTTGGTCATGGTCAATTGGAAATTACCATAGCGTGTGATTCAGCGAGTTCATACGTCGAAGGTCGTTGCATTGGCATCGATTGGCCTCGTTGATTTATTGGGTTTCATGGTGTATCCCAGATTCTAAGTCGTGAATATCGGACACCTTGTATCAACATACCTTGAGCGAAATTTTTTTATACCACTCATACTTTACCCATAGGACCTTGTTTGCAATGCATGATTTTCCCAATCCCTACGGAAATTAAACTAGTTTCTGTGAAATTTCTACAAAACTCATGTGAAAATCGTGCATTCCAAACATGCTCTAAATGGTTTTACTTTTTCTCATTCATAAATGCCTACTCTTCACCTTCCTCGTACTTTTGTTAGTACAAACATATCATTACAGTTGTTATTTGTTACTTTCTTAGACAATTTTTGAGGTGTTTGGTTCAAGATCGTAATATGATAACATGGTAATAAATACAGTTAAATCTTGTTTGGTTTGGATGGGCCCTAATCCAAATACATGGAATTAAATACCCAGTAGAAAGGCCATTCTGCTTAGTATTGGGCATTATTGGAATGTAATACTGGCCTAGACCATTGTGAACACATATTCCCATCATGCGATGTGCTCCGCTTGATCCCCTCCTCCCCCATGTGCTCCACTTGATTTCCTTCTCCCTCGACGCAACAACACGCTCCTCGCGACCCCCTCCCCCCTCTCTTATTTCCTTCCCCGTTAAAAGACCACCCGTGAGACCCCAGTTTATTTAGCTTGTAATGCTTAGTCTTCCACTGACTCTAGCATCACAAACAAAATGTACCATGCCTCGGGAAAATGTATACTTCCCAGAATTACAGTATACACACCCTTTTACAAAATATTGCATCAATTCCATACAACACACAGAACCAAAGCTAACACTTTACAAGCAAAAGACATACATAAAAGTTATTACAAAAGAAAGACCAACCGGCCAAGAACTAAAAGAACAGCAGAAGCAAAATGCCATAAGATGGCTAAGACAAAAGCTAACCGGTTTGCCATACACCCACAAGGCAATCCGATCGGGCCGCCAAACTAGTCGTCTACACCGCAACAAAACTCACAAAAGTCGATCCCTTGGGGATCAACCTCCTCTGCAACAAATAAGCAAAACAAATGAGTACAAAAATGTACTCGCAAGACTTACGAGTAACAAACCTATATACTACTACATGCAAGCTTAATCAAAGGAGAAGGCTTAAAGGTTTATTTTCAGCATAAAGCAAGTTTTATTTGCAATAAGTAATAGTTTGAAAGCAGTTTTAACAATCTAAATTTTATTTGCATAAATAACAACGAGACAATAAGTAATAACATAACCACAACCTGGAGATGACTACCCTATAGTCATCACAATAATAGCACGAATTACCCATTCGTACCACCTATGTCAAGTTTTAATTTAAGGGGAATTTTGAAATATGTCACTCCTGAGTTTGTGGTTTTGAAATATGCCACTCTTCAGTTTTTTCTTTGAAATATGTCACTCCTCATTACACTCAGGAGTGGCATATTTCAAAGAAAAAACTCAAGAGTGGCATATTTCAAAACCACAAACTCAGTAGTGGCATATTTCAAAATATACCTTAATTTAAAAGGTTGTAGTCTAGTTCTCACGGGGCGTATCCGAGCGTGTCCATAACCTAGGACGAGGCTATTTGAATAGTTTTAACCCTGCAGGGGTGTACCAATGTACCCAAACTTCAGACCGCCTTTTTGCCAAGCTATTAAGCACACTTCTGAAGATATGCCGGCACGACTAAGTCCTACGAGACGTTTCCAATATTGTGTATTAACTACGAGCCGCTCGTATGGACCGCAACCCATACGCTTACATTGCAAAGCCGAAACCCAACAATCCCATCCCAAGCGAAGGCTTTTGGCTACTACAATGCTCCCAACACCACCCCTCCTGCGACTCAGAGCCAACACACGCCAAAGTACTAGGTCAAGAGATGTCTCATTTCCCTCTAGTGTGGTTAGCACGCAAAATGCTTAGTACGGTGGTGCAAGTAACTCGGTCCTTAATGACCCGGGCACCATTTCAGTCACACCCAAAAGCACACCATCTTACCATTGTGCCTAAGTCAAAATTATTTTGTTTTCATTTTTAGTTTTCACAAATAAACATAGCACAAAGGCTGAAACATAACCAATAATAAGTTCTGTGTGATCAAGGTCATCGACTAAGTCGACAACCACCCAATTCTACCGGTAACTAAGCATTGCTAAGCATCATATCGCAAAGACAATAAAAAAACCATAAATCATCCACTGGGCTCTAATTCACCAGTGAGGATAATAACCTATGGTAGTGGCAGGGGTCAATAATTTCAGGGCAACAATGCAATAGGATTAACTACCTCTAATCGACAAAATTAATCTTGACACAAAGAAGCATGCATACTTAGTTTTTGCAAACAAGATATTAGACTTTAAAAGTAATAGGAGCAATATGATCAAATGATGCTACATCTGCTTGCCTTGATGGAGATCACTTTCTTGCTGCAGAGGATTACTCACGCAATCAACATGATCGTCGGAACCTATCGAAAAAGCGAGGAAATCCAATAAACTCAACGAACACCGAAAGAAACTCAAAAGCCAAAGTCATCCAAAATCCATGAAATTTATAAGCAGGTAGAGCATGATTTTAAATGAATTTAGCAAAAAGAATAATTTGATTTGGATTAAGGATGCAAAAGTTATAGCCTAATTATGTTTAGTCTGCCAGAAAAATCAAAATTAATTACTATCTGCTACTGTTCATGGCATAAATTTTCAGAAAGAATTTGAACTTGAAAATTTTATGGTAGGTAGGTATTGACATCCTAAGGTTAGCAAAACTGAGTTTACTTTATTTGGAGTTCAAATGAATTACTTATGATTTTTCTAAGTTGTGAAACTAGAACATATCATTTTTCAGAGGTACACATATGAGCAAAGCCTACCCTATGTTAAAATAAAATATTAGAGGAATTTAACAAATTTTAGTTTGCTAAGTTTGGAGTCACAGGGAATTACTTGTGTCTTTTACAAATTTTAGACAATTTCTAAAGTGCAAACAAGGATATTCAGAAATTAAATTTGTTAACAAATTTTCTAGAGCAGGGTTAAGTCTACAAACATTTTTAGATTAAAATTCATTTAAACAGGGATTTAAAAAAATTGGAATCACCTATAAAGGAGTTAAAATGAATTAGTTATGAATTTTCAAAGTTTAATACAATTTTCAGTTCACAAATAACAGCTTACCAGAATTAAACAAATCCAACTAAAAAAGAAAAGACATGGAACAACGTGGGCTGCAGATCTGGAATCCAACGGCCCACGCGCTTCGCAACAAGCGCACGCGCGCGCACCGACAAGGTCTCTACCATTGGATTTAGATCCAACGGCCCACCGCGAAAGAGACGTTCGGCGGTCTGAACGATCCAACCAACGTGGACCGCTGATCTAAAGATGAGTGGCTCACAGCGAGAGCTCCAATCGGAGGTTAGAATGCTCACGCCACCAGAGCCGCAGATCAAGAGATGAACGGCACAGAAGGGGCGGAACACAAGGAACTCTAAACGCTGAGGAGGTCTGGCCCGTTAGATCAAGATCTAACGGTCCAAAGCTGACGGGGAGGTCCTAAAGGTAAGGATCTAACGGAGGAGGTCTGGGACGGCCAAGATCTACCAGAGGAGGTCCTGGACGGCCTAGATTTACTCGGATGAGGTCATAGGCGATAGGATCTAATGGAGGGAGGTCCTGAATGGCTAAGATCTCGCCGAGGAAGGTCTTATTGATCAAGATCTGCACGAGGAGGTCCGCACATGCAAGGTTTTAACAGGAAGAGATCTGGACGGCTTCAGATCTCCATGGGGAGATCCTGAACGGTCTAGATCAAAGCGGAGGGAGGTCCTGAGGTTCTCTTTATAAGGACCAGGGGTGGTCTTTTGCAAAGAGGACCCCAAGGAAGGTCCTGGGGGTGTTTTTTTTTTTTACAAAAAACAACCACAGGGTGATCTTCTTACGCAGGAGTGATCCTAATGGCTAAGATTTGACCTAAGGCGGTCTTTACGGCTAGGATCTAAGATATGAGGAGGTCCTGGCAGCTAACGTTGCGCAAAGGAAGACCTAACGGCTCAGAGCTAAACCACCGAGATCATCAACGGCTAGGATCTAACCAGGGGAGGTCCTGGCAACTATCGTTTTAACAGGGGAAGATCCTACGGTTTAGATTGAATCTAAAGAGGTTTTTAACGGTCAAGATTTCACCTAAGAGGTTCCAAGCTTAACAACGAGCAAGCTACCGACAAGCACTGTAATTAAGGCTAATGATTAGACTAGGACAAATTAAATACTAATCATTAGGCTACAGGGTTTGTCTGAGTAAGGTATGACAAAAACCCGAGTTTGGTTTTGAGCTCACCGCCGGTGACTCCAGCCACGGCGGTGGGAACCAAGGACAGGGATGGGTTCTAAATAGCGAGGTGGACCTAGAGGTACCAAAAACCAAAGCTAGAACACCTCCTACCGGCAGCTAGCCGGAGACGACCGTCGGAGGCAAAATACGGCAAAATGCAAAACTAAGGTGGTCCAACAGAGCAGGAGCTCCAACGCTAAGGTACTAAAAACAAAAGGTTACCTGAGGATGGAGCGGGTCTAGAGGTGGTCAGAGAAGATCCGGCAAAGAAGGAGCTGGCCGACGCTGAGGAAGAAGAAGCAAATCCAGCCAACAAAGAGCAAGTCCCCGAATTGACACCTCTGCGAAGTCAAACCAACTAAGTTAGGGGAAATGCTCAAGTTGGTTAGAAGAACAAAAGGGCACGCCAAGAGTTGCAATTGAACCACTGGAGCTCCGAGGTCCAGCAATGGCGAAGAGGGTGCTCTCGGGTGTTTGAGCTCAAGCGACCGAGAAGGAAGCTAGGGTTGCAAAGTGGTGTTGAAAGAGAGCTAAGGAAGGAGCTCTGGGACCTAAATAGCTGAGAGAGTGTGGACACCCGGTGTATTGGAAATGTACTTAATTAAATTCATACTGTAGCACAATTATTAATGAAGGAACAGTACTGTCCCTTTATTAAAGATCATGCTAAAGGCATAAATTTAACAAGTAACAATTCCAATAAACAGGATCCCCGGATATATATATATACCACAATGGTTCCCAGGATCAACGACCATTGCATATATATCCTTCAACAACATTGCATCAAATACATACAAGTCATACATTGACATAATTAAACATAAGTTTACAACATTTGGTTTAGTACTACAATTATTAAGTGACTTGGTCACTTCAAAAGTCTACAGCGGAAGCAAAACAAAATAGCAACATCCACCAATGGCCTCATCCACCCGCAGGCAATTGCGTGGAGGAAAGAAGTAGCTTTACTCGTTAGCGTCACCCTAATCGGTGCTAACGGGTACTTCATAAAGATAACCATCCTCACCTGCAACAATAGGTGATAACACCTTGAGTACGGAAGGTACTCAGCAAGTCTTACACAAACTAATAAAAGAAAGTGGTTATTAGAGCCTATACAAAGGAGTAGAATTTATATATGCATAAGGTTACAACATGAAGGTATAAAGGTTCAAATTTGCATAAAGCAACACATCTTAACCTACAATTACTAAATTTTGATAAAGCAGTTTAATAAATCAAAGTTGGATTAGAACAGTAAGTAAATGACATAATGTAAACAATACAGTGCATGAATCCCTCATGCAAAGCCAAAAACCGAAACCAGTTTTGAAAATCAAAACTTCTATACAGGTGACATCAATTCAAGTTATCGTCCATGACCGTGGACACGGCTATTCGAGCAGTTTATACCCGCAGGTGTACATCTTTACCCACATGACTTAGCTAGCCCGTTGCCTTCGGATGCCTCCGAATGATGACATACTTCCTTTGGTATGCCGACCGGGGAAACTAAGATTTGGTATTTTTCAACAAGCTAATACTATTGAGTTGGACCCCCATGTGTGAACTGATCTCGCTTAAACAACGACTGATAGCATATGCTTAACCGGGGCACACATGTTGCGTCAGTAATGCCGATCCAAACAATTTAATGCGAACTGGGCTCACTACCCATATTAGGATGCAATCGACACCATTAAGGTACGTATATGCTACGGAGCACATATACGCCCTCACCCTTCTAAGAACATCTGATACTGACATACAAGCTCACATGACATACAACGCAGTCATCAGACCTAAGCATCTATGCCATGCAAGGTCAATACACATATTCTTACTTTCCTGTTTCCAACCCAATAGTCTTAACATTTTACTTAACCAAACAGCGCCCATACACTGCATGTGGAAGTACGTGGGGGACTTGAATTGAATAGTCAGAGTTCAGTCCTTAATTAACCCGGACAAGTCCACCACAAATCCCAATCTCGTGCACAAAAGCACCATCACTAGCTTCCTCTTGTCCAGATCAATTTAGATTTAAAATACAAGTCTGATTTAAAGAAACTGGACAAAGAGTTTAAAATAATAAAAGTTCATTTGTGATTCCCATGTTTGACAAGATACCCTTGTCAAACTCTAAAATCTCTAGATCGCATGTCTAAGCCAAAACTCAAAATATACTATAATATACAATACTATACTAAGTTTGAGTGTATGGTGACAATTGAGGTAATCCATCATGTTAGGTCATAACTAACTACTAACAGTCACAATTTGTATTTTGGAAAAATAGCATGCACATTGTCACGGATTTAGAAAATCTATTGTATAAAATTTGGGACCAATATGGTGCGAGAGGAAGCTTGCCTTGATAGTAATACATACATTGCAGGAGTTCAGTTGCTCGAAATAAAGTCAAAAGCTTCAGATGAACCAGATTCTATAAGAAGCAATAAAGTCCAATAAATGCCAAAATCGACAATAAGTTCAAAATGGAAGAAATATGCATGATCAACATGGAAATGCATGATTAGCAGTATGCTTAAGCCATAACTACCCATAATAGTGATACTATCCCATTTTATAACCTACTGTTTTCAAATGACAGAAACTAAGGTTTAGTTCAAAGTTTCAGTTTTCATATTTTGAAAAGAACCGAAAACAGGACAGATAGCAGATTTTGGGGAAAAAGGAAGATAGATCAAGCAAAGGTTCAGAAATGAAACTTAGCATGATCTTTTAGGGTAATTAATATCCCAAGCTAACCCTAATCTAACCCTAATCGATCAGATTATCAAAAGCTGAAGAAAACTTGTATTGTCGGTTAAGCCGACAATAAAGAACAGAGACAAATCTTTGCTAAACAAGCTAAATAGATGATGACAATGATTAAAAGAACCACTTATCATGCTACTAGGGTTCAGTTGAAACCTAACTAGGATGATAAGTTGACAGGAGAAACCCTAGGTATTGAAAATGACATAAAAGACTGAAAAGTTAGAATAATCACTTTTCAGTTTGAAGCAAGTTGAAGCTACTGATATTTAAAAGAATGATTCATATGATCTCCTAAGGTCTTTAAGATGCCCCAGAAGTCAAAAACTAGGGTTTTAGCTTACTAGTAGAAGAAAGACACCAAAAATTGAGAAAGTTGATTATGCCCAACAGAGAGATAACCTTCGGTTTCAACCTACAAAAGATGTCAAAACCTTAGTGCAAGGTGAAACCAGGGTTTAGAATGGATAAGCAAAAGGAACAGGAGCAAGAACTCCACTGGACAACAAGGAAAATGATGAGCTTCAGTGGTCAACAATGGTAACAATAAAAAGCTAGGGTTTATATATGGATGTTGAGCTACAGGGCAAAGTGGAAATGTCTAGAGTTGATGAGGTGTCCATTTAGGGCTAATTATCCCAAAAATTAGTTGCATAAACTTTGGGATAAGTCCTCTCCTCTGTTTACAGAGAGATCTGCGCGCAGAGAGACAAGGAAGATGATAAGAATCATCTGACATGTGGGTCCCTTTGTCATCCTCAGTCGCGCGCGCTTCCTAAAAGCTCAAAAGAATCTCAGCCGTCCGATTAGAAATGGGCGGCTGTGATAAATAGAGAGGTCAAAAGACTTTAATCGGTACCTTTAAATATGAGCCGCACGATCTGAAACGAATGGCGGAGATTAAAAAGAGCTTTACGGGCTTTCGGGGTTTTAAGTTCAAATAGGGACGTTGGATTGAAATCCAACGGCCCAGCTCAAAAGATACACGTCATCCCTTAGATGCGCTAATGCAGCACCGTCCGATGGAACTTCCACGGTCGGGATGGACGCGGGATCCGGATGGTCCGGTTGCATACACTCACCTGGACCCTACGATTAAAATCCAATGGCCCACTAAATTTGGGCCTTACCTGCGCTCAGTCAAAAAGGAGCGCCGTAGGATTTAAATCCAAAGGCCCAGATAGCTGCGCGCCTTTTATTTCAAAATGAAACGAGCGACGCGGTTAGATCAAGAATGGACGGCGGAGATCGAGAGGGACTCCGGAGTCGTCCGAATGCATACATCGCTCTGGACCATACGATGAAAATCTAACGACCCAGAGAAACGCGTACCTTAACAGCACGCGGTAAAAAGGGGACGCCGTGAGATTTGAATCTGACGGCCCAAAGAAAAGCGCGCCTTTAGATTTAAAAAGAAAAGAGGAGGCGCTGTTGGATCGTGAATGAACGGTAGAGATCGAAAGGGGATCCGGAGTTGTCTGATTGCATACACTAACCTCGATCGTTAGATTAGGATCCAACGGCGGAGATTAGTGCGCACACGTGGACAGCTCGCGGGGCATCGCAGCCTCGCCCGTTCGATTGAAGATCAACGGTTCACATCACGCGTGGGCTTGGGGCGCGCCCAGCGTGGTCGAGCGGACGGTTGCCAGGGTTGGACTCAACCGCAAAGGTGTGAGTCACTACAGTACTAGGGTTTGGATTCAAACCAGTTTGGTTGACCAGACTCTATTCAAATGCTTAAAAGGTTTGACTGGGCTTTTAAAAATAGCAAATAAATTTGTAAAATCATAAATTTTTTACTGGAGGCTACTGGGATGATATATTTCCCAGATAAATTTAAAAATCACATGATCACTTTGTAAAATACATAAATATTTATTTTAGCCCAAAAATATTCATTCAAAGACCATTATTTTTCTTTAAGTCAAGATAATTTCTAAAAATGCGACAAAAATATTTTCATCCAAGATAATTTATCTAGGCTTTAATAAAAACACTTTCCAGTCATAATACAAGTTTTATATTGTATTCCTTTAAGACTTTAAATGGTTCTTTAGGATTTTGGCTAAAAAGGAAGGTTTTTAATTTGTAACATACTGCCCAAATTGTAGAAATGAACAGTAATGCTATGAACAGCACCTCATTACTGTTCATAAAGCATTTTATTACTGTTTATAAACTTGGGGCTGTTACAGAGAGCAAAGAAGAAGCAAGTGCAACCCGAGTCAAAAGGTTTCTGCCAAGGGTGCACTTGAAAAGATGGAAGCAGGTAAAAGGGAGACTTTGGGGGAAAGCTCTGGCACACATTTAATGCTTGACAGAAAATAGCCATTGACGAGGACAACGAGGAAATGACAAGTCCCTGCTCTCATTGCCATGCTCTGTCACACGTGCGCGAGTCAGAGGTTGAAGATGATGACCAGGACCGATAAGGGCCCACCTGTCATTGATGGAAACAAGGGTTCAGGTCAAAGAGGGCCACGAGGGCGCGGTTAAATCAAGAGATCGGTTGGTAAGGTCTTGATGGTAGGATTTGGAACGGAGGGCCACGGTTCAAAGAAGTGATCGAAGGTCTTAACGCTCAAGGAGGTCTGAGTGGTTGGATCAGAAACGAAGGGTCCAGATTTTAAGTGAGGTTCGGAGGTCCTAACGCACAAGGAGGTCTGGGGCACAGATCACTGGATAGACGGCCCACGATCACTCAGGTGCTAACAGAGGTGGTCTGGAGGGTTGTTTCGACCAAAGACCAACGGAATGGTCTTTACAAAAATGCCAAGGTGGTATGAGGAGGTCTTTGAGGACGACCACGGGTGGTCCTTACAAAGTTGCAAAAGGAGGTCCTACGGGAGATCTTGGAGGAGATCTGGAGGAGGTCCTCAAAGGGTCTTAGGGAGGTCATTTGAGGTGGTCGCTGGGAGGTCTTTTTTGGAGGTCTTAGACCCGACCCAAGGTGGTCTTTGCGAAGATACAAAGGGAGGTCCAAGGGGAGGTACGGGAGGGTGTTTTTTGCAAAAAGACATAAGGTGGTCGTGACCAAGGGTGGTCTGAGAGCTCCCAAAATCGCAGCGGTAGACCAGAGATCCAACGGCTGACAATGATCGCGCGCTGAAAAGAGCTCGGGGCTGCGTTGCAATAGTTGAGTCCAACCGAGACCAAGGCTTGGGTTCAGGTTAGACTCAAACCCAACGAGGACTTTGACTTAGGGCTTCAATTGAGCTGAAAATTTTGAGAAAATTTTAGAAGTAGCAAAATAATTCCAAAATTTCTGAAATTTTTACAGTAGCTTGCTAACTTAGATATTGACATTGTGTAAAATCTTCAGGGGTTTTTATGCTAAGCATTTTTCTCTAAAAATTCTTCAAGATTCTGATTAGGGTTTGACCAAAGGTCAGAATGGTTTGACTGCCTCTTAAAATATTCAAACAATTTTTAAAAATTGTAAAATTTGTCAGAGGGGTCACACACCATCCCTAGAACTTAGGAAAAGTGTTTCCAAAGAGTTGAACAAAAGATTTTCAATAAGGAGTTTATGACTTTAGTCAATTGGGGAGTTATGTTTTTGATTTTCCCACAATTCCTTTACAAGAATTCCAGAAAAGCTCAAAAACTTTAAGATACAATTTTTTTTTAATTTCTACTCATTTTCTTACATTTGAAACATAAACTCAGATTTAGGTTGTTACACCACCCCCACACCTAACATGCACTAACCCCAATCCATCCACCTCAAAGTCTGTCAAACCACAATCGAATCTTTAGTTTACCTAGAATTGGGCTGATTTTGCCATTGCCATGAGATGGTTGATGCAACTTTTGTTGTGCTGGTACCTTTTTAGTTCTTGTTTTGAACTTTTTGGTTTTTTATTTATCCGAACTCCACATCAATCTGTTTTTTTTTGTTTTGAAAATTGGTCAAGACTTTTGGCATTCACTAAAGGAGACGGAACCAAACCAGTTCTAGGACCTCCCACCACTAGGCCACTAGCCTGTGTCCCATATCTGATTCTTATGAGTTGCTGGTTTTGTTTGCAAATGTTCTCTTATGTGGATTATTCAGGTTGTCTTGATCTGTGGTTATGTGATGAATCTTTTGGTTTGTATCTTACTTGACCGATGATCCCACTTATGTGAGCCAAGCGCTGGATAGGATTCTACAAAGTTTCTATCTACAATATCACTTCAGTTAAAACTATCATGAAAAATTACCCAAAAGAAACTGTCATCAAATGTCACAGCAATAAAAGGCTTATTTGGATTACATAGAAGGAAAAACATATGAATGAAGAATTAATTAGGAATAACGTATGGAGGTGGGAAACTAGGATTTGAAAACTCCTGTAAGACAAAACAACAGATATATATTGCAACGAAAGGAAAAATCATATGAAATCTTGGGAGCTATAATAATACCAAATTTACATAACCCTTTTTTGTCCAAAATTTTCAATCGTGCATCATCGATATGTGTCCTTCTCATACTGGTTCGGCTCCAAATATAAGATGCTTTTGACATTGTCATGATCTCAAATGCATTTTTTTAGTGTTGATATCTATTGTAATATGTTGTTGTAAATAAAAAATTATATATACCAAATAAATCTAAATATATTTAATCAGTAAGAATTACAAGATGACTTATATTTGGAGTCAAAGGGTTATTTCTCAAGTGATCCTCGCAACAGACCATCGAATGGAAGTTCTCGTAAATGGGAAATTTTCTTAGTAAATATGAACATTTGAGCTAGACGGAATCACTGACCATTACATACGCTCGTCTGGGTACGGCTAACAATTTTATTTCAGTCCGAGCACCACTCACAGATCATCGAGCCGAGGAGAGGCGAGCCGGCACCATCTAAGCCGTCAAAAAGGAAGGAAGGCGCGACGAGCCGACCGCGCGTTTTAAAGCCGGCTCTTCCATTTCCTCTCTCTGTGCAGTTGGAAAGCATTCAGTGCTTCTCTCTCTCTCTCCTCTCTCGGACACTTCCCTCTCTCTCCTCTCGCTTTCCATGCTTGGATCTTCCTCTCTCTGCATTCCCCACAGATCGATCCGTTAGCGCTCGGCACAATTGGAGTTCAGAATCGGGTTCCTGATCCGTAGCAGCGCCGGGCTGGATCGCTTCTCGGATTGATTCGGTGGCCATTGCGGTTGGATCCGAGCAGGTGAGACAAGAACTCGCTAGTCGCTGCTTCTTGATTTTCGATCCATCTGGATGAGTTTGATTGCAAATTGTGGAATTGTTGGATTTGCTGGATTGCTTTCTGTCTCGAAAGGGTAAATTGTGGTTTGAGAGTTCGAAGGAAGCTTTAAAGCATGCAGTTTTTTATTGGTGAATTGCTGGGTTTTGTGGCTTTATTTGGATTCCTGGTTCTCAATTTGGATGGATTTACTTTTGATCGAGTTAAAGGATTGCATGATTAACTTCGGAATTTCACATCAAAGTGGCATTTTCAAATCTGCAAGTATTGAATCCTGAATTAAATCTCTCTTGCACTTAATTTATTCACTTGCACTTAAATTTCCCTCAGAAAATTACGCATTTGCATTTCTAATTTTGCATCTTCTTCCTCCCATTTCAAAATTATAATTGAAATTTGCAAATATTTAATTGCATGTACTAGGATCCTGTATCTCCGACCTTTATTATGGCAAAATACACTGTACCACCTGTGATATTTAGTCCACTTAAGTTCAAGATTGCATACCCTTCCAGAATTCTAGCTTTTTTTTTATGCAAACTTCCGTCTGAAACGCTCTGTAAAATTCCAATTGCATACTGTATTCAGTAAGATCTTGAAGCTAGTTGATCTGGAAAGTAGTTATTTCACCTTTATTTGATCCACTTTGAAATTTATCTTGGGTTTTGCAGTAAGTTCCAATTTCTAGTTGGCTAAGTTAGATCCTCGATGTGATACAGCATTTTGCAGTGGAAATTGCACCGGAAAGTTCAAGATATGACTTTTTAGCCTCTTTAGAAATTGGATATAATTAGTTGGGGAAATTGCATTACAACATGGCACTGTAGCTTCACTATTCACTACTGTGGCCTGCAATCTCCATCCCTCACTTTAACTGCAAATTTACTGAAAAATCTGAACTTACATAAAGTTACCTTCACTACAAATTCCTGAGGCTGCTCCAGATTTACTATTTCACAGAGGTTTGTTTTGTTATATAGCTATTGGATGCATGCAAGGCTCGTAGTATCTGCAGTACTTTTGTACATATTCCTTAGACACATCACTTTCACAATTGCTACTCCAGCAAGTAACTAGCAATTCTTGTAGCTAGCTAGCTGGTGGTGGGTCCTGATAATTGTCTTTGCCGATTCATCACCATCATGGTTAGTGGTTGGGAGTCACCAATCCTCTACAGTCTGTTTGCAATCCCATCAGTTGAGAGATTTAGTCCGATCCGGATCAAGTTGCATGGAGGCATCACATCATCTCGGTCGTTTTCAGGCTGCATTGTGTGCCCTCGGAATTATTCCGCGCAAAATTCAGAATTTATAATGGAAATTACGTATTGGGACTCAAGAATCGATTTTGAATTGCAGATTCCCATTTTTGGCATGATCAATCTTTAATGTTGAGCTAGTTTCAGAAATTCTGCTACCTCCTAGTTGGTATAGCTTGAATTTAGGTACAGGCACTGTTTTAGCAAAGTTCACCAATCCTCCACATTTCAGATGCTTGATTCTTGCACTCTGCAATAAATCTTGAACGTTGTGCTAATTTGGAAATTTCTCTTGCACTGGGCTGATGGTGCTATTTATTATTTGCTATTGAGAGTCAATCATACCCTCTTCATGTATTGAGTTGGTTGTGTATTGATTGAATTTGGTGCCACACCTTTCAGCAGGGACTGGGAGAGATCAGGCCAGAGAAACAGCATGATGATGGAGACTGAGTTATGTTCTTCCCGGGTTCTGTCTCCCCCTCGGTATGAGAGTGGCGATGAGGAGCTCTCGGTGCTTCCCCGGCACACCAAGGTCATCGTCACCGGGAACAACCGAACAAAGTCTGTCTTGGTCGGCCTACAAGGCGTTGTCAAGAAGGCTGTTGGTCTTGGAGGCTGGCACTGGCTGGTGAGTCGTCCTTACAATTATTTAGGCATCCCACTGAAACTTTGTTTAGTGGCTGGTTCTCTATCTTGAAAATTGTAATGGTTGTTTAACAAGTGAAAGGAACAATATCGACTTCTCTTTTTCAGAAAGTAGCTAGTCAAGTGATTTTATATGGGTTTAGGTATTTATTTGTGTTAATAGTACCATTCCATTCTACACTGAACCAAAGTTTGACCGACCCTAGTATTATCTTCTTAAAACTTGAAGATATACGCAAACATAGTGGAAAGCAACATCCAAAGATGTTAGCTTGTTCAAATTCCTGAGATATTCTTGCAAAAGCAGGTTCTAAAGAATGGTGTGGAGGTGAAGTTGCAGAGGAATGCCTTGAGTGTCTTGGAAGCTCCAACTGGTAACGAAGATGACGACGATATCAATGGCAATAATTCGTTCTGCAGCAGCTCTGACATGAGAGAGAAAGACATGGACTATTGTAAGACCACGTCACGATAATTGCAATGTTGCCAATTGCTTTAAACTATCAGTAGTGCAATCAACTAACTATTTTCCTCTGTTTTGCATGTAGCGAGCATAGAGTACCATAAACCAACAAAGCCAAGGGTTCGGCATACAAGACCATGGTCTTCCTATACAAAGTCCAGCAACCGAGGCAATTTTCACTCGAGTTCGAAGCTGCGAACGGTAATCACTAATCCCTGTCACTATCACAATTAAGTAAACAGCACAAGTAATTTACTTCTCATATTGGGCCATCCAGGCATCCAGTATCAAAGCCAATGTGACCCTGTGATCACGTGGCATGGGCCATGGTTGGGTAGGATCTGTTGTTGTGATAGGCCCTTATTTTTGCTGGTTTAGCCATTGCGTCATGCATGCCTGATTCTATCATGCATGCCTAATTCTTGACAAGGAGAAGTTAATTTCAATCACCATTAATTCAGTTTACTGGGTCATCTGCTAAGATTCTAATCTGTGTATTATGCATGTCATCGCATTGCACTGATCCAAGTATATTCTGTATTTCGTTTGCAGAGAGTAAATCTGACAAAGCTTGGAGCACCTACACTCTGGAGATATTGGAAGCACTTCAATCTTGTAAGCAGCCTGCCTGCACCATCCTATTGATTCTAACTAGCATACCTTGTTTTCTTTTTCATGTTCTAATTTCCACTTGATGCTGAAAAACGTTGCAGGTAAGCATGAACCCCAATCCATCAAAGGAACAGCTCTTCCATGGGGTCCAGCAGCATTTCCAATCCCAGGTAGCTGGAGAATTATTAGTAATTTGCAGTTAGCCTCTTTGTGTGGACTATATATTTTCCTTCAAATAATAGAAAAAAACATCTAATCTTGCCTCTACCCTCCAAATGCTAAAAAAAACAGCAATTGGATGAGTTGCAGGTCGTCCTGGGCTTCATTCACGCAGCAAAGAGGCTGAAGACCCTGTACAACTCGTAGCCTGCCTCTCACAAATCCATGCTTCTTCTTGGTGTAGATCTCAAGAACTTAGATGCATGTGCTTAATTAATCTAGTCTTGAGAGCTGAACAGAAAGAATTAGAGGTGCATTTGATCAGTAATTCTTTTTCTTACCTGTAATGAATGGTGTAACCCCTTATTGTCACAGTGAGATCAACTGACCAGTCTCAATTATTGGAGATAATATAATGTGAAGCTATGAATTACTACCTCCATTCTTTTTTATTTGTTGTTTTGGACAATTATTACTTTTTCTAGTTGATGTTAGCAAAATATTTAAAATATAATTATACAAAAATGTTTTTATGACAAATCTACTAATATAATTTCACATGACAAAGTAAAAAAAATTATTTCACATGACAAAGTAAAAAAAATTGGTCCACACAGTAGAGTAGCTGCCTTCATTGCTGTCCACATATTTTTTGCCCTAATCCTACCATCCTGATGCCTGAAGATCTGGTCGTAATGAAAAGATCAGATTAGTGCATATCTTTTCCTCCTCGTCTCTTCTTTTTGCCTCAAAAGGAGGCACGAGCATTGAATAGTCTGCCCTAGATTTCCGTGCAGTGAAATGAACCTAGTCCACCATGGACCACACGTGAATGCCACGCCACCTCTGCCCTGTGGGCCAGGAGCTATGATGGATGCACCGTGGTCCATGCCTCCATGGCCCTTTACATTGACCTCTGTGCAAGTCGGTAGGGAAGGGTAAGTCCAAGTTACTCCACTCCATTGGCAGGGAATGCTCTCAAGATGGTAGACCAGGTGCACTGCACCATGTGACATCATTGTATGGTACTACTAACCTCAACAAGACTATTAATTTCTCTGTGGTTCACGGTAGAACTGCTGCATGGAGGTGTCTTGGCCAGTGTGCAGTGTAGTGGGCGGACGAGCAGGCAAACGAAACAGGAGACGAGGTGACGTGGGCACAGCATCTTCTGTTCAACGATGTCCCTACTACGATCTGGATCTTCTGCATTGAGCATGTTAAGAGACGATTTACAGTACTCTGGGTAAGCCGATCGAAAATCAAAGATCTAATCCATTGCTACAACAAAAATCTCACAGTTTCTATCACAGTTTATTATTACCGAGTAGTGTTCACTCCACAGGTCATTGTTCACGTAGTGATTATCTGTATTATAGCAGAAGGTCTGGATCCCCTACTAATACTCATTTCTCCTCATAAACTAACTCTTTTATATTCTGCATTTTTAGTGTTTGTTTGTATTTTCTAACACTTACTGATTCCTGGAGATTGCTCACAGGTGAAAACAGTGGTCGTATTCCACGATGCTAGAATTATGCTCTTCCGAGAACCCATGGGAAATTTTCGCATTTGGAAATTTGCAGGGTTTGTATCGACTTGTATAAAATTCCTCCGGAATTCCTATGTCTCGTAACAGCTTCTAAAACCTTATGAAACTTATATATAATATTCACGTGATCCAATAAAAAAGATCTTACAAACTCTCAAAGATAACTGATGGGCTTGTCTAGAGTTCATTCCACAACAATCGTTTGGATTGGAACTCCCTTGATCTACAATGTATAGGAATTAAGAGCAACGATAAAAAATTAAAGACCGATAGCAATTAATGCAATATTTTTGCTTCGGAAAAATCTCTTAAAACACTGTTTATATTGCGGACCTTGTATTACTGCAAAGGTAGGTAAGAAGTACGCACACAAGAAATATGGTGTGAATCAGACAAGGACCATGTTATGTACTATGGGTGATTATGCTAGGAGCAATTGGTTTCCTCCTGTGGATTGTGGAATGATGATACCTTAGCACGACTCATGGACAAAATAGGCGGCTAATGCTTTTATCGAAACGTGTGAAAGGCGCCTTTTGTACGGAAAATTGCATATCAAACCACACTCGCATGGGTTTGAAATCTTCGGTATAGAAATCATTTACCGAACATTCATATGTTAGCAGCATCTACAATATTTTGTTTCTTAGTTTGTTACTAAGAGAAGAGAGAGTGTTTAATCTAATAAAAAAAAGTTTTTCAATAGATTATTTCTTGAGCTTGTGTCTAAGACTTTAATTGCTATAAGTGTGTATGATTCTTGATGATCAATAATGAAGTACAACTTTGTGGTCTATATATTTTAGCTTATTTATCATATTAATAATAAAGTCGGATTGCACAAATGATCGGTGTATATTTTGCTTTAAGACAGTGAGACCCACAAAACGCGTTTTAGGTAACAGGTAAGTCTCTAATAGAGTATTCGTTGTTTCTTGTGTCTTGGTATTAACAATTTGATAGTTTTTTTTTTTTATCTAGACAACATCACCTTCTCTCCTCCACATCACCTAAATGCTGATGTGACAACCTTAGTAACAGCTGACGTGAACTGTTGTAGATGCTCTTACATGCACTACGTGATTATTATTTTTTTGAAAAAAAATACCACTCTTAACATAGGACAACAAAAAAACTTCAATATTAAATGCTACTCCCTCTATTCCAGAATATATGTCATTTTAGCTTTTAAATTTTATTCGTAAATACATATCATTCTACAATTCGATATAAATTTTAACTATTTTTCCTTTGCATATCCCTACCATTTGTTATTCCCAAGATTATTTATTACTTTGGATTAGAGTAACATGTACCATCCAAGAGTAATAAGTGAGCTAATGAGAAGACGATTTAGTCATTTCTACAAGAGCAAAATCCGGAAACGCAGGAAGTAGATAAGGTTTGGGCGTTGATGTTGATTACTCATTTCATTTCATTAATTAGAAGGTGGAAGGCCAGCAACTACACATCACATACTCACAGTTAACTTTCAAAACAGTTTGACCTTTGGATGTCGGTGCAATAACCGCCACAGCATGCATTAAGAATTTGGGAACTACTTCATGCATCGAAAAAAAAGAGAGGAAATCTTATAGCTACGGAGCTGTTTGGTTTGTTGGCAAATTTATGCTACCAAGCGATACTAAAATTTGGTCACCAATTGGGCTACCAGTGGTTTAGCTAAAGATTGATAAGAAAATGGACTAGAGAGCTAAGGAGGAGAAATCTTGTCAAAGTTTGATAGCAAATCAAATGGCTGCTAAATTCGGTCAACCTATTAAATTTTGATAGCTAGCAGTGACAACCATTGGAAGCAAACTACATAGCCCCGATATGCACTAAGGAATTCTTTAAATAACATTAATTTAAAAAATAATTACAAAAAATAGTTTTTTTTTACAAAAATAGGCCCTGTCACCATTTAGATTGGCGAAATTGGCGTGACAGGGTGCGGTCTTTTCGGTCTAAAAAAGTCGTGTGACAGTCATGCCACACACTGCCACTTTTCAGAGCGAGAGGACCACACTCCGTCACGCCACCTTCTCAAACCGAAAAGACCGCACTCTGTCACATCACACGCTGCTACATTTTCCAGACCGGGATGACAACACACTACGGCGCTACCTTAATTTTCAGACCGAAAAGACCAGACTCTCCCACGCTACCTTTTAAGACCGAAAACAACGCACCACGACACGTCACACACTGCCACGTTTACAGACCGAGATGTTAACGCACTACAACACTATCTTTTCAGACCGAAAAGATCAGACTCTACCGTGCAATCTTTTCAGACCGAAAAGACCCCTTATAAAAAGAGATAGAAGAAAACTAGAGAAGAGAGCTGAAGAAGAACACTACACCACCACACCCAATACTTCACCAAAGCTTGGTTCTCTGAAGGAGATGTCAGACTCGTCAGCGAACTTCTACGCGAAGATGACGCGGAAGCGCAAGTGATTTGCCGAAAGGGTTAAATCCTACCCGAATTGTTTTATGAAGGATGCGCCGGTACTACCGGAGTTTCCACATCCGCAATGTGTATGCGAAGAACCGGCTAAAATAATCCAGTCCACACATTCGGCGACGGCCGCCCGGGCGTACTATACGTACGGGAACGTCCTCGTAAGCAAATCTTGCATACACGTAGATTTTTCCACCTCTTACGTTCTATTCCAGAAATCTCTAACTACATCTGCGCATAATGGCAGCCGGAGATGTGATGCAACTTCTTCCAATGGATCGATGACCCGCACATGTACGATAAGACGTTCATCGAGCAGAAGTACATGTTGAACTATACGATGCGAGTTGAGACATTTAAACACTGGAAACTTTACGTACCCGACCCTATTGAAAAGACACCGGAGTAGCCTAGAAAACCAGGGTGGTGGTGGGGGACCCCCGAATAGGAAGCTGAGTATGACTGGACTGAGCGTGCGACGGACAAAGGAAATGCTCATGTTAGTGAGATCGGCGGCAGTCCTAGCACTCCCTGTCAACTAGACGCAGTCCAGATCGAAAATGTAAGTTGTGTTCAATTTGCATCTTAATTATTAATTTGGCACTACGTTGTGCTATCCTATCATCATTCAGTCGTCCAACCCATCTCGCAGAACATAGCTGATTTCGAGACTAGCTGCCGCTGTTGGCAGTCCAAAGACAAGACGAAGGGATTGATAGGCTACCTGGACTAATCGATTCCATTTCAATTAACCTTTTTTTTCAATTCCAAAAAAGTGCACATGTATCGTATATGTATTTCGGTTTGTTGATTCATGCATGTTGGCGTTTCTAATGTACGTAATCAAACCCAGCGTGCCATGTAATTTGCAATTAAATTTTGAAGTCTTTTAAACTTAAATCTCTTTTTCCAAATATTTCAATTATTAAATATTACGCAATCTTTTCCCGAATGTATCGATTCCACGAACAATACAATTGGGACAACAACGTGCATGACAATCCTAAACACCCAAATATTTTTTTTCTATTTCACTTCGAACGGGGTAGTTTGTGTTATTGCGCCACCGAACACTTTAAGATATTACAAAAAAACTTCGTGAAATATATCAAATATTTTTGTTAAATTTTGTACACATAGATTACAAAAATTATATATAGGGCCATTTCGCCATTTCAATTGGCGACAGAGCCTTCTCAGTACTGTTCCAATTGATGACAGGGATATGAACATTGACATGCAATTTTGCCAATTCAAATAGCAACATAGATCTATTTTTTTTTATAATTATCTTTTAAATTGATATTATTTTAAAAAAGAAACATAGCTGCGTGATAGTATTTGCTCCTCGGCAATGCACGAGCCAAACTCAGAGCATACGCAGGTGCATCGTTCGTGCCCAATCAACAGCACATTTTGACCTATAAAATGGTCAGTCATACACTTGTTTTTTTTCTTTCTCCTTTCAGTGTCAGAGGTCACAATCAAGATCCATCATGTTCGTTTTTTTTTTTTTTTTTTTTTAAAGGTATATGATGTTCAGGCCAAATATGGATCTAGATCCCATCACTAACTACAGGCAAGCAGCCTGTGTGGGTGCTTTGGACCTGAAACTCACATCAAAGATCAAACCAATACGCAGAGCATCAGAAGGATTAATGCCCACACCCATCTTTTGTATTCTACACACTTTTTCTTTTTCAAACACATAAATATTCTGCACATCTTTTCTTTTTCAAACCCATAATATTCTGCACACCTTTTCTTTTTCAAACACATAATATTCTACACACTAGAAGAACAACATGTTACGGCCGAGTGTCTTGAGTCGATGAATGCAACTTTCTTTTTCTTTTTTTCTTCTCTTTTGGAAGATGAAAGCGCCACTTGATGCCACTCCACTCCCCATGCTCATCATATCGATCTCGTCGGTAGCAACTGTGCTTCTGTGGGTGGACAGAGGCCCAGCCCGGCCCAACAAGTTTATCCAGATCGGCCCATGGGCCCTGTCGTCTTCACCGTCGGCTCCTGCAATCGACGCCTGCCGCTTTGGAACATACATATTTTGGCTTACTCCTCTCCTCTTCTTGGCTTCGATTACGCGCGTTACGCGAACCGCCCTGTCACGCGCAGCGCTGCTGCCGTCAGTCTAACGCTACGAGTAGACCTCTTCAAACCCGGGGACGAGGAGTCTTCTTTTCTAAAAAGAGGATAAAAGTGTTCACACACACGTATCACTGTCGGCGAGTATGCAGTGTCAATTTTTTATTTTGATCTTCAAAATAGACTAGATTTGCTATTTCATGTGTAGGCAGTATCATTTAAACAAAAGCCTCCCAACTGCGCACGAAGAAGCTACTTGTGAGGCTGCGACCGACGAAGAGAGAAAAAAAAGAGCTCATCAGGTCGTAATCGAGGCACGTATGTACAAGAATGTTACTAGCCAATAAACGCGGTGCTGACTAGGGATGGCAACGGGGCTGTTCTCCGTTGGGGAGTGGTGGAACATCCCCATCCCTGAGAGACGGAAAATTTTCTGTCCCGGTCCCCATCTTCGTCCTCGGGTGCTATTCCCCCCCCGTCCCCCGTCCCTATTGGGTTATCGGGGCCCCACAGAGACCTATACCCGAAAGTTGGATTCCAAAATAAGAGAAAATAAGATCTATAATGTTATAAAATGGATATGAACATCTACATACAATGCTAAAATGATAATATTTTTTGATTAATTAGTATCCGAAAAGTAAAGGATGCAAAAGAAATTATCCGGCTATCGCCTTATCGGGTTGTGCAGTAGTAGGCTAGCGACCTATATGTCTTATCGGGGGGCCATGCGAGTAGCGGGGATAGGGAGTAGGGGAATGACACCATCCCCGTTTCACCCGATGAGGAATTGTCTTTGCATATTAGCATCCCTGTGGAGAAAGAAATAACTCTATCCCCATCCTCTAATGGGTGAATTCTCCATCGAAGAACGGGAATGAGGCCATTGCCATCCCAATGCTGACTCGTGCCGATCGTGTGGACGGGAAGCACCGGAGTGTTTTGAGTCGATGAATGAAACACGTAAAGATAAGAAGATGGCCGCCGGACGCCATCCTCGGATTCCATTCTAGACGGGTTGATTTCTCTCAACAAGACATTACCAATCACTTTAGCATTTTCTCTTTGACTGAAATTGGAGAGTGGTTACAGCAAGCAACGTATTCGAAGAAATTCTGACCGTCGGTCGACTCAGGCTTTCCATACCCAGGTATTCATGTTTTCAAGTATTGGTCCTCTCTATGTGCCTTATGAGTGAATATTCGTGTATATGCGTGTACCCAGGTATTCGTGTATATGCGTGACGTACATACATAGGGGTGTGTGCTTGTGCCTTTGTAATACAAAAAAGAGAGTAACAAGACTGTCAGTGTCTTTATCTATGACATATATACTTTGCGCTCACAAAAACAAATTATTTTGGAATGCGTGCAGTCAAATTTTGAATATCGATATCTTTTTAAATATTTAAAATTAGATACATGAAATTAATATGTGTAGATTCGTCTCGAAAAATACTTTTATAACATTATAAACTTATTGAATTTTCTAAATATATTGCAATGATAATTAATGGTTAAAGTTGCATTTTAGGAACCGTATCGATGTCCAAAACGACTTGTTTTTGTGGATGGGAGGGAGTATTAGGACAGCTACTACTTCTATTTCATTATGTTTGTCCATGACCTCGGAAGTCGCCGTTTAAAAATGTTTGTCCATCGAAGGACTCAAGAGTTTAGTTATTACAATATTTTCACTCTCTACTCCTACTTTAATACTTTGAAAGAGGTTAAATAGTTGTAGTATGTCATTTAATAGGGGTATGAGTGATCATTTCGCATTAAATTTTTATTAGATTTAGTGTTTCCTTAATCTGTGTGTATGATCGGTTGTGGACAAATACAGTGAAAGTACCAAGTCCACGAAAACCTTGTGCAATTTTGACAATAATTGTTGTTTCTCGTAGATTGTAATAACTTGGTTTCTGCTCCGAAGCGAGTGTGCTGATATTTTGGCTTTAGTACAGTAACTAAGCATACACGCAACCTAACTGTAAAATGGAAGGAGAATATTTTTTTCCTTTTTTTTATTTAAAAAAACGGTGCAGGTTGAACGAGTGGAAAGCATTTAAAAATAAGAGAACAGGAAATGCAACGACATCAAGGCCTTAAGTACTTTTCTTTTTTGGACTTTGGAGGTTTATTGCAATTATAATACTCTCTCAGTTTCGATATGCAACGAGTGGATCATTTCCATTTATTTGTCATGTTTCAAAACATAATAACGTCCCCATTAAGGTCCAGGGTGCCGTCATTTCTGAAACCTTTTTGAGCTAAAAGAAAGCAGATCATCAGCACATGAGACATGCATGTAGAACTGGGATTATTGTTTCAGACAAATCAAATCGTACAATAGTAGAATGCGATCAGTATAGAGCTACTAATCAATTGCAAATAGGGCGACATATATATGCAGAACAATGTCTAAAAGCAAAGCCAAGACTTGCTTCACTTCACAGGAAGAAAAATATATAGCTGATCTGTTCTTTGTTTTTTTTCCCCTTTGATAGTACACCATGAGTCGTGTAGAACTATTGCTGATCATCAAATCCATGGAAGCTCACGTGGCCACAGACTTGGGTGGCATTGGGAATGCATGCGACACGGAGAGGTGTAACGAAGGAAAATCAAAGTATTCGATCGTCTGGAAGTGGACACCGCCGATTACTCCTTTCTTGAAAGTGAACACGGATGCATCTTTTAATCCGGTAAATAGAACAGGCGGTTGGG
This sequence comes from Ampelocalamus luodianensis, assembly GCA_036346255.1. Classification (NCBI taxonomy): domain Eukaryota; kingdom Viridiplantae; phylum Streptophyta; class Magnoliopsida; order Poales; family Poaceae; genus Ampelocalamus; species Ampelocalamus luodianensis. Next base: position 8,188,844 of record CM070623.1, read on the forward strand.
GCTTCATAGTGAGAAATGAAAATGGTGATTTCTTAGCGACGGGAGTTGGTACCTTAAAAAAATATGCAACATGCTTTCCATACGATATTTTTATTTAATCCTTTTTTTAAAAATTATATTTAAAAGTTAATCATTCGCGAACTTTATTTTCAATTCTAACTCCTTTAATCACGCCACCACCAATGACGTGACAAAACAACACTGTCACGTTAGTCCAAATCTGGTCAAGCTGTTGTCAATGTTGTTTGATCACGTTATCACCAGTGGCGTGATAAAAATGCTATTTTTCAGATTTATCCTACGGTGTGACAATATTGTTTTGTCACGTCATGAGTGGTGCTATGACCTAAAGGGTGAATGAAAATAAAATTTGCGAGAGGTTAACTTTAAAATAAAATTTTTAAAAAGATTAATTAATAAAAAAACCTTTCCATGCAGAGGCAGCAGAGAAAAAGAAGAAGAAAGACAATTCCATGAACTAGATCGATTCACAAACAAGGATCTGATTTATTGCACTGTCCTAGTACATGTTCCTCACTTTCCAACTCGGTCAATTCGGAGCATGATTTTTTTTATACTTGAGGCCTGTTTCCAAATTACGACGACAGTGTCTATATCTATGCCATACATCGGTAATATGAAACGGAAGGAGTATATATTTTGCAGTACGACGACTAATACACGATAGATATGCCCAAAACTATGAATACTAGCATTTTCAGTAGCACGGGGATAGCGTCCACTGTTGGCGAAAATTCAGAAGCGGCGTGCGTGGACAGTTCATCTGATCGTCATATTTCTCCATCCCACAGCTCCTCCAACGACTTGAAAGGCCCGTTCGGCGACACCAAAGGCTCCCCCTTGCATGCCCTCCTTTGCGGTATAGCCGAGATCATCTCCTCCTCGTTCAGCTCCCAGTCGAAGATCTCCATGTTCTGCCTCAACCTGTCCTTGTTGTAGCTCCTCGCCACAAAGCACACACCCTGCTCGTACAGCCATCTCAATGCTACCTACGTATGTATAAAAACATATTCATTACACAATCACATTAAAAATCCATTAGTTTTAGAAGCTTACTCCGATCAACCTATTTTTCTTTAAAAAAATTTAAGAAAGAAAGTTGTAATGTTAATTTCAGTAGAACAAAAAACTAAATGTTGGTGAAACGAAAAAAGAAACTTTTTTTTGTTCGGTTTACCTGAGCAACCGTCTTGCCTTTGGTTGTGGCGACGTCGTGCAGCACGCCGCTCTCCATGACGGCGTTAGAGCCCCAGGCGGCGCCGTACGCCCCGAGCGGCGAGTACGCGGTGACGACGACGCCGTTCTTGGCGCACACATCTCGCACCTTCTCCTGCCGCCATCCGACGTTCATCTCCACCTGGTTCACGGCCGGCGGCACGGCGGCGAAGGAGAGAAGCCTGGACATCTTGGCCGCCGAGAAGTTGCTCACGCCGATGGACCGCGCGAGGCCCAGGCGATGGCACTCCTCCATGCCGCGCCAGACGCCCTCCATGTCGAACGCCACGAGGTCGCCAATCGAGAAGGCGTCGGTGGGGTCCTTCTTGGCGGCGGCGGCGGGCCAGTGGACGAGGAAGAGGTCCAGGTAGTCGAGGCCGAGGCGCTCGAGCGACTCCCGGAGCGCGGGGACGACGCGGGTCGGGTGCGCGTCGGTGATCCAGAGCTTGGAGGTGACGAAGAGGTCGGCGCGGGAGGCCACGGCGCCCAGCCGGACGGCGTCCGCGACGGCGGCGCCGACCGCGGGCTCCGTGCGGTAGAACGACGCGGTGTCCAGGTGGCGGTAGCCGAGGCGGACGGCGTGGAGGATGGTGGCCGGCAGGTCGTCCGGCGTGCTCGACGAGCCCGTGCCGAAGCCCAGCACCGGCATCGCGTGGCCCGTGTTGAGGGTCACGCACGGGATGGACGCCGCCGCCGTCGCGCCGCCGCTGTGCCCGTCGGCTCCGGCCATCGGGTTCTTGGGATAAGGATTGGAGGGTTGGGTTTGGTTGACTCGTCTCGCGCTCTGCCTCTAGTCTTTGAGAATTGCAAGAGGTAGATGTGGATTAGTTAGCTTAATTGACATGTTAGCTTAATTGACATGTCAAGTTTATATCCAGATCGCACCTAATCGGATATCCTCTGCCCGACTCCTTCCGTGTGGCTGCTTCCGATCGCAGGAGTGCAAACGGAGCAGATAATTTCTAACAAATCGAAGGCTTGTAGAGCGGATACGAGATGGAGAAACGAGTATTCGATACCATTTGTGTTCGGCTCTAATTTTGAGAAAAAATACGGAATATGATACAGAATGAACGATATTCGTCCGTATATGTCTGTATATCAGGTGATATGAGAAAAACATGTTGTGACTTGCCTGTTGTGATTTCACTTAGGAACAAGATAACAGACAGGTGAATTGTTGCATCTGAGTAGACAGAAGATACTAAGTATTTTTTCCTTCGACATCTCAGCAGTTAGTCTCTCCGTGTTCGCTCTGATTGTATTTCTACTGTCCAATGTCTGTGTAGGGTGCAAAAGAAGCAGATAATTCCCGTTCGACCGACCGACCAAAGGCCCGGGGAGCAAATACGGAGTGGAAAAATAGGCATCCGACACTATCCATGTTTCGGATATCAAGATCAAGTTTCATGTGAGTTTCAAGTGGTTCTATGTTCCAAATGCAAGGTTCATCCAAGTTTCATGTTTCAAGTTTCGTGTTTCGTTTGAGTATCAAAGTGCTTTCAGGCTCCCAAAAGCATGTTTTGTGTGAGTTTCAAGCTACAAAATTTCATGTGAGTTTCACAAGGATTGATGTTCTAAAATGCAAGCTTCATATGAGTTTCAAGAGGCTTCATGTTCCAAAATGCAAGTTTCAGTGAGTTTCAAGAGGTTTCATGTTTCAAAATGCAAGTTTTAGGTGAACACATGAAGTTCCAACAAAAAACCAAGATTAAAAGGGCATGTTTCAATCCGAAACCAGCAAAATCGAGCAACCGCCTACCGTGCCCGCTTGCTCGTCGATGACAACATGAGTGGTTGTCATCCACCGCACCGGTTTGCCTCGCTCACACATGATCTCGACCTCGACCTCCATTGCTGCCCATGATGCCAATCCACCGCACTCTGAAAAGCGTGTGGACTGGGAAGCGGCATGAGGCGTTGATAGGTTCGTATCAGATGGCTATGACCTATACCGTTCGATTCCCATTGGACGGTGTACAATTCGCTAGATTTTCTCCAAATTTATAGACTCCTAATGCTGTAAGCTTGGATGTACGCTTGGGAGACAAGAAGCTAAGGTTGAATCGAGCAAATCAAGTCCACAAAAGGCTACTAAATCCTATCTTCTTCTTTTTTTAAAAAATAAACTCATTTGAGTAATTCATCGAATAATGTTTTTGTCAACAAGAAGCTCATCGAATCTGCTTGTCACCTTCCGAGATTGGGAGTAGATGGGTTCATCAAATTTGCTTGTCACCTTCGGAGCTTAAAAGTAAGTGGATTTTTCTAGTTAATTGCTAGTTTTTGGTCGGCTTATGCAAGATAAGCAATCTCAAATCAAGTTGTGAAAATCCTGGTTAATTTGTCCTCTGCCCTCAAGAATTAAGACCGATTTTCAATGTTTTATGTTTAAGATATGGCTTCGCTTCTTTCCATTCAAGTATAATCTCTTCATTGATTTTCTTTTGCAAATTTGAGTATTAATTTGGGAAAAAATCATGTTAGCTGAGCGTCTTTTGGTTTCTCTCGTTTTTTTTTTTTAAAAAAATACTTCAAATTTGACATGAATTGGTGGATTGCGGAACGTTTTTTTAGTGCGCAATTGGTGGTCCGATCCAAACCACCATTGATGAACTTATTTGAGTTGGCATTCCTATCCTTCTATCAAAGGGAAAAAGAGACTATTATGCCCCGTTTCGAACAGAGGATTTAACCCGTTTTCAACGGGAATTGAAATGTTTCCTTTGAAAACCCAGCGTTCAAAATAAGGCCCCCTTCATGATTTTCCTTGCTTTTAACAACATCCTGTTCAAATTACGCCCTGAAATGACAAGGCATCAGCTATAACTGCAACTACAGCTGAGGTTTGCTCATTGGCTGACAAAAGAGATAGCACATGTTTTGTTCAAAGTTCCATGTCCATGTTTCGTTACAGTGCACGGCAAACGCCCCAGAGAGCTTGGAGATGGATGGAGCTCACACGCTTAATACTCCTTCAGTTCACAAAACAAAGTCATTTTTGACATCAATACGGTCTCTAAAATACAACTTTAACTACTAATTACTATTATAATACATTTATAAAATCTAATAAATTTATAATATTATGAAAGTACTTTTCAAGACGAATCTACACATATAATTTTCATGTATCTAATCTAAATATTTATATAGGTATCGATAGTCAAGGTTTCTAAAGTTTGACTACACACATTCTAAAACAACTTGTTTTTGTGAACTAGAGAGAGTAACACTAGACTAGATGATGGATTGTCTTTTTTTTTTACCTGCAGATTTAGGCATGGCGCTATGTCTTTCTGGACTGAAGATATTTGAAAGAACATTGTTGGCTTGCATCGATGGACACCAAATATTTGTCTATGGTTGCGCTAGATGTATGGTCTTTCTGGTCATATTTTGTTCCTGCACTAATGCAAGCAATTGTGTCTTCCACATTTTCACACAAGACCAACCTACACTAACTGTTTATGTATTATCCGTGCATTGCACTCAGAGTGCAGCCTACACAATCCACCCAACTATACCCTTATTGGTTCACGTGTATTTTCCACCCAACTATACCTTTATTGGCTCATGTGTATTTTCCAATTTTCAACGTATATTCTGAAGTATTAGAATTATATAAAAAGTTTTGACGCGATCTGGATATAAATTAACTTGCAATTCTAATACTTCACATGAGTATTGGGCATGGCGGAGTTTTGACGCGTGAAACGGTGGTATTGGTTCGTTGTGTGTGAGTGGGTGGGGGTACCTTGGAAATTAGCAAATATGTCCACGTCTGCTGATTGGTGTCGAGAGCTGTAGTGACACTAGAAGCTGCTACTGGCCTGCCTAAACTATGTGATCCTTTTGATATTGTGGAGATCATGTCGATATGATCTTAATCTTAGTGTGTTGAACAATTGACAATAGCGTCGAGGTGTTTGGAGAAACCCTTGTTTTCGGTGAAATTCTTGCTGCTCTCAAGTCTTTGGCGGTCTGACCGGCCACGGTGGCGGTCAGGCCGGCCATGCCTTGGTCTTGTGGGCTGATTTGGTTGCTGGCGGTCTGACCGGTCAGGGTGGCGGACCGGTTTTGCCTAAGCGGTCAGACCGACCTCTTTATGGACTTTGGATTTTTGAGCTGGACCAAAAATAGAGGGTGTAGGTAAGAAAGGAGGTTCTACTGCTCTTGGTCCCATAATTTTTGGAGTTTCCAGACAAAAGTTCTACTCGTTTGAAATTTTCAGAGAGGTTGCGAATTTCAGAGTTGGGATTTTGGTTAAGTCCCTTGGTGGCGGTCAGACCGGCCATCTGTTGGCGGTCAGACCGGCCATGGTGGTGGTCTGACCGGTTTTAACTTGTTCGTCGGCCCGTGTGGCGGCGATGTTTGCTTGTTAGGTCAAGTTCATGGGTTTCATGGCATATGTGTTGCATGATGCATGTTTTGACTAACGTGGGTCAAGTTGTGAAGAACTTGTTCTCGGATTCGTGTTTGCTTGTCTATTGCTGTGCAGGTGGCTTGCAGGTCTGTGACGGTCAACGGCGAGGAGGATCAGGACTAAGCTTGAGAGCCGAGGTCCGTAACGATCAAAGATGCCAGCGAGGTCGAGGACCTGCCGGGCGTAGAATGGATATGGATGACCGAACGGGCGGTTCGGTGCGACTGGTTGGATCAAGCGGCGCGGGAGTTGGTGCAAGTGCTATAGTGCCGGTGGGATCCGGACGGGAGAGACTTGCCGACATGGAGCCGTTGATCAACCTACACGTGGCGAAGCAGGCGATTGCTTCACCAGGATTGAACATGGTCTTTTGGAGAAAGATCGAGACAGGGGTATTTTGGTAATTTAACCAAATACCGCCTTGGTGACTTTTGGCTAAACCACGGTGCGGGTCGGCGCATAGTGAAGCGGTTTAGGTCAATCGAAGATGAAGACGTCGCTTTAAAATGCGTGCGTGTGTTAACCCATTGTGTGTTAGGGTTTAATAGGTGCCCTAATGGAATATTCCCTAGAATCTAGCCTCCACTATAAATAGAGGAGGGTGTTGGCCAGCACCTCTTTAACCCATTCATTTGATAGCCCTATTTTGTGTTTTAGGGTTTTTGGGAGAAAGGTGGAGAGTTAGGGTTCTAGGGATGGATTGAGTGTGTGCTCTTGGATAGAGCTTTGTCCTCCATGATGGAGTGGCTGTAAAACATTTATCTATCTCAAATCAATCCAAGCATCACTTTTTGATATGAGTCTCTTTGTGTTCTTTCTCTTTATTTGATGATTTTGGGACTTTCTTTGATCCGGGAGTTTTTGCTTGGTTTCTTCTCTTGATCTAGCTTGCTGTGACATATGGGAACACATCTAGGATCATCTTGATCTTCATTCACCCACGAGCAAGTTGTTGGATCAAGTTTTTGTTTTTGCCCGGTTTTGTACCCTCCTTCGGTAAAATGGAAAAATGTCAAAACTTTGATGTGGATCTACTCAATAGTTGCTTGGAATATGTTTCTAATATCCTTAGGAAGGTGTGTTCCAAATTTGGTCAAGTTCGACCGTGTAGATCAAAAGTTAGACCGATTGTAGTTTTGGTTTTCGGGCTGATTTTCCTGTTCATTGTGCTAGAGGTCAGACCGCCCATCTGAGAGGTCAGACCGCTAGGCAAATCGGTCAGACCGCCTGTATGAGAGGTCTGACCGCTAGGTAAAAAAGTTGACCCGATTTCTGAGAGGTCAGACCGCCCAAGTATTTTGGTTTTGAGCTTTCGATTGTTTTGCTTTGGGGTTTTGATTGGATTCAATACAAGTCTTCCACTGTGCTTGTTGATTGATCTTCATAGCTTTCATAACTATTGGAGTAAACATCGTGTTGAATCCGATCGTTGGTGAAAAAGTTGAGCGTGCTCCTATTCACCCCCTCTAGTCGTCTTTTCGGTCCTACAAGTGGTATCATAGCAAGGTTTGCTCTTTTGTGATCTTAACTGGTCCTTGAGCATGGCGACTTGTATGAGGACCTGTGAGCGCTTCTTTGCTTCTTGTCGTGGTTATTTTGCTGCTAATGTCCATCGTGACGAGATGCTTGAACATACGATACTTATGTTGTCATTTGAGGAGAGATTCTCCTGCGATATTTGTGGCGATATCTTTCGTTTTGATTGTCCTAGTTTCGAAGATGAGATATGCTTGGAGCTCGAGGAGAAGGAACCCGGTGGCATATGCGCAGAAGCGATTGAGGATGAACAAGATGGAGAGTATTTTGAGGATGTTAGCAATGACTCTTCTGAGGATGATCCCCTACTCAAGCCAAGCAAGGTGAGCAAAGGAAAACTTGTAAATGTCTTATATTCATATGATCTAAAACTGCTTGCTCTTAGGAAGAAAGTAAAATTGCTAGAAAAAAGAAAAGGGCGATTTGTCTCATGAGCTCTCCGATTTGAAAACCTCCATGAATGCTTAGGATTCATTACTTGTAGACATAGAGAACTTGAATAACTCTCTTGTACGCCTAAAATCTGAAAATAAAATATTAAAATCAAATGCTTCTATGTCATGTGATGCTTGTATTGCCTTACATCATGAGCTTGATGATGCTAAGTTGGAAATAGACAATTTTAGATCTATGGCTAAAAATAATTGTGATTCTTGTGTAGGCATGTTTGCTGATTTTGAGAAGCTTATATTGACTAATACCTTTCACCTTGAGCAATTAGAGAATGTTAGGGCAGAAATTATTGATATTAAAGCTAGGCCTTGTAGCATGTGCTTTGAATATAAAAAATTACTTAAGGATGGTTTAGTCTCTTGCAAGAACTGTGCTTGTTTAGAAACTAAAATTGATGCTTTGAACAGTATGCTTAATTCAAAAGCATCATTAATTTCTTGCACATCTTGCATTTCTTTGAAGAGCGAGATTGAGTCTTTGCGCGATGATATGAGCGCCAAGTCATGTGACTCTTGTATTTGCCTTCACTCCGAGATTGATATTTTTAAGATTTATCTTGCATCTTTGCATTCGGAGTTTGTCGACGATCAAGATGTCGATCTTACGAAAAGAAAAGGAGAAAGTGACGTGGGAAATCCAGGAAAATAATGGGACTGCTCTTTTATTAATATGAACTGGGTTTTACAGGGTATGCTCTGGGAACACTGCTTGTTCCTTTACAATGTCAGACCTACAACACGAATCTACGGCTTGTGCTTTAGTCTGATGGCTCTATCTTCTCTTCCTCCCCTGATCCGTCCGTGCTCCATCTTTAAATAGCACTCAAGAGTGTGCTTACTTCGAGAAGACGCTCGATGTGAAGCGCTGCGCCGGTCTGAGTCAAGTGACGTTGATAAAGAATCAACTGTTCGCGGTTATATGTCTATGAGACATATAACGCATGTAGGTTGTTCGTCAAAGGTGTCCGATAAGAAACGTCAGATGGTATGGAATATGCACGTGCTCCATTCGTCATACGGTAAAGAATATACAAGTATCGCTTCATACCTTTACGAGTAGCTTCTCCGGCCTGAAGCTTGGCTTAGGCCTTCGTCCACTGTGTACCCATTATGTAACCTCCGGAATTTACGACCGCGGAGGTCGTGCACCTCGTGGGTTACGACCACGAAGACGTATGGTCTTTTATATATTAAAAATAATATATAGAGGTTTTAATCCTCGTCAGAGTTGGAGTCTTTTTGTGCTAAACGTGAGTCACTTGATGTTGGTTTTTGTGCCATCGCCTTGAGTAGCTCTTCCTTGGCGAGTGCGACTTCTTGTGACTCTTCTTGTGTTGTCCATGGGATTTCAAAAGACAAAGGTGCTTCTTCTTCAAATGGTACTACATCTTCAAAAAGGAAGTACCATTGCACGTTTTGTAAGAAAAATTGACACACTTTCGAGTTTTGCTTTCGCCGTTTGAAACGTAAGCATCGAGTGCATCGTCGTATCTCTAGGAATACACATAGTCTTTCTCATGGCATGTGTGAGCCTAGTGCTGATACGAGGGCGAGTCATGATGTTAGTTCTTCCAGGACTTTTTCTTTGAGTGACAATGGTGTTTCATCCTCTCGGACCATGTCTACTAGTAGACCTTTACAGCATTGCTCATTTTGTGGGAAGAATGGACATCATGTAGATTTCTGTTTTCGACGTGCAAAACTTTTGCGTCGAGCTCATGCTTCTAAGTCTCCTAGTGGGCATATTCTTTCTCATGACATGCACACTAAAGAGCCTAGCAAGAAGACTCGATTTGTTGATGGTTTTTTTGACACCTTCTCTAGTGGTGTCGGACAGCACCGTGGACATGGTTTGCTTGGTTTTGGTTTTGGTCCACGAGCTGCCCTGAGGCAGGATTTCCGCCGTTTTCTAAGAGGTGGACCTCGTTTTGTTCATCGAGGTACACACCCACAGCGAGGATGTGTGAGTTCTTTTGATGTCTTTGTTGGCTCACATCATTGTGCTTTCAACCAAGGTCATCGTCGCTTTTCTAGAGATGGACCTCGTTTTTCTCATCGAGTTGTCCACTTGCGGCGTGCCTCCAAGGACGGTGTTGGATCTTCTTGCATAGACCATCATCCGCATCATGCTAACTCACATAATAGTTCGACTGCCTCTAGTGGTGGTGTGTCCAAGGTTTGGGTTCCCAAGCATTTGCTCTCTAACCCTTCGGGATCCAAGGTTTGGACACCTTGCTTTTCTCATGTGTAGGTACCGAGAATGCGGGTTGGAGAACATGGATTTAAAAGATTATGATCTTTTGCTTCATTACATGATCGGGACACTTGATGGTTCTCCACCCTCATGATGGCCTCCAAGAGGCATGTGCTTTCATGATCGGCGTCTACGCCTGTTTTGTGAGAAATCTTATACCTTCATGCATTTACTTTCATGATTATTCATTCTTGGCATGTTGTGCTTGTCTTTGTGCTCACTTGTATCATATTGGCATGTGTTACTCTTTTGATATCTTTTATCATGCCTTTGCTAGTACCTTGCTTATGTATCCATGGGCTAGATTGTTATTCATTATTTCTATGGGTGTATAAGCTTAGTTTTGTTAACATGAGCTTGTGCTGTCTTGTACCTTTGTTGTATTGCTCTTGTTGATTCTTGCTTATATATCCATGTATCATTTTGTTGTTCTTTATTTCTATGGGTGTATGAGCTTGATTTTGTCGTCATAAGCTTGTGCTGTCTTGTATCCTTATTAGCTTGCTCATGTTGATTCTTGCTTATGTATCCATGTATTAGGTTGTTGTTCATTATTTCCATGGGTGTATAGCTTGGTTTTGTCTTCACGAGTCTGTGTTGTTTTGCACATGATTAATCTTGCTCGTGTTGATTTTTGCTGTATGTATCCACATGCTTACTTGATATCCATGTTAGCATACCTTGTTCATGATTTGTTCTCTAACATGCTTTTATGCTTACATGATTTTTGTGTCATACTGTAAATTGTGGATGCATGAGGATTGCCATAGCTTTCACTAGCATGCTTTACCTTTGACTGTATATGTGATGTGTGATATGCTATGTGATTGTTTGCTTGCTCCTATGCCTTTTTGTGGACTAAGGATAGTTTGAGCTTTATCATATCCTGGATAGCATGTGCTGAAATTGATTTGTTTATCTTCATGCTCATGTTCTGAATTATTGATTACATGCTTTTATGAGTTTTGGATCATTTGCTGCTATCTTTGTTAGTCGTGTCTTGGTACTGGTTCTCTATAAAATGTCTCACTAATCTAGTATCAAGGCATAGACTTCTTCTGTTTCTTTGGTGTAGCCTTTTCAGTTTAGAAGAAGAACATGTGGTCTAACAAGTGGTCAAAGACTCCAGCTGTTGGTTCTTCTTCATTTGTGCATTCAATGCTGGCTATCACTTCTAGGAGACGAAACAATTTTGAGATGAGGATGATGGGTGAGCGCAACTACTTTTTGGAGCTTCAAGGAATGGATCTTCACTCATCATGACTATATCTCACTGCCAAGCAGTGCGACTCAGGTTCGAGCTTCTATACCTTACATTTGTGTATGGTATGCCTAATCTACCTTGCATTGCATCTGGTTTGTGTCAGGTGTTGGGTTTGTTGAGTTCAGGGTAGATAGGAGGCTCTGTTCTAGCACGTGTCCTTTCTAGACACTCTTCTTATCTCATGGTTTTCTAGGATGTACTCTTTTCACAGCCTAGGTCGAGCTTGTATCCTAATCACTAGTCTTAGCAGGTTTTGAGCTACCTGTAAGCTTTTTAGTGTTGGTGTTTCGCTCCCTAGCTTTTCGAGTTGCCTTCTTTAGAGATCTTGTGGAGTTTGAAGTCTTTGTGCTAGTTTGTGTGTTCAGGGCACTTTTGGCAGATCTCCCCTCAAAGCTTTTTGACCAAACAAGGTTTGCCACCTTGAGAAGCAAGTTAGGGATAATTTATCCCTATGGGTTGGTTTGAGGGGGAGTTGTTTCTTTCCTGAACCTTCTTTGTTCATCTGAAATTTTCTTGTTCATGTGAACTTTTTGTGGATCTTTTCTGATACCTTATTCAAGGGGTATCTTCTCTGGATCTTTTTGATCCTTGTGATCTTTTTAGGCTTTTATATCTTTTGTGCATCTCATTGTATCATATTGCATACAAATGAAAAATCCAAAAGATGCATTTTAATATAAGCTTTACTGCTTATGTCTTTTAAATTGATGAAGCTTTGCTTATTACCCTCTTGAGCTTTAGTATTTCAATTCTTGCTCAAAGATCGTGTCTAGTTCTTTGACATACTAGAATTATCATGCTTTTACATGTCTAGCAAAATCTTTGCTAAATGAGCTAGCACTTTAAACAACTTGAACTGAAAATTGTAATTTGTGGATCTTTTAGCTAGTTGCTCAACTAGTGATCCTTTTGTGACATTGGCCCTGTCAAAATTGCTTTGTTAGCTCTTGAATCTAACATTGAGCATTTCTGGAGCTTCTTGTTCTTTTAAGATTATAAAACTGCTCTTTTACAAAATAATAAAGATGATGATCTCTTTTGTGCGAAAGAACTGATCTCACCAATTCTTTCTCATGAGACTGCTTGCCATTGTACTAGGCATGAACTCAGGGGGAGTTTTGGATGACCTAGATCACTCTTTTAAGCTTTTGTTGCTTGGGATAGTCGCGATAAGGCTTGAGATCTAGCACATGGCTAAAAAATGCAATTTGTCAAATTGGTTGAAGCTTAGGAAGAGATTGTGGATGGCTCCTAGTCCAAGATCTTCTTTACTAAGATAAACCTTTAATCAACTTGAATATTCATTGTAAATGAAAAATAGTTGAAAATTGGGCTTTTGACAAAAACTTGAGCAAAATGATTCATTTCAAGACTTTTGTCTCCTAGATGGTCTTTGCTAGCTTCTGGATCTCACAATGACATTCTGACATGACCATTATCACTTTAGGATACCTGTTGTTGAACTTGCTAATTTTGAAGCGTTGCTTAATTTAATCCAATAACATGTGGTATTTTGAGCTCACTAGCTTAGCTTTGCTATACATGTCTTAATATGATCTTGCTAGCTTTGTCAGGCTTGTTGTATCTTGAGTAATGGTAGAAATACTAGCCTGTTCAATTGAGTAATCCCCAAAGCTTCTTTTTACTAAAAATTGAAAAATCAAAACAAAAATGAAGCCACATCATTGCACTTCATGCATGCTCTTTCTTTTGCTTCTTTTGTATTGTTGCACTTGTTATCTCTAGATGAGAGGAAGGGTTAATTCCTTGATGAATCCATTCTCAAAGGGGGAGAAGTTTTGGTAAAAATATGAAAAAGGGCTTTTAGGATAAGGGGGAGAAGTTCAGGATGTTAAGGGGGAGAAGTTTTGTAAGTGTGAGATGTTAGGAGCTTTTTGGAGAAAATGGGTGAAAATGAAAATTTTAAAATTTTCTCTTGTAAATTGGTGATCATAGTGAGGGGGAGCATCTCATTTGTATTCTTTTGGTTTAATTGTCTTTCCTGAACTTGAATTGCAAATCTTGAAGACTCACAATGATCAAAGGTCAAATAGAACAGTTCTTTCATATGGACCTTAAGTGAGATTTTTGTCGATTCTCTGGAATTTGAAGCTTTCATGCTTTCTTTTGTCTTATCTCACTTGACTATGCTATTTTGAAGCCAGCTTGGTCATTTTCATTGCTTTCTCTTGCATATGGACCAAGTTGTGCCTTTGCGCGAAAATATCGGGTATTTTTATTTTCAAACCTCCAATTTGTATTTTTGAGAAGATTGCCAATGTGTTCATCAAGGGGGAGATTGTGGAGATCATGTGGATATGATCCTAATCTTAGTGTGTTGAACAATTGCCAATAGCGTCGAGGTGTTTGGAGAAACCCTCGTTTTCGGTGAAGTTCTTCCTGCTTCAGACCTCTGGCGGTCCGACCAGCCACGGTGGCGGTCAGACCGGCCATGCCTTGGTCTTGTGGGCGGATTTGGTTGCTGGCAGTCTGACCGGCCATGGTGGCAGTCAGACCCTCCAGTGTAGCGGTCCGATCGGCTTTGCTTGAGCGGTCAGACGGGCCTCTTTATGGACTTTGGATTTTTTAGCTCGGCCTAAAATAGAGGGTGTAGGCAAGAGATGGGGTTCTACTGCTCTTGGTCCCATAATTTTTGGAGCCTCCAGGCAAAAGTTCTATTCGTTTGAAATTTCCAGGGAGGTTGTGTATTTCAGAGTTGGGATTTTGGCTAAGTCCCTTGGTGGCGGTCGGCCGCCATCCGTTAGCGGCCGATCGAGGGCGGTCCGACCGCCATGGTGGCGTCGACCGCTTTAACTTGTTCGTCGGCCTGTGTGGCGGCGATGTTTACTTGTTAGGTCAAGTTCATGGGTTTCATGGCATATGTGTTGCATGATGCATGTTTTGACTAACGTGGGTCAAGTTATGAAGAACTTGTTCCCGGATTCGTGTTTGCTTGTCTATTGCTGTGCAGGTGGCTTGCTGGTCTATGACGGTCAACGGCGAGGAGGATCGGGACTAAGCTTGGAGAGCTAAGGTCTAGAACGATCAAGGATGCCGGGTGAGGTCAGAGGACTCAAGCGGGGCGTAGAATGGACATAGATGACCGAACGGGCGGTTCGGTGTGACTGGTTGGTTCAAGTGGTGCTGGAGTCGGTGCAAGTGCTATAGTGTCGGTGGGATCCGGACGGGAGAGACTTGCCGACATGGAGCCGTTGATCAACCTACATGTGGCAAAGCAGGCGATTGCTTCACCAGGATTGGACATGGTCTTTTGGAGAAAGATCGAGGCATGAGTATTTTGGTAATTTAACCAAATACCACCTTAGTGACTTTTGGCTAAACCGCGGCGCGGGTCGACGTATGGTGAAGCGGTTTAGGTCAATCGAAAATGAAGACGGCGCTTTAAAATGCATGCGTGTGTTAACCCATGGTGTGTTAGGGTTTAATGGGCGCCCTAATAGAATATTCCCTAGAATCTAGCCTCCACTATAAATAGAGGAGGGTGCTGGCCAGCACCTCTTTAACCCATTAATTTGATAGCCCTATTTTGTGTTTTAGGATTTTGGGGAGAAAGGTGGAGAGTTAGGGTTCTAGGGATGGATTGAGTGTGTGATCTTGGATAGAGCTTTGTCCTCCATGATGGAGTGGCTGTAAAACATCCATCTATCTTAAATGAATCCAAACATCACTTCTTGAGATGAGTCTCTTTGTGTTCTTCCTCTTTATTTGATGATTTTGGGGCTTTCATTGATCCGGGAGTTTTTGCTTGGTTTTTTCTCTTGATCTAGCTTGCTGTGACATGTGGGAATACATCTAGGATCATCTTGATCTCCATTCACCCACGAGGAAGTTGTTGGATCAAGTTTTCGTTTTTGCCTAGTTTTGTACCCTCCTTCGGTAAAATGGAAAAATATCAAAACTTTGATGTGGATCTACTCAATCGTTGCTTGGAATAGGTTCCTAATATCCTTAGAAAGGTGTGTTCCAAATTTGGTCAAGTTTGGCCGTGTAGATCAAAAGTTAGTCCGATTTTAGTTTCGGTTTTCGGGCTGATTTTCCTGTTCATTGTGCTAGTGGTCAGACCGCCCATCTGAGAGGTCAGACCGCTAGGCAAATCGGTCAGACCGCTAGGCAAATCGGTCAGACCGCCCGTATGAGAGGTCTGACCGCTAGGTAAAAAAGTTGACCCGATTTCTGAGAGGTCAGACCGCCCAAGTATTTTGGTTTTGAGCTTTTGATTGTTTTGCTTTGGGGTTTTGATTGGATTCAATACAAGTCTTCCACTGTGCTTGTTGATTGATCTTCATAGCTTTCATAGCTATTGTAGTAAACATAGTGTTGAATCCAATCGTTGGTGAAAAAATTGAGCGTGCTTCTATTCACCCCCTCTCTAGTCGACTTCCAGTCCTACAGATATTTAAGTGAGCAATGGATCGACGTGCCTCCTATGATATGATTAGTCACCAAAGCAGAACCAAACCCTCCTATGATATGATTAAAGGGCATGCAGATGTAGCTGCATGCCATGCCGGGCCAGAGGCCATTGGTCAACGTAGATGATACGAATGTACACATTTTTTTTTATTAAAAAGGTCCATGATGTTCAGGCCAAATATGGATCTAGATCCTGTCAGTAACTACAGGTAAGATGCCTGTGTGGGTGCTCTGGACCTAAAACTCACATCAAAGATCAAACCAATATGCAGAGCATCAGAAGGATTAATGCCCACACTATCTTTTGTATTTTACACACCTTTTCTTTTTCAAACACATAATATTCTACACAGTAGAAGAGCAACATGTTACAGCCAAGTGCCTTGCGTCGATGAATGCAACTTTCTATTTCTTTTAGTTTTTTTTTCCTTTGGAAGATGAAAGCGCCACGAGGTCGCCAATCGAGACGCCGCCGACGGGGTCCTTCTTGGCGGTGGCGGCGGGCCAGTGGACGAGGAAGAGGTCCAGGTAGTCGAGGCCGAGGTGCTCGAGCGACTCGAGGCGGGACGACGCGCCCGGCGCAAGTCGGGGATCCGAGCTTGACGACGCGAACAGTCGGCGCGGAGGCCACGGCGCCGACCGCGCACTCGCTCCATAGAACGATGCAAGGTGTCAGTGGCGAGCCGAGGCATCCGGCGTGGAGGATGGTGGCCGACAGTCGTCCGCATGCGCGACGAGCCTGCGCCGGGCCCAAGACCGGCATCGCGTGGCCCGTGTTGAGGGTCACGCGACGGATGGACGCCGCCGCCGCTACTGGGTGTGTGCCCGTCGGCTCCGGCCATAGGGTTCTTGGGATTGGAAGGTTGGGTTTGGTTGACTCGTCTCGCGCTCTGCCTCTAGTCTTTGAGAATTGCAAGAGGTAAATGTGGATTAGTTAGCTTAGTTTATATAAAGATCGCACGTAATCGGATACCATCCGTCCGTCAAATGCAATTTAATGGAACGGCTCCTCCTGCTCGATTGCGGCTGCTTCCAAGCACACGATGCAAACAGAGCGGATACGAGATGGAGAAATGAGTATCCGAGTTAGAGAAATGAGTATCTTATACTTTATGTGTTTGACTCTGATTTCGAGAAAAAAAATACGGAATATAATACAGGATGAACGATATCCATCCGTATGTGTC
The DNA here is from genome assembly GCA_036346255.1 of Ampelocalamus luodianensis. Taxonomy (NCBI): domain Eukaryota; kingdom Viridiplantae; phylum Streptophyta; class Magnoliopsida; order Poales; family Poaceae; genus Ampelocalamus; species Ampelocalamus luodianensis. The sequence continues at coordinate 8,205,633 of CM070623.1, forward strand.
TGTATATCAGGTGGTATGAGAAAAACCTGTTGTGACTTCACTTAGGAACAAGATAATAGGTGAATTGTTGCATCTGAGTAGGTAGGAGATAATGAGTGTTTTTTCCTTCGACATCTCAGAGATTAGTCTGTCTGTGTTCGCTCTGACTGTACTTTTACTGTCCAATGTCATGTGTAGGGTGCAAAAGAAGCAGATAATTCCCGACCGACCGACCGAAGGCTCGCAGAGCGAATACAAGATGGGGAAATAGGTATTCGACACTATCCATGTTTAACTCCGAGAAAAAAATACAGAATAGAATACTAGATGAGCGATATCCAAGTATCCGCTTCGATTGCACACCTATCCAAGTATCCTTCCACCAACGCATCTCCTTCAACACATCACTGCTTCCGCATCGAGCTGCTTCCATTGTCCTTCATCGCGCGTGCGGAGCGCGAGCAAGACCCGCCACACTGATGGGTCACCTACACAAACTAGTACCAGGAGATTGGGTTTGGGTGGTGGAAGATTTGGACAGTAACTCATATGTAGTTCCTTTCCCATCCCAAGCTGAGTTGCAGCGTACAATGGCTTATGGTGGTGCGGTGATTAAAGAGCTTGGTGTGCAGTTGATATTTGAAGAATATGAAGATGTCCAGTGTGGTCTGCCTATGCCAAAAGTTTGGATGCGTGTTAAAGGTCCTCCTAAAAAGATGCGTAAGTACCTAATGCTATGGGTGATAGGCTCTATGTTTGGGGCTACAAAAAAGGTGGATATGAAGACTACACAGCGTAGTACCTTTGGCCATTTCTTCATCGTTGTTCTTAATCCGGACTTAATTCCAAACCAGATGGATGTGGTTGTCGATGATCGTTATTTTGAGCTGAAGTTCCTAGTGGAGCAAGACACTTTGGTCAATGCTCCGGTTCAGATGGATACGGATAACAATGGTTAGGAGGATGATGGCAATGATCAAGACCAGAATCCGGGGAAGAAATTCAGAGATTACAAGAGAGCCAAGAATGGGGAGGAAACTAAGGGAAATGATGCTTTTTCTAAAGATCCAACCTCTGGAGATCAGGTGGTTTAGGGATAGGACATGTCGTTGGCACAGGAGGGTATGGTGTCGCACTCCTTTATTCATAGTATGGTGGAACAAATCCTGGACTTAGCGGTTGATAAGATGCTGATGGAAGGTGCAGATGGGGTTTTGGCGGAAGAGGAGGAGGGTGTAGTGGTTGAAGGTGTTCAATCAGATGAGGAGGTTAATAAGGAGGTGCCAGAGGCGGAGTGGTCTTTTCCTAATGATATTGTGTTGCAGGCAATTACAGGTACGGATGCATCTCCAAGTATGGAGGTATATGGGGGGGGGGGGGGCTGGTGACTGCCCAAGGGGAGTCACAGGCTATGGGCCTCGAAGGGGAGCAGGACCATGGGCTTCTGCTTGGCCTTGGCCCATATGCGAGTTGGGGCAAGCTGCAGATGTCCCGGTCCTCTGAAGGGCCGCCAGTGGGTGGGCCAGCTGCAAGCCAGCAGGGAGTAGTGGCGGCCCTTGTGCTTGAAGCGGCAGCTCAACAACCCGCTTATGGGCGTGCTGTTCTTCAGCTGGCGAAGGAGGCCCACAAGTCGGCTGCGCTTGCCGCTTATCCGTGAGGCTCGGCGGGGCCGCGTCCCGCATGCCGGGCCGAGGATTGTGTGGCTGGGTTGGAGCTAGGACGTTCAAGATCCAATGCAGGCCGAAGGTCACGTAGGAGACTGTCCACTCCTGTTAGTCCTACCGGCCGCGGACCGAGTGCAACTCCGGCTAGACGCAGCAAGCGTCGGGCTGAATCGGTGGATGAAGATTCGGTGGAGCGTGCCGCCCCGCTGGTAGCTAAGCGTAATCTGGAATTCAGTGATGGTATGAACTTTAATTCCATACTTTCTTTCTCTAATAAGCGTATAACTGATAATATTGAAAACATTGTGGTGTTAATGGGCAACCATGTTGATGTTTCAGTAGCGCTTATTAAGAAGGTAGAAATGGATATGTTTGTAGTAACACCAAATAATAAAGATGTGTCTTCTACAGTAGATAAAGAGATTGAGTCCGAAGCTGAGGATAATAACATTGATAACTTAACTCTTGGTCACTTATGTGGTGGCTTGACGGAGGAAGTTATGGATGACGTTATGGAGGGACAGACTGGTTCCCCTCATGCAGCTCCTAAAAAAAAGAAGGTAGGGAACCGGTCTCGTGGGAGGCTTGTATCCAAAAAACAAATTTTGTTCTAAATGAAAGGAGTGTTCTAGAATAGTAGAGGTCTTCGAGACTTGGCTATGTATAGGTTTTTATCTGAAATTTCTAAAGAAGAGAGTTTAGATTTTATTGCTTTGCTGGAAACTCATAGGAAGCATTTCTCAGATATTTGCCTTGATACTTTTTGTGGTGGTAAACAGTTCTTTTGGCATTGGTCGGAGCCTCATGGTCGTTCAGGAGGTATTTTGCTAGGTATTAATTTAGATGTTTTTGATATAGGGAGTGTGGTAGAAGGGGACTTTTTTTTTATATCAAGTTTTCATTAAGGAATAAAGACGATGGTTTTCGATGGGTTTTGGTTGTCGTCATGAAGTCGCAAAACGTAATACAAGGAGAGCTTTTTGTCTGAACTAGTGCATTCCTGTAGTACGGAACAATTACCTCTTCTAGTTGGTGGTGATTTTAATATCATTAGGAGTCCGAAAGAAAAGAATAACGACAAGTTTGATAATCGATACTCTTTCTTATTCAATGTCATTATTAATGGATTGAATTTGAGAGAGTTAGATTTAACGGGTCGACAATTCACCTGGGCAAATTCTAATGTTATTCCTACTTTCAAAAACTTGATCGCATTTTGATGAGTACTGAGTGGGAACAAGAATTTCCTTTGTCTTCAGTGCAAGCTTTATCTAGAGACATTTCAGATCATACACCTTTGTTACTTAGTGCAGGTGAAAGCTCTCCTTATAGAAACCAACCACTGTTCAGCTTTGAATTAAGTTGGCTTACAATTGAGGGTTTTTACGACATGGTGGCTAGTGTATGGAGAAATGAAACTAGTGGAGACTTGCCTTTAGGAAAATGGCAGGCTAAGATTAGGAGGCTTAGGCAATATCTGAGAGGTTGGGTGAAGGATTATTTAGGTGCTTTTAGGAAAGAGAAGAAAGAGTTGTTATCCCTGTTAGATGACTTAGATAAAAAAGCGGAGTTTCAGCCTTTACGATCTCATGAATTAGATTTAAGGCATCATCTTAAAGACCAACTAACCAAGTTGCTAAGGGAAGAGGAGATTAAATGGCTCCAACGTTCTAAAACAACTAATCTGCTACAGGGTGATGATAACACTAAATTTTTTCATTTGGTTGCTAATAGGAAACATCGTAAGACACGTATTTTTAAATTGGAACAAGAGGATGGGGTGATAGAGGGTAATCACAACCTTAAAAGATATATCACTAAATATTATAAAGGTTTTTTTGGGTCACTGGAGGAGAATCATTTTTCAATAGATGAATCTCGTCGGGATGATATTCCTCAAGTTTCCAATGCTGAAAATGAGTTGTTAACAGCATGTTTCTGAGAAAAGGAGGTGAAAGAGGCGATCTTTCAAATGGAACTAAACAAGTCATCTGGCCCTGATGGTTTCCCAGCTGAGTTCTACCAGACTTTCTGGGAAATCATTAAAAAAGACTTAATGAGTTTGTTTAATGATTTCCATAATAAGAGATTGCCTCTTTACAGTCTAAATTTTGGGATCATTACTTTACTACTTAAAAAAAACTGATGCTATTCAAATTCAACAGTATAGGCCTATTTATTTGTTAAACGTGAGTTTTAAGGTCTTCACTAAAGTTCTTACTAACAGATTATCTGTAGTAGCTCAAAATGTGATCAGACCGACTCAAACTGCTTTTATGCCAGGATGCTTTATTGTAGAGGGGGTCGTTGTTTTACATGAATCGATTCATGAGACGCATAGGAAAAAGGTAGATAGGGTAATTTTAAAGTTGGATTTTGAGAATGCGTATGATAAGGTGAAATGGTCCTTTTTACAGCAGACCCTTAGGATGAAAGGTTTTTCTCCGTTGTGGTGTGCTTAGATAGATCAGGTAGTAACAAGAGGAAGTGTAGGTATTAAAGTAAATGATGACATCGACCATTTTTTCATACTAAGAAAGGTCTTAGACAGGGAGACCCTCTATCCCCTATTTTGTTTAACATTGTTGCGTATATGCTGGCCATCCTTATCCAACGGGCCAAAGATGATGGACAATTTAAAGGAGTTGTCCCTCATTTAGTTGATGACGATTTGTCAATCTTACAATATGCCGACGATACAATTCTTTTTATGGATCATAATTTAGAACAAGCGAAGAATATGAAGCTCTTGCTATGTGTGTTTGAGCAACTGTCTGGGCTGAAAATAAATTTTCATAAGAGTGAATTATTTTGTTATGGTAAAGCAAAGGATTGGGCAAACTCATATTCACAGATTTTTGGTTGTTGAAGGGGTAATCAGCCTTTTAGATACCTAGGTATTCCAATGCATCACAAGAAGTTATTAAATAAGGATTGGCAAGCAGTTGAAGAGAGATTTCAAAAGAAACTAAGTTGTTGAAAGGGCAAACTTCTATCTTTTGGGGGTGGACTTGTTCTTATTAATTCTGTCCTTAGTAGTTTAGCCTTGTTCATGCTTTTTTTCTTTCGAAGTGTCCAAAGGAATTCTTAAAAAGTTGGATTACTATCGATCTCGATTTTTTTGGCAAAGCGATGGGCATAAGAAAAAGTATAGACTTACTAAGTGGAGCATTCTCTGCACTCCTAAAGATCAAGGTGGCATGAGTATATTGAATCTAGAATTGCAGAATAAGTGCTTACTTAGCAAGTGGCTATATAGAGTAAGGATGGAATTTGGCAACAACTGCTACGAAATAAATATTTGAGTAACAAAACAATTGAACAAGTGGAATATAAACCAGGTGACTCGCAGTTCTGGGCAGGCCTTATGAAGGTTAAGAATGAATTTCTGAGACTTGGCTCTTTCACTTTGCATAATGGTGCTCAAATCAGATTAAGGGAAGATATTTGGTTGGGACAAACTGAGTTTAGTCATCTTTATCCATCTTTATATAATATCGTCTATATAAAGCACGCTACTGTAGGGAAGCTTTTAGGTTATGTACCTGTTCATATTTCCTTCTGTAGAGCTCTAGTTGGTGATAAGCTAGTTGCGTGGAATGAGTTGGTTCTCAGATTAGCCTCCTTTCAATTAACATATGGCCAAGATACCTTTCGATGGTCTTTACATCAGCATGGTAATTTTTCTGTCCATTCGATATATAGAGCGTTGATTAATGGTATGGTAATTCCAACTAATCGCCACTTATGGAAACTTAAGATCCCTCTAAAAATTAAGATCTTCGTATGGTTTCTGTACAACGGAGTAACCTTAACCAAGGATAATCTAGCAAAGAGACAATGGAATGGTAGTACCAAATGTTGTTTTTGTAGTATGGATGAAACAATACAACATATATTCTTTGATTGTCATTTTGCTAAGTTTATTTGGCGTGTGGTACATATTTCTAGTGGTATTAATCCGCCTTCCAGTATTTCTCATTTATTTGGAAATTGTCTTATGGGGATTAATTGTAAACTTATGTATCTATTATTGGTTGGGGCAAGCGCTCTTTGTTAGGCCATATGGTTGAGCCGTAATGATGTGGTGTTTGACAAGGTACGAGTTTCTTCTGCTATACAGGTTATCTTCAAAGGTACCTATTGGTTTCGCTTCTAGTCGCTGCTGTAGAGGGAGGAGGATCGTCCTATCATTCAGGACATGTGCCGACGTCTGAAAACTACTGTTATGGAGATTTATGCCAACCATGGGTGGCAGTTCAGTAATAGGATTTGTCTCTAATTTTTAGACATGGCTTGGTCCTTTTTCCCCTTTCATACATGTTCTGTCAGGTTCTCAGACGCTGGTTGTAATTTGTTACTCTCGATCGCATCTTTTGATGCAGACTAGCTACATGCACACTGATGTGCAAAGGCTGGAATAATAAATTTTCCCTTTTCTAAAAACAGCCTCCATTATGGCCGTGTGGAGTGTGCGTGAAACCTCGCCACCGACCTCCTCCGCATGCAGCCGGCGGTGGCGCCCAACATCGTGTGCATGGGGCACGCACTTGACCCCTACACCTCACCGACCTTCCTCTGCACCCAGCGACATCCCAGGCCTCCTGCAAGCACCTCTGAAACCTTCACATGCCCCTTTTTCGTTCCTCATGTGCCTGAAGGGGAAGAAAATGTTTCAAAACTGTCGTGGGTGCAGGTTGTTGAAAGAAATGGCATGTCATATATTTCATCAAGTTTCAAGTTGTGTTACTGATTTACAAGATTTTCTTAGTGTTTCAAACAAGTTTCAAGTGGTGGGTTCCAATTTTTGGGTGAGTTTCAAGCAAGTATAATTTTTTTGGTGAGTTTCATGTGATGAGTTTTAGCCTCCATGAGTGGATTTTGTGGGTTTCAAGCAAGTTTTGTAGGAGTTCAACAGAGTTTCAAAAAGGTTTCACACAAATTTAAAGATTGAAAGCAAGTTTAATCCACGTTTCGGATTTCAAGATCAAGTTTCATGTGAGTTTCAAGTGGTTCTATGTTCCAAATGCAAGACCAAGTTTCATGTTTCAAGTGCATGTTTCGTTTGAGTATCAAAGTCCTTTCAGGTTCCCAAAAGCAAGTTTTGTGTGAGTTTCAAGCTACAAAATTTTGTGTGAGTTTCACAAGGATTGATGTTCCAAAATGCAAGCTTCATGTGAGTTTCAAGAGGTTTCATGTTTCAAAATGCAAGTTTTAGGTGAATGTGTGAAGTTCCAACAAAAAACCAAGATTAAAAGGGCAAGTTTCAAACCGAAACCAGCAAAATCGAGCAACCGCTTACCGTGTCCGCTTGCCCGTCTGTAATACCCCCAAATATATTCGAAAGGATTTAACCGGGAGAGAATAAGTAGTCGGGAGAAGGGTTCTTTTAGAAAACCACTAAATCAGGAAACGAGAGGGGGTTTTTCGCATTTAGTTGGCAACTCGGGCCCGGGCCTTGGCCCATGTGGGCAGGCCGGCCATAGGGGAGGCGCCACCCTCCCCAAACCCTAGCCGCCCCTCCCATCTCCCTCCCCTCCACTCCCCACCTCCCCATTGTGGCCGCCACCTCCTCACCCCTCCTCCTCCAACCGGTGCCCCAACCTCCTCCTCCCTACCTCCCCTCCACCCCATTGCCGCTGGCCAAAGGGAAGAGGAAGCCCCATTGCAGCCGGCCAAGGAGGAAGAAGAAGGGAAAAGAAGAGAAGGGAGAAGAAAAGGGAGAAGAGAAGGAAGAGAGGAGAAGGAGGATCTTCTTCGGGGCTTGTTCGTCGTCATCCAGCACGTCGTCAAGGGTAACGATGGGTTTCTTGTGATGTGTGTAGGGGTGGGCATGGGTCGCACCGGTCCAAACCTTTCCTGCCCCATCTGCCCCACACTACAATTTGGAGGTTTGTGGGCTACCCCCAGGCAGAAGCAAGCAAAACCAAATTGCCCATTGGATATTTAGGGTCGAACCGTTTTTTTTTGCTGGATGTCCTAACGCCATTTTTCTGCTGGATACTATTATCCTAATGCTCTTTTTTGTCTATAATCACATGGTAAATAAATAATTCTCATTCGTTATACTGCTAATAAATAATAAGATCCTCTGGATACTAATCTTTTACAAAAAAAATATATTCTGGAACAACATCTAGCAGTGCATTCTGGATACTACTACAGCAAAGGCCCAAATCCAAACTTCTGGCAGTGCATTCATCCTATCCCTCATGTAGACTTTGTCTCTCCTGACTTTCTTCATGTCCAAGATGTCAGATCTGATCTGTTGTGGATCTGGATTAAGCATTCCCCTAATAAGATCTTTTGCATTATCTGAGACTCTTGGCCATGGATCTCTTTTGAAGTCAATCGCAGAACGAATAATTGCTTGACAAACACCCTGTTCAGTTTCTGCATTATAACATGGAAACAACAAAATGTTCAGAAGAGCATTCAATGTCACAATTGATCATTTTCAGGTACAAAACTAACCTGCCCAGAATGGAGGGACACCACAAAGAAGAATGTAAAGAATCACTCCTGCACTCCAAACATCAACCTCTGGGCCATAATTTCTCTTTAGCACCTCTGGAGCCATGTAATAAGGACTATACAAAGTAAACAAACAGCATAAGCAAGCCTTTCTAGAGGCACTGTCCTGTGATCATATCGTCAACAAGTGGGTAGCAACAAGTGAGTAGCGACAGATGAATTAAAACGGCAAACTTCATATATTGGAAATAGTGATATCATGACTGTACCTGGAGTGACAAAGTGACCCTGTAACAGTGTAACTCATGGAATCAGAAAAGGCCATGTATGTATACAATCATGTAGATCCACATCATCAAAAAGACAAAAAAAACTATTCTCAGTACCTGATCCAAACTTCTGGCAGTGCATTCATCCTATCCCTCATCTTCCTCAATGAAGTCGTAAATCAACTCCATCTTAAGTTGACAAGTACCTATGGTTCAAAACAAAAGAAAAATTGTTACATTGAAATTTCACATTGCATCCACATTAAACATGACTCAAGATTAACATGAACAAAAAGCTGCTAAGAAACTATTCTCAGTAGGAACCCATGTTTATATAGAGCAACCATTATCTAATTAATGAAAATTACAAAGATATTATATTTAAAGTTTTACTGGATGATCTCAACCAATCTTGTAGGCACACAAGTGCTTCAACTGTCTCGGGAGTCATTCGGCTTCGAAAATCAGAGACGACTCTCTGACCCGTGCTAAAAGCCGACTCGGATGCTACCGTTGAAGCAGGCACATCCAAAATATCCTTAGCCATTCGAGCAAGAGTGGGATATTCAAGATAATTCATTTTCCACCAGTTCAATATATCAAAGTGGCCACCTCGAGGGAGTGGGGGCTTCGCCAAATACGTCTCAAGTTCTGAGGACACCAAGCTCGCCGAGCGGGCCTTAAGGCTAAGGTGATGATCCCAATCTGCCAGACGGTGGCTACCATCTGCACTCATCTCCACATCACCACTTCCTTGAGCTACAAACTCTGAGTTGTCATTATTCAATTCAGCATATGCACTGAAGAGCCGTCTGAACACCTTCTTCAGTTTTACAAGTTTAGATGTAGCATTACTCCCGAAAGCTTGGAGAAAACGGAACTCGAGAAAGACAAACTTGAACTGTGGGTCCAAAATCACTGGAATTGATAATACCATCCATGACAATTTCCAATATTTATTGAATTTTTTCTGCATGTATGTAACCATGTCGTGAATACCAGAGTCCACCTTGGAACCTTCTCTCTCTAAGGCAAGCTTGACTTCCCAAATCTCATGAAACCACAAGTTTGAGGTGGGGTACTTCGACCCTGAAATCACTTCCGTAGCATCATAGAACACTTTTAGTAGTCTACACAACACTTCCGCCCTTTCCCAATCATCAAAAGTTGGTGTGTCGATGTAGTTTGGATCTTGCAGCCCCAAAGAATCAAACGCTCTTCTAAATTCCATAGCTGCAGCAATCATATGATAGGTTGAGTTCCATCTGGTCGGAACATCAAGGCATGGGCGCAAGACCCGAGAAATGCCCTGTTGTGTAACTATCTCTTCGAATCTTTCCTTCTGAGATTGGGAACCCCGAATGTATTTCACACTCTCCCGAATCTTGTTGACAATAGGGTTGATAAATGACAGGCCTGCTTGGCATATCAAATTTAGGATATGTGCTGCACAACGTTGATGCAAAAACCTGCCGTCACTAAGTAACACACGCTTAGCTAACAAGTTATCCTTCAACAACCTAGCCATTGCACCATTGTTGCTTGCATTGTCCAAAGTGATTGCAAATAACTTGTTTTCACAATTCCGCTCTTGGATGGCCTTCAGGACTGTGTTGAACATAACTACACCAGTGTGAGGTGTCCCCAACACAGAGAATTTTATGATTCTCTTCTGTAACTTCCAATCATCATTGATGTAGTGGACGGTGATGCACATATAGCCCAAGGTCTGATTGGACGTCCACATGTCCATCATCAAGGAAATCCTTGAGTTTGAATTATTGAGTACCTCCTTAAGAGATTGCTTCTGCTCCTCAAATGCTTTGAGACAATCATTCTTCAATGTTCTTCTTGATACCACCTTGAAGAGTGGATTTAGACTAGAGACAAACTTTCGAAACCCATCATACTCCACAATCGAAAATGGTAACTCGTGCAACACAATCATTCTCACCAACTCTCTTCGTGTTACCTCAGGGTCAAAACTCCAATCCCTCAGAGTCACTCCATCTGGTGACATAACAATGGCATTCAATTGATCCACAACTCTAAGAGCCTCTTTCCTTTCTTTGCATCTCCTTAAATGATTGCGCAAAGCACTTGTTCCCGCCCCACGCTTAGCACCAATGTTTGCATTGCAATACTTGCATTGTCCCTTTGTAACTACTCCATCGACTCTGACAGGCAGATATTCTCTCCAAGCCTTAGACCTGAACTTTCTTCCATCTTCAACAGGTGAGGTCCCAACATCAACATAATCTTCGTCGTCCTCTTCATCACTTTCTTCGTCCTCATGCATTTCAGATCAATAGCAATGACTACAAAAGAACATTAGGGAAAAAGATTATTTAAAAATACTTAGGCTTTTACTCAAAAGATAATGAAAACATATTAGAACTTTGCTAGAAAAATCTAACATTAACATTATACATTTCAAGTCGAACATTATATATATAATATCTAATATTCTAGTTAAATAGGAGAAAACGATATTAAATATTACCTATTCGCAAAACATATTGTCTTATATCTAATATCTAATATTCCCAACAATTACCTATTCTCAGCAAAACATTCCTGAATACATATTCTTGGAATCGATATTTCTTTTAAATTTTTCATCGCTTTGTCTCATGACCATGCACCAAGGCATAAAGTATAAACTATTCATACTTTCAAACATACCATAGAATTGTGTCTTTCTATAAAAGGATGCATTTTCATGAAACAAGGCATAAGTCAATTTTAGAATAAAGAAGGATTTAGAAATTAAGCTAGCTAGACAGCCCCAATGTTTACTTCTGGGATGCTAATATCAAGCTTGTGCCCGGGTGATTTTCTAGTTTTAAGTAAAAGTCGTGACCATCCAAAGGTGTGCATACATATTATATTATCTAAAGCAACATGCCAAAAACCTTTGTACATTTTTACTAGAGATAGTTCTCATTGCTTGTCATTTTTGTTCTTGTCAGGAGAAGAAGCCAATACCAGCAAAACTTTCTGACATTAAAATTGATCAACCAGAGGACTACATTGTATCAATGAACACATTTCTGCTCAAGTGAGGACTAAATCAAGGAACGCATGAAAACAAGAAGTCTACAGAGGACACTAATGCAAGAAAAATGATAAAGTGGGATCAAGAAGCCCTGCAATTGTTGACCGAACAAGAGCAAAAGATTAATTAAACTAAGACCTTGCATTGCATTGCAACAACATAGTTCATCCGGGAAACTCACCATTAGGGGTACTAACAAGGGCAATCGGTGTAGCCGAAGACCTCATCGCGCGAGATCCTTGCGCCGAGACATCACCACCGTAGCCCTTGCTACCGGCGACGACGAAGAACAATCTTGCCGCCCTTCTTGAATCTGGATCTCGTCCCCGCCGCTGCCCTCCTCCTCGCTCCCACCTTCGAAATCACCACCTCCGCCGCCCTCCTCCTCGCTCCCACCTTCAATCTGTCTTGATCCTCCACCCCTACCGTCGGCTTTCACCCTCTTCCTCTCTCGCTGCTCGTGTTCGGCCACCCGCTTCATGTTCGCTTCTTCCCCTTCTTGTTTGCGCATAGGTGGAGGGATGGAGATGGGGGGCGCGATAGAGTGGAGGGAAGGAGACGGGGGGCGCGATAGGGTGGAGGATCGAAAGGGGCACGTCGGAGGCGGCGAATCCAGCGGCGTCGGGTGGAGGCGGCGGATCTCAGTCTGCAGTCTGGGGGATAGAGGGACTGGGGGGAGGAGGCTTGTGCCGTTGTGCGTAGGGTCGATCCAATCAATCCAACGGAGCTCTAGGATCAGAGACTTTCACCTCGTTTTTCTTTTTGGATCGAACCGGTGGCCCATTTGGCCAATTTTTTTGGAGTGGAGCGGTGGTCCATTGGGCCACCTTGATCCATTCCCATCCCTAGATGTGTGATAGTCATTAGAGGCGATTGCTATTAGATCGATTGGATCGGATTAATTCTGTTCAATATTCAATTCTGTCCAGAATGTTGCGCGGCCAGTTTTATGTGTTTAGAGGCCGAATTAGGAGTTTTGGTCTCCTAGAGATATGTAGGTCTTGTTCTTAGCTTTCATTGGCTGCCAAGAACGCTCAAATCCGATTAACGGTTAGAAAGTTATGAATTTTTTAGTATCGCCGTCCTGCTGATCTGTCAGTATTGGGACAGTCTGTAGAAATCTGAATTAATATATTAGTTAAAGACGAAATCAGAGGATCTCAATATAACAAAAAATGTGGGTAATTTATATACCTTTTCAGAGAGATAAAGAACGCAAGATTCGGACTTTCGTAGCAAAAGTTATGGTGGTTTTAGTGCACTGTCCAGAGAACCCAACGTGAATTCTGATGTTCTGTAGATTGGCTTGGTAGGGGAAGTAAATGGAAGAATAAAAAGGGCTCCCCAACTAGGTTTATTTAGGTAATTTAATTACCTTTTCATAAAGTCTAAGATCATCTTATTTGGATTCCTGAGCAGAAAGTTATGTATTTTAGAAGTTGACTGTCTACAGTGTGCGCCAAATCGATCGCTAGAAATTGGAAGTTGGGAAACACTTGGGGGGTTTAGCAAGTTCATTTGTGTTGTTCTTATGCTCTTGGTTCAGTATGTTGGTCTTAGATTGGGTTATCTTAAAATTCAGGTGGGAGCGTGGTCCCAGGGGCAGCACCCTCGTCGCGTCCACCGTTCTCGCACGGTTGAGGCAAGTATTCGGGCTATAATATATGTATGCTTGCATGATATGATTGTGGTGTATCTTGATCATATAGCCATGCATGCCTGTTTATGAGATGAGTTACTATTTATTTTGATGACTGCTAGTTATGGTTAAAGGTTCTTCCGCATGTTGTTATTGCTTCTGTGCCAATGAGAATATGTTGTATTCCTGCATATGAAAATGTTATCATGGTGCATATGCATGTTGAGAGCATACAGGTACCTTGGTCACGTGGTGACCAAGCACATATAGTTGAGATCCCCGTCATGTAGATGACGGGCTTGAGGTCCCCACATTCGTGGAATGTGGGCTAATGAACAAAGAGGTCCCCATCATTAAGATGATGGGCAAAGGTCCCTATACATGTGGTGTATAGGCTATTGGTCCTCGTGCCGGAGGGCACAGCAAGGTATACATGTGACGGTTGTATACCCCGCACACCGATAAAATACGAAAGAGATAAAGTTCAAAGGAGCATTGCATTGGTTGCATATCATGAGTTAAATGGCTATGTTTAGTGTGATGTTAATTGAGGATCATCGATGCTATGTTTGTGTTCTTGTTTATGGCCTTGTTGATACTTCTTTGAGTCTTTAGGCTCACCCTTGCTTTAATGTGTTTTAGGTACGAGGCGGGAACAACATGCATGGGAGGGAATAGAAGTTGTTGCACTCACTACCTCACACTCTTAAGGCGTTTGCCACTTAGCACCAATTTAGAAATAAATAAACTGTTTGGTTATCACCATATATGGTTTTGGTTTGAGTATCTGATTATTTGTAATAATGAGGTTGCCAGTCTTGGTATGTTTATTTGATTATCATGCATGAATGAGTAGACTTGATTATGAGAAATATTGTTAAAGGCCATGTTTTATTGTTGAACTCTCAATATAGCTGTTTAAACAAAGAAGATTCTGCCAAAAATTGGTAGTTTGTGCTAGAATAGTATAATTCCAGTAGCATTCCAGGCTCTTTGAGAGTTGGGGTGTTACACCGTCGATGACAACATGAGTGGTTGTCATCCACCGCACCGATTTGCCTCGCTCGCACATGACCTCGACCTCCATTGTTGCCCACGATGCCAATCTATGATTTTTCTAAAAATAATATTAATTTAAAAGACAATTACAAACAAAAAATAGTTGTTTTTTTTTAGAAAAATAGGTGCATGTCGCCAATTGGAATAGTGCGGAGAGGTTCCTGTCGCCAATTGAACTAGCGACAGGACAATTTCGCTAGTTTAATTGGCGACAGGATCCTGTCGCCAGTTCAACGGGCGACAGTATTCCTATTTCCAGTTGAACTCCCAACATGGTCCTATATTTTTTTTAAAAAATTATGTCTAGAGAATCCAGTCTAAAGATTTAGTGTATGTCATGAAGTTTTTTGGTAATACATGCATGAACCAACAAACCGAAATACACTTACGATACATGTGCGTCTTTTTAGAATACTAAAAAAGGTTGATTAGAACAAAATCAATCAGTCCTTGCAGCCCATCAGTCCGTTCCCCTGGTGTCTGGATTGCCCACGACGACATGAGGCGTTGATAGATTCATATCAGATGGCTGTGGCCTATACTGTTCGATTCCCATTGGACGATGTACAGTTCACTAGATTTTCTCTAACTTTATATAGACTCCTAACGCTGTAAGCTTGGATGTACGCTTGGGAGACAAGAAGCTAAGGTTGAATTGACCAAGTCAAGTCCACAAAAGGCTACTAAAAAATCCTATCTTCTTCTTCTTCTTTTTTTTATATTAAAAAAACTCATTTGAGTAATTCATCTAGTAATGTTTTTGTCAACAAGAAGCTCATTGAATCTGCTTGTCACCTCCGGAGCTTAAAAGTCATCGAATTTGCTTGTCACCTCTGGAGCTTAAAAGTTAATGCTGGAAATGTGTATAACATTTTAATTCCAGATTTTAATATTATGAGGCAAAGATGACAAATAACTAGTGATGCATAAATCGATACTAATAGCAGGCTACTCATTGCACTTCTAAACATACTCAATAACATGATTATAATTGAATATACTGGCTGTATACACAACTTATAGTATAGGTTGATGAAGAATAGGAAGCAGCGCAAACTTGATGCAGTGCAGATCGTAGATGATGCAGTGTAGAGAGCGGTCGTGCAGATGCGCTGCCCAGAAACCTTATTGTCGCCCCGTGCAGGTGAACTCTGCGTCAATGGTTCGGACATACCGCTCACCCTCCTTCCCGGTGCACGCCGAGGAGAAGGGAGGGTTTAGTTCAAATAGCACAACTCTCCAGTAAGGTAGTTAGGATCACGATCCTACTCTTAGAGTCTTACGATTCTACGAACCCACGACAGCATATCGATCCTACTCGTACAGACTTAGGGAATTTTTTTTGCAATTTTTTTTAGAGGCCAAGCTTTGCTGATATTTTGTTTTAGAGCAAAATTTATTGATATTAATTTCTGAGAATGAAACTATAAATAAACAAGGAGTATGCAAAATATTGTATCAGTGTGGTAATGCTAGTACAAATATCTATATTATGGCATAAGCAATCTTGAGCTTAATAATGATAAGCTATTTTTATTCCTGGAGTATGTCTAGCTGCTTTTAAGGAACATGTAAGTGGTAAACCATATAAGAATTATACAAACTTATAGTATAGATGTTTAATATGTGTATTTTTACAATTCCGTAGAATCGCCGATTCTACGATTCGATACTACGATTTCGATCCTACCGAAGGCAAATCGATCCAACTCAGGATCTCGACTCTAACTACCTTGCTCTCTAGCACAAGAGAACAGAGAGGAAGAAGAAGAATGATTGGAATAGTTAGCTCAATCTTCGTCTGGACATCTCCAGATCTTATTTATGGTCGAGACAATTACTCTCTAGTAACTTTCATAATAAACCACTGGTAACCGTTAATTCAAAGCCAATTAATGGCCATTAAGCAGTGTTTATTGATCCTGATTGTACCATAGTTTAAAGCTTCGACCACTAGTCTACAACTTCGACTAGTGTATTACGACCACATTGGTCTAAGGATCCGACCAGACGATTCCGACCATACTGGTCTATGCCTTCGACCACAATGGTCTATGGCTTCGACCAGATTATTTCGACCATACTGGTCTAGGCCTTCGACCACATTGGTCTATGGCTTCGACCACGGAGTTTCGACCACTGAGTATCGACCACACTGGTCTTATGGTTTTGACCACTGAGTATCGACCACACTGGTCTTATTGCTTCGACCACTCAGTTTTGACCACTGAGTTTCGAGAACTCAGTTTCGACCACTTAGTTTCCTCTCCCAAAATTTTGATATGAAAAATCTGGGTGAAGCTGATGTGTTCTTAAACATCAAGCTTACAAAGGGTGAGAATGGGATTACTCTTTCACAATCTCATTATGGGGACAAGGTCCTAACTAGATTTGGATTCATGGACTATAAGCCAGCGGCCACACCCTATGATCCAAACGCTAAGATGCATAAAAACACTGGACATGGAAAAGACCAGCTTAATATTCTTAAATTATAGAATCCTTAATGTATTTAACTAGTGCAACGAGGCTTGATATCTCATATGTTGTAAGCAAATTGAGTTGTTATACGTCCAATCCAAGAGATGATCATTGGATAGCACTAGAGAGGGTACTTGGGTACCTAAAGGGGACCTCTAACTTGAGAATACATTATTCTGGCCATCCGACAGTCTTGGAAGGATTCAGTGATTCTAACTGGTTTAGTGACTCGGATGACATGAAGGCTACGAGTGGCTATGTATTCACTCTAGCAGGTGGGCTGTTTCATGGAATTCTTCTAAACAGACCATCCTTACACAATCCACCATGGAGGCTGAGCTGTTAGCTCTAGACTCAGCAGCTGTAGAGGCAGAATGGATTAGTGAACTCCTTTTTGACCTACCTGTGCTGGAAAAGCCAATTCCAGCCGTTTTAACCTACTACGATAACCAAACTGTTCTGGTTAAGGCTAAGAGTAGGAAGGATAATATGAAGTCCTCAAAACATATAAAGAGATGACTTAAGTCGATAAGGCATGCCACAGAGACGGGTGAAAGCATCTAGGCCCCTAAAAATTGGTTTTGGTAATTAATGATAATATGTGCTTATGGGACTAATATGTTTATTGAGAATTTACAAGGTTAACTCCAAACGGTGAGTTTAATCTTGAAGATGTATGCTAAAGGACAACATGAAGATCAATACGGATCAAAGATATTGTACAAGTAGTCTAGGATCTTTTTATGGTTTACCGGTCTTAGGAGAAATGGTTGGAAGACCGGATTATAGGTTAAATACCGTACTATTAAGAGAGATCATGTCTAGTAGCTTGATAGCTTGTTCTTGTGCTTTGTGGATCAATTTAGGATCATGCATGCATTTGGATTTTGTTTTGGAAAGCTAATTGTGCATTGCCAGGATAAACGGTAGTACCAACGTTGTTCGAGCGGTACTACCGCTAAAAAGTACGACCAGGCTCGTAGTGCGGTACTACCACACCCCGGTTGTTCCGTTTGTTATTTGACGGTATGCATTTTCCAGAGAGACACTCGTTTGAGTTCGAGGAGCAAACCCTCCGAACGGTAGTACTGCACTTGTTGAGTGGTATAACCGGACAGTGGTAGTACCGCTTGATTGTTGGCGGTAATACCGCGGCACAACTAAAATGGCTATGTCAGAGCAGTTAATGCCACTGTTATAGCCGTTACAGAGTGGTTGGCAAAATGCGGTAGTACCGCATGTTACTTGGCGGTAATATCGCATTTCACTGAAAATTTGAGGATTTCCTCCCCAACAGTTATAATTGTTGGTAGGGGGTATAAATACCCCTCCACCTGCTCAAGGACAGGTTGCTAGTGTCCATTTAACATCAATAGAGCCTTGAGCATTGACTCAACACCAAAATTCTCTTGTGCATTCATTGTGAGGTGGTTGAGTTCATTCAAGTGCATCCATTCGTCCTAGTTGATCCTATTGCACTTGAGCGCCGTCAAGCGAAAGTCATTGGTTTGTTACTCTTGGAGTTTTGCCAAACTCCTAGACGGCCTTGGTGGTGGAGCACGGTGATCTCTTCAAGAAGATTGTGTAGAGACCCGGTGCAAGCTTTTGAGTGGTTTGGTGTTCACCATCTCCGGAGCGGAGGAAGAACAACCATAGTGATCGAGGGAAGGCTTAATTCATGGAGCCAGCTTGAGTTGTCAAGCTTTCTCAACGTGGACTAGTGAAGAGAGACAAGTCTTCGATACCACGAAAAAAACTTCTTTGTCTCATTGTGGTTATTTCTAGTCTTTACCCTTTTCGCATTTACATTTCTAGCTTATTTCTTGTGTTGAATTGCTTAGCTAGAAGTGTAACTTGTTTTAGACTAAGTTATATATTGGCTCAATTTATTAAATTGTTGAAAAGTTTAAAAACCTCCTATTCACAAGTGGTATCAGAGCTAGGTCTCTCTATTGTTAGACTTAACCGTCTAAGAGAGAAAGGATAGCCAGTGAGGGAGTGCCTATAGGAAATGCTCCTTGATTTGATGGTTCAAATTATTCGTATTGAAAAATTAGAATATCAATTTTCTTAAAGGCCATGAGTCCGAGCATATGGAAAATCGTAAATGAAGGTTACGTTATGCCTATCAATCTACTAAACCCCACGACAATTGAGGCACGTAATGTTCATTTAGATGCCCAAGCTATGAATGCTCTCTTTGGTGCTATGAACGCGGATGAGTTCCGTAGAATGAGCAATTTGGAAACCGCTCATGATATTTGGACGACCCTCTCGGAAATCCATGAGGGAATATCCACGGTCAAAGAGGCCAAATTGCATAGGCTCCGGATCAAATATGAGACATTTATAATGTTACCACATGAGGATATAAATGAAATGTATTCACGCCTCAACAACATTGTAAATGAACTCAATGGTTTAGGCACAACTCTAACCGATGTTGATATTGTGAGAAAAATATTTAGGACCTTACCGGACAAGTATAAGACGTTGGTGACGCTCTTTCTCAACTCTCCCAAATTGCCAAGAATGACTCCAACCGTACTTTTGGGCAACCTCATCACAAATGAGCTATACAAGAAGGACACGGAAGAACTCTTGGAGTTATCTTCCTCAAAAAAGAAGATTACCGCTTTAAGGCGAAAGCGGAATCAAGTGATGATGAGGATGAAGAAGAAAACTCCGATGAGGAGTTTGCTCTCCTTGTGAGGAGAATGAAGAAATTTATGAGAAGACGCCCACATCGAAGATTCAACTTCAACAAAAGCAAGAAAGGGCAATTATCAAATGACAACAAGCGCTATAGTAATATTCGTTGCTATGGATATGATGAGAAGGGGCACATTATTTCAAATTGCCCCAACAAGAAGGACATCAAAGGTAAATCATCAAAGAAGAAAGTATCAATGGCAAAAAGAAGCTCTTCAAGAAGCTTCACAAAGATGGCAAGAATGAAGCCCATATCGGAGAATGGGACTCCGATGATGAGTATTCAGATTCCGATTCTAATTCAAGCGATGAAGAGTCTTCCAAGAAAAGAGGACTTGTCGGTATTGCCATCAAGGAAGCTCCATCACTCTTTGGATCTCCTATATGCCTAATGGCTAGAGGAGACAAGGTAAAATCCATTGATAACAATGAACCTTCATATGATAAATTAATGGATATGATTGAAGAATTAAATGAATTTATAGGAAAAGAGAAATCAAAATATAAGGTCTTACAAAAGGAGTATATCTCTATAAAAGACTCTTATGAGGAGTTAAAGGAAGCTCATGATTCTCTTCTCTTAAAAGATGTTGAAAAATCTCATTCACATGTTGGAATTACTTGCAATTTAATAAATGAAATGCCTAGAGTAGAAATTGCTTCAAATACTATATCTATGTCTAGCATTTCTACATCATGTGATGATTTATTATCCATACCATGTTGCTCAAACAATGATTCAATTACAAATTTAGCTAATACTTGTGATCCTTTACTCATTGTTGAAAATTATGAATTAAAAGAACAAGCAACTAAGCTAAGCAAGAGCTTAGAAAAATACTTCAAGGGTAAGGAAACTCTTGATAAGCTATTGAGTGATCAAAAGTGCTCATTAAATAAGGAAGGACTTAGGTATGTGCCCAAGAAAGGTAAGAAGCAAACTTTCAATCCCGCAAGATTTGTAAGAGAGAATGGAATATATTGCAACAAATATCAAAATATAGGACATATGTCAAATGCTTGTACAATTGTTTCTACTAAGTCTTATGGCATTTATGACTCTTACTACATGCTTAAGAAATCTAAAGATGGTAAAGTATTTGCTAGATTTATGGACACTTCAATTTTGAGCGCTAAAAAGAATGCTATTTGAGTGCCTAAAACCTTGGTTATTAACCTCGAAGGACCCAAACAAATTTGGGTACCTAAAAGAACTTGATTCTTGTTTTGTAGGTGAACTACAAGACCGGTGAAAAACATTAGGTACTTGATAGTGGATGCACTCAACATATGACCGGAGATAGAAAAATGTTCACCATATTCGAAAATGGAAAATGAAGTGACAAAATCACATTTGGTGATAATAGCAAAGAAAAGGTAATTGGATTGGGTAAAATCGCTATCTCAAATGACCTTTCCATTTCAAATGTATCTTTAGTAGAATCTCTAAACTTCAATTTATTATCCGTTGCTCAAATATGTGATCTTGGTTTAATTTGCTCATTCTCAAGTGAAGGTGTTGCAATCTCAAATACAAAAGATAGCTCTTTGGTCTTCCAAGGTTTTAGATTTGAAAATCTTTATTTGGTTGACTTTAGTTCAAATGAATCTTGCTTAAAAACTTGTTTAATTGCAAAAACCTCCTTGGGTTGGCTATGGCATAGAAGGTTACCTCATGTTGGGATGATTCAACTTAAAGAACTTTTCAAACATGATTTAGTTGTTGACTTGAAGGATATGAAGTTTGAGAAAAATAGACTTTGTAGTGTTTGT
Source organism: Ampelocalamus luodianensis (assembly GCA_036346255.1). Classification (NCBI taxonomy): domain Eukaryota; kingdom Viridiplantae; phylum Streptophyta; class Magnoliopsida; order Poales; family Poaceae; genus Ampelocalamus; species Ampelocalamus luodianensis. The sequence continues at coordinate 8,226,741 of CM070623.1, forward strand.
CGAGCCGGTAAACAAGTTGCTAATTCTCACCCTTCCAAAAGTATCATGTCAACATCTAGATTATAGGAACTCTTACATATGGATTTGTTTGGGCCAACAACCTACAAGAGTATCGGGGAAAATAGTTATTGTTTAGTTATCGTGGATGATTACTCTAGATATACATGGGTATTTTTCCTAGATGAAAAAAGCGAAACCTTCGAAAATTTAAATTTTTTTTGCAAAAAGAGGTCAAAATGAATTTGATTTCAAAATAAAGAAAATCTGTAGTAATAATGGTTCCGAGTTCAAGAATACTAAAGTTGAAGACTTTTATGATGAACTTGGAATAAAACACAAACTTTCCACAACCTACACTCCGGAGCAAAATAGAGTGGTAGAAAGGAAAAATCATACATTAATTGAAATAGCTAGGACAATGCTTGATGAATACAATACTTCCGATAGTTTTTGGGCGGAAGCTATCAACACTGCTTGTCATGCTATAAATCGGCTTTATTTGCATCGTTTTTTGAAAACTACTTCCTATGAGCTACTTGTAGGAAGAAAACCGAACATCTCTTACTTTCAAATTTGTGGTTGCAAGTGTTATATTTTGAAGAAGGGTGTTCGCCTTTCAAAATTTGATAGTCGGTGTGATGTTGGTTTCTTACTCGAATATTCTTCAAATAGCAAGGCTTGTCGTGTCTTTAACAAAAACTCTGGTTTAGTTGAAGAAAGGCACGATGTGCAATTTGATGAAACTAATGGCTCTCAAGAAGAGCATGAGAATTTGGATGATATAGGTAATGAAGCCTTAAGAAAAGCAATGGAATATATGCAAATAGGCGACATCAAGCCCGAAGATAATCCATCATCTTCTACTCAAGTTGAACCTCCTACCTCCTCCACAACAAGTCAAATTCAAGTGGATGAGGACAATAAGGAAGATGATCAACCATCCAACCTACCACCAAGAATCCACAATGCAATTACAAAAGATTATCCAATAGACCAAATATTAGGTGATGTAAGTACGGGTGTTTAAACTCGATCTCGTGTCGCTTCATTTTATGAATATTACTCTTTTGTCTCTTCCACTGAGCCAAAATATGTGAAGAAGCACTTCAAGATCCGGATTGGGTGAATGCTATGCATGAAGAACTCAATAACTTCACTCAAAATGAAGTTTGTACATTGGTGAATCGACCCAAAGATCACAACGTCATTGGGACAAAATGGATCTTTAGGAATAAACAAGATGAGAACGGTATGGTTATAAGAAACAAAGCAAGATTGGTCGCTCAAGGTTATTCACAAGTCGAACGTTTGGATTTTGGTGAAACTTTTGCTCCCGTAGCTAGGCTTGAGTCTATTAGGATATTACTTGCTTTTGCATCATGCTTTCATATTAAATTATTTCAAATGGATGTTAAAAGTGCTTTCTTAAATGGTAAAATATCTGAACTTGTCTTCGTTGAACAACCCCCCGGTTTTGAAGATCCTAAGAATCTAAATCATGTCTATAAACTCTCCAAGACGCTCTATGGTCTTAAACAAGCTCCTATAGCATGGTATGAACGCCTTAGAGATTTTCTAGTCTCAAAAGGATTCAAAATTGGGAAAATTGATTCAACGTTATTTACTAAAGTTTTGAACGATGATTTCTTTGTTTGTCAAATTTATGTTGATAATATCATTTTTGGGTCTACTAATCAAGATTTTTGCGAGGAATTTGGTGATATGATGTCTAGAGAATTTGAAATGTCCATGATTGGAGAATTAAGCTACTTCCTTGGACTTCAAATCAAGCAACTCAAAGATGAAACCTTCGTTAGCCAAACCAAGTACTGAAAAAGATTTGATCAAGAAGCTTGGCATGGAGGATGCAAAACCCATCAAGACTCCCATGGCAACCAACGGTTATCTTGACTTAAATGAGGGAGGTAAATCGGTAATTTAAAGCTTTATAGATCTATGATTGGTAGTTTGCTTTATCTTACCGCATCTAGGCCCGATATCATGTTTAGTGTTTGCATGTGTGTACGTTTCCAAGCAACCCCAAAAGAATGCCATTTGATAGCCGTAAAAACAATACTAAGATATTTAAAGCATTCCTCTAGTATTGGCCTATGGTTTTTCCAAAGGTGCTAAATTCGATTTAATTGGATATTCGGATTCTGATTATGCGAGTTGCAAAGTGGATAGAAAAAGCACCTCGGGTAGTTATCAATTTTTTGGAAGATCTTTAGTATCATGGTCATCCAAGAAAGAAAATTCTGTAGCTTTATCCACCGTCGAAGCCGAATATGTTTCCACGAGAAGTTGTTGTGCTCAATTGCTATGGTTGAGGCAAACTTTGATAGATTATGGAATTAAATTTGATAAAATACCTCTTTTGTGTGACAATGATAGTGCCATAAAATTTGCTAATAATCCTGTTCAACACTCAAGAACCAAGCACTTAGATATTCGCCACCATTTCTTGAGAGATCATATGGGCAAGGGAGATATTGAAATTAGCCACATCCGGACCGAAGATCAATTAGCGGATATCTTCACCAAACCATTAGATGAAGGCCACTTTTGCAAATTGAGGAGTGAATTAAATGTCATAAACTTTTCAAATGTTGGTTGAACTCTTGCCTCATATAATGTGTTTCATTTGATGTTATTTGACTATTTTATGAAAATACTTTTCAAAATTTCTTATTAAAGATAACTATGATAATAAAAACCATGTTCTTATATAAACTTTAGTCTATTCTATGCATAATGATCTTTAATGACTTTTACTTGAATGCAAAACTAAGGATCATTTGCAATTATTCTAAATTCCGAAGAAAATCCAGAACTGCACTTTGAAGTTCCGGTGATAATCGTAACTCATCAAGCGGGTATGATCGGTATGACCGCAAAGACGGTACTAAGATCAGATCCACGGTACTACCTCAGTGCGGTATTACCGGCGATAAAAAAGTGCGAAACTACCGCGTCGCGCGGTAACTGAGTTTTAACTGTTGAGCGGCTTCTTTTAACCCACTCCTTTTACCACCGTCTTTCTCTCTCTCAACCGAAGACCCTCAAATCCTCCCGAAATTCTCTCAAATTCTTCGGTGGTTCTTCAATCTTGTTTGATTCCTTGCATCTCTAGGGTTTTATTCTCTCAATCCTCAAGGTAAAACTCCTTCCAATCCTTGTTTTACCCGATTTTTTTGAAACCCTAGGTCACATTTAGAGTTAATTTAGAATGTGGATGATTTGATCGGTTCTTTTTGGGCTAAATGGAAATTTTGATGTCTTATGATACTTGCGCATCTAACCCATGGATTCACTCCATAAGAAACATCAAAAATTGCAATCGGTTTCATGCCCTAGAACCGCGTCTGTGAAAGCGGTACTACTATTCCATTGAACGCGGAACTACCGTAATACGATCATACCAACCAGACAATGGCGGTACTACCGGATCACGGTACTACCGGCTAAATACTTGCGGTACTACCGATTTCACTAACAGAACAGCAAAGATCATTCCATTCAAATTAATTTTATTTTGTTTGAGCTTGTGTACTCTTTATAACTCTCCTCTCCTTGTGAAGATACCAAGGACATGGTACGTGACCCGCAAGTCGCTTGGTCAATCCTCTTCCTCTCAACCTCCTGCAGACCCAGTTGAAGAAACTCAAGTCAAGGGTAAAGGACCAGCAGCAAATGAGTCTGAAAGTGAGGAAAGGTCCTCACAGGCTGGGTCAAGTTCTAGATCTGACTCTGACTCAGAAGAAGAAATCCAGGCCCAATTTGATGATGAGATGGGAGACCCAGAAGAGCCTGAAATTGATTTAAGGACTATTTCAGCTGATGATTATGCTATTCTGCGACGCAAGGATCAGTACCTCCTGCCTTCCAACTCCATTAATCCAAGATTCCACACTAAATTTCAAGAGCAAGTCTATGAGCAGGTATATGGACATCACAGAAAATTTGCAGATCATAAGTGGATAAAGTGGCAGCACATCAATTCTTTAGAAAAATATAATAGTGTGTATCTGCTGTTTCAGCAAATTGGTCTTCATGATCTTGTAGCTCTCAGAAATGACTATGATGAGGAGATCATAAGACAGTTCTATACCACATTGTATGTCTCTTTAGATTTCAAAAGGATGAAATGGATGACAGTGACACGCTATGTCGAGAGCAGCAAGGCTGATTTTGAGCGTGTCCTGAGAACATACTCTAGCACTTGGGAGGAGTTATTTGATAGGCCTGCCCTGCTTATCCCAGCTTGGACAGAGCACTATGATCAGAATGTCAGGTACACACTAGGGAAGATTTATGGTCTGCTACCTATTCCTAGTCTGATTAATAGAATTATTAATCATACTTTTTTTTTGCCTAAGAGTGGGAATTTTGATGCTGTGCGAGGACATGCATGGAACATAATTGATAACATTTCGCATAGGAGAAGGTTCGATGTGGTGGATGTCATAATTAGGGGCATAGTTTCTTCGAAGAATGATAGGGTAAAAAGGATTTACCATGCTCCCTATATCATGGCCTTAATACTTAGCAAGATTGAGTATCAGGGAGGTTTGGGATCTCCACATAAGGCTTACAAGCCTCGAGAAAAGCCTCCCATTCGTTTTCAAGGGCAGCAAGCACAGCAAGGTCAGCAAGAAGACAATGCTCCAGAGGAGGCAGCTGTAGATGTTGCTCAGGGTCAGGTCACTCTAACTCAAATCCTCAACAATCAGTCTTTAATCCTAAACAATTTGCTACAGCTTAAGGTCACCCAGCAGGAGATGAGGACAGAGCAGATAGCGTTCCAGAATGAGACTCACAACAAGTTAGCTGCCCTGTCAGAGATAGTCTATTCTGTGGAACATCCCTTATCTACTCCTCAACGCTTCACTCGCCGTCGTCCCAACACACCACCAGGGATTTCCACTTCTTCTACTCTGGCTTTAGTTCCCCAGGCTCCAGTTGCTCCACCTCCTCAGGCTCCAGCTCCTCAGGACCCTTTGACTCTTCCTCCTCAGGATCCAGCTGCTTGATGTTTTTGGTACTTTGATGCCAAAGGGGGAGAAGTAGAAGGGTAGATAGAAGGGTAGGTAGAAGGGTAGAAAGTTCTAGTGGGAGCTAGCTAGTCTAGTTTTATTACTCTTTGTGCTGAACTTGTGTTCTCTTTGTTAAGGTGCTTGTAATAGTTCACTTAGGTCTATTAATGTCTTGTTGAGCTCCTGTTGAACTTGTTGGATGATTTATTGTTAGTATCCTCTCCTTATTGCAATATTAATTATGATAATTATGATAATTCTATTGGTGCAACATTTCTTCAAATTCCAACAAGCTAAAGAAACTCCGTCAAAATTTGTCAAAAATCTCTACATGTGCTTGCAAAATGTTCTATCAATTTTATGCACATGTTTAAGGGGAGCTTTCTTTACTTTGGCCTAACAAGAAAATAATTCTCAAAACTCACTAAGCACTTTGCAAGAATTATTTTCTTGTTAAGTCATCAAAAGAATATTCACTTGTTTCACAACAAGGAGTTTATTCAAAACAATCCTTCTTACATATTAATTTGGTTGTCATCAGTTACCAAAAAGGGGGAGATTGAAAGTATCTAGGCCCCTAAAAATTAGTTTTGGTAATTAATGATAATATGTGTTTATGGGACTAATATGTTTATTGAAAATTTACAAGGTTAAGTCCAAACGGTGAGTTTAATCTTGAAGATCAATACGGATCAAAGATAAGGTACACGTAGTCTAGGATCTTTTTATGGTTTACCGGTCTTAGGAGAAATGGTTGGAAGACCGAATTATAGGTTAAATGTCGTACTATTAAGAGGGATCATGTCTAGTAGCTTGATAGCTTGTTCTTGTGCTTTGTGGATCGATTTAGGATCATGCATATATTTGGATTTTGTTTTGGAAAGCCAATTGTGCTGTAATATTCTGTTTAAAAATAAAACAAATAAGTGATTAGTACTGAAATTAAATAGAATTAGAAAAGAAAATTCAGAAGTTAGAAAGAGTATTAGAACTCGGCCTTCGCCCATAGCTTTTGGCCCAACCGAGGAACCACTCAAAAGGGGGAGGCAAACCTAGCCCTACATTGTAGTGGAGTATCAGAGCACGACGCCACAGTAGCCGCCGCACTGTAGCACCTCCTCCCATGGCAGCCCCTCCCCGCCCTAGCAGCTCCTCCACCGGCGCCTCCCTGTGCACGACTCTCCCCGGTGCACGACTCCCCGCCGCCGGCCATGGGAGGAGGAAGGAGGTGAGTAGAGGAGGCCGTCTTGGGGCGGAGATCGTCCTCGCTTCACGCTGTTCGTCAAGGGTAACCGCTGTCCCATCGTCTAGATGTTTAATTGTTGTTTTTCTAGCAATGTCGGGTTTAGATCGCGTTCTGTCCAGATTAGTGCGTGGCTGTTTTCGTATCCTTAGAAGCAGAATCTGGAGACCCCATCTCCTAGAGATATGTGGGGTTTGTTCTTAGGTTTAAGTGGCCGCCAAGAACGCCCAAATCCGATTAACGGTTAGAAAGTTATGATTTGTTTAGTGCTGCTGTCCCAAAATCCTGACGAGAATCTGCAGTTAACATGTTAATTAAGTAAGAATTTGATAAGTGCCGAATTGGAACTTGGGATCTCCTAGAGAGTTGTAGGATATCTCGTTATCTTTCATTGCCGACAAGAATCACGTCATTTGGACCTCTGTAGCAAAAGTTATGATTTTATTCTTATTGGGTCTATGCTGTGGAATGGTTGCTGGTCTGACAGGTTTTAGTGTTTCGACCTAAGCGTATATTTAGAGGACAAATCAGAGGGTCTCGCCTTAACGAAAAATGTAGATAATCCTTCCATCTTTCAGGAAAAGTAAAGATCATGAAATTCGGATGAATGTATAGAAAGTTATGATAGTTTTATTGTTGCTGTCCAGAGACCCGACGCAAAAATTGATGCTTTGTTGAATGGCTTGGTAGGGCTAGTAAAGGGCCGAATCAGAGAACCTCACCAACTAGGTTTAGAAGGGGAATTCAATAAAATTTTCAGAATGTCCAAGATCACTTCATTTGGATTTCTGTACAAGAAGTTATGATTTTTCGAAGGGGGCTGTTCTCTGGAAAGGAAATCTGGCAGCCGATAATAGAGTCGGGGATCGCGTCGAGTGGATGATGAGTTCATTTGTGATTATAGTTTTGTTATTAGACCTACATGGTAGCCTTAGCATGTCTCATTTATATGTCCAGGTGTGGGTTTGGCTCCGGGAGCAGTACTTATCCTCGACATCCACCTTCGCATGCTTGAGGCAAGTACAATTTTAGTAGACAGATGTTGAATGAGTGTTGAATTGATTGTTTGTGGTGAATGTCGCTGTTTAGTTAGTTTGAGTATGGAAGTGGCTTATATATGATCCTCATTATCTGAAATGCATCTCTATGATGAAGTATGCTTATGAATGTTTTTGTTACTGTATTGCAAGTGCATTAAGGAATAGCATTGAACTTATTGAGTGGAGTCTTGTGTTATATTAGATAATGTTTGGTGTGAACCATGAATGCTTTGCGATGTGAAAATTATAGTTCGTGTGTAGTGGTGCATATGTTATATACTACGCATTGATGTTGGAAAAGTATGATACCTAAGGATGAGAAAGTTGTATTATGAATAGTCTACTTGTATGCCATGAAGATGTGAATGCATTTGTTTATTTATTGTTCTTATTGAAATTGCATACACACGCATCATGTTGGCATTTGTGGCTCGGTCACGAGTTGACCATGCTATTGTTGAGATCCCCGTCATAATGATGACGGGCAAAGATCCCCATGCTCGTGGAGCATGGGCTCAGATCCCACATTGGTGGTATGTGGGCACTGGTCCCCGTGCTAGAAGGCATGTGCATGGGTGTGCATTGACGGATGCACACCCGCATTACATGTGTAATGCTAAGAGACAAAGTAAAGGATAAAGTGAAAGTTGAGCATACTGCATAGCATGTGCATGGTTTATCCTAAATGTTGTGAAGTGTATTGAGTTGTTGAATTACCATTAAGAATGTTGTCTTTGATTATAGTGTACTTGCTGAGTCATCGAACTCACCCTTGTTGTTGTTGTTTGTTTAGGTACCTCTCAAAAAGGCGCGACATGCATGGGAGGGCATAGTTATAGTTTTGAAGCACCGCCACGAACATTGAGATTATAATTCAATAAAGTTAATCATGCTTAAATAATGAATAAACCGCTAAGGGCTTCTCTTTGGTTATGCCTTATGTTGGATTTGTGTAATAGCGTTGATTAGCATAATATGGATGTCTTTATGATTATGTTTTGAATTGGAAGACTGGTTAATTGATTATTGTTATTGTTTCTTGTGCGAACCTCCGGTATGATTATTTATACAAAGGAGGTTCTGCCGAATTTTTTTTGTAAAGTGTCTTAGAATTAATTTGTTTTATGCTATTATGGTAGCATTCCAGGCTCATGATGGGCTGGGGTGTTACATGTGCATTGCCAGGATAAACAGTAGTACCGGCGTTGTTCGAGCAGTACTACCGCTAAAAGGTACGACCAGACTTGTAGTGCGGTACTACCGCACCCCAGTTCCGTTTGTTATTTGACGGTATGCATTTTCCAGAGAGACGCTCGTTTGAGTTCGAGGAGCAAACCCTTCGAACGGTAGTACCGCACTTGTTAAGCGGTATAACCGGACAGTGGTAGTACCGCTTCATTGTTGGCGATAATACCGTGGCACAACTAAAACGGCTATGTCAGAGCAGTTAATGCCACTGTTATAGCCGTTACAGAGTGGTTGGCAAAGTGCGGTAGTACCGCATGTTACTTGGCGGTAAGACCACATTTCACTGAAAATTTGGGGATTTCCTCTCCAACGGTTATAATTGTTGGTGGGGGGGGTGTATAAATACCCCTCCACCTGCTCAAGGATAGGTTGCTAGTGTCCATTTAACATCAATAGAGCCTTGAGAGCCTTGAGCATTGACTCAACACCAAAATTCTCTTGTGCATTCATTGTGAGGTAGTTGAGTTCATTCAAGTGCATCCATTCATCCTAGTTGATCCTATTGCACTTGAGCGTCATCAAGCGAAAGTCATTGGTTTGTTACTCTTGGAGTTTTGCCAAACTCCTAGACGGCCTTGGCGGTGGAGCACGATGATCTCTTAAAGAAGATTGTGTAGAGACCCGGTGCAAGCTTGTGAGTGATTTGGTGTTCACTTTCTCCGGAGCGGAGGAAGAACAACCATAGTGATCGAGGGAAGGCTTAATTCGTAGAGCCGGCTTGAGTTGTCAAGCTTCCTCAACGTGGACTAGTGAAGACCGGCAAGTCTTCGATACCACGGGAAAAACATCTTTGTCTCATTGTGGTTATTTCTAGTCTTTACCCTTTCCGCATTTACATTTTTAGCTTATTTCTTGTGTTGAATTGCTTAGCTAGAAGTGTAACTTGTTTTAGACTAAGTTATATATTGGCTCAATTTATTAAATTGTTGAAAAGTTTAAAAACCTCCTATTCACCCCCCTCTAGTCGGTTATCCTTGATCCTACAATGAGTGTTATTTTTGTAGAATATATCTAGACTGAAAGGAACTTGGCAGATCCTTTCAGTCAGCTCCACCCTTGGTCTTCCTCCTATTCAAATGGGTGAGATCCTTCTTCTTTGGTTGATATAGAAAAAAAAATTCAGTGAGTTGAGGCATCTAATTTCTTCTACTCCTCTCTTTGGCTTTGATTTTGGAAGGGATTTTGGAGCTCTTGTACTGCTACAGTCCTACTTCGGCAGGAGTAAGCTCTTGATCTCCTTGTGAGCACCATCGGTCGGTTTCCCTTAGCACCTCATTCTCTGTGATTGTTTCACTATTGGGGAAATCTGGTGCATGTGTGATTATTTTCCGTGGTGGTCTGTTCTGAATTGATTTAGAGGAGAAGAGGATTCAGTTCTTTCAGCTTTTGATGCTCTGTTGATGCTTCATGCGAAGCATTGTGTGAGTAGTCTTGTGTGGCATTTCTCCCTGTCCCTCGGCTTCATTCTTTGGTGTGATTCCGAAGAAGAAGAGTGGCATTGTATCTCCGAATTCTTCGTCTTTTGCTCGAGTTTGCAGGGCGATAGTTTTTCTGGGTGAGTGTCTTTGACACGCCTTGCCAGTTACATCACGGTGATTTTGAATATCGCCGGCTCTGTGAGTATCTCTTCTATCTAATTGCGATTCACTTTGTTCTTATATATGTGAATGTTGTTCTGTTTTGATTCATTCACTGTGAGTTATAGCAAAGTGATTGTTGTGGGCTTAATTCTGCTATGTGATGATTGTCAAGATTTGAAGTTGAATAGATAATTGTAAGCAGACTTGAGCCAAGTTATTTTGCTTCCTTCTGTTAGTATTATTAAGTAGTTGTTAATCTCTCTTGCTAAGTTTCAGCAAAACAAGGCTGATCTTTTTGGTCCGAGGACTTGTTGATCCTCCGTGTTTTGTTAGCACCGTTATATTCATTTGTCTTATAGGATTAAAGTCAAATTCTTGTGAGTTATCTTGTGAGCATCGATCTGTTATTTTGATTTCATATCGTCTGTGTACTGCTCGTGATTTCATACTCTCGATGGTCAAATGATACTCTGTTATTGAAAGGTTAATCGCTTTGTGATAAAAACTGACATTTTAGTAAAGCTTTAGTTTGTGCTCAAGATCTATTTTGTAGTTGTCATATTTAACTGGTGAAGAGTTTTTTATTGATGTGCTGAGATTGGAAAGGTTAATTCTTTTGCAACTAAATTTCTGAGAGCACTCAATTTCATCCAATATCCGAGCTTTATGCTGATATCTTACATATACGTGTTGTTGAATATGGGATATATTGTGATCCGAATTTCTAATATGGAAGTATCCGGATTAGTTGCCATATTAGCGGATTAGTTTCTTACTTGGACTCTAAGTCCTTTTACGCCTTTATATACCTCTTGTAAGCCGCACGGGGAGAGTTGACGCTTGACGCTTCATTGTAATCCCCGACGTTTTATAAACACTCCTCATATAGTGATCATCGCCGGTTGGCGCCTGTGGTTTTTTCCCGCGAGGGTTTTTCACGTAAAATTCGTGTCTCTTGTCCCTGTTGATCCGTGCATTATTTCCAACAAGTGGTATCAGAGCACAGGAGATTAGGGTTTGGAGAGATACAAAAAAAAAACAGATTTGTTCCACCGCCACCTTGCTCGGCGTCGTCGCTCCATCTTGCATCGCCTCGTTGCGCGTCGTCCGCTCGTTCACCTGCATCGGCGCTCTTCCCGAGGGCAGTGCGTCGCCATCACCGAGGAAGCAGCCTAGTCCAGCGCGCGGGCGTCCGAGGCTATCGCCGCTCGCGTTTTCTTCGTTGCTCGTCTTCGGGTCCAGCGCACGTTCTCACGTCGCCTCGGACCTCGGTCCTCAATTCTTGTGTGCGCGTGCGGACAAAAGAAAGCAAGGAGAAGTAAAAGCATCAATAGGTCCAAGATTCTTTTACTCTTTCTTTAATCTACCAAACAAGCTATTCAATCGTCAAGTGCTTTGATTAAATCATGTGAGCGTCCAAGTGCTAGTAGGTGTTTGTAACTTTTGCATCAAAGTTGTTGTGGTCTATTCCAACTACAAAGTGCCAAAGCTACGTCCACACGAGAACAGTATCAGGGTTTTGAAGATCTTTGATTCGTGTACACAGAAGGTGTATCAAACAGGTCGTGATTTTTGCTAGGTTTACATAGATTAGTACCAGCAATTTTCAGGTTTTATTCCTCATTGCAACTTTGAAGTATGATCTTCCACTCCTGGATCGAGACACAAGATTTTCGCTGTGGCAAGTCAAGATGAGAGTTGTGTTGGCACAGATGGATTTGGATGATGCATTGGAAGGTTTTGCAAAACAACCTATGCATAGACCGCAGATGACAAACGTAAAGACCGTAAGACTTTATCTTATATTCACCTTCATCTATCAAATAATATTTTACAGGATGTTTTGAAGGAGAAGACATCTGCTGCATTATGGCTGAAGCTGGAACAAATTTGCATGACAAAGGATCTCACCAGCAAGATGCATCTCAAGCAGAAGTTGTACTCCCATAAATTGCAAGAAGGAGAATTATTGCTTGATCATCTTTCGGCGTTTAAGGAGATCGTTGCCGACCTAGAGTCGATGGAGGTAAAATATGAGGATGGGGATTTGGGTCTTATTCTTTTGTGTTCCCTGCCTAGTTCATTTTCAAATTTCAGAGATACCATATTATATAGTAGAGATACTCTCACTCTTAATGAAGTTTATGAAGCTTTGCATGCTAAGAAAAAGATGAAACAGATGGTACCTTCTGAAAATTCAAGCTCGAAAGGAGAAGGCTTGTTTGTTCGTGGCAGACAAAAGGAGAAGAACTCAAATAATGGATCTCGAGGCAAAAGTTCGAACGGCTACAAGAACCGGTCGAAATCTAAAGGCAGGTACAAGTCGTGCAAATATTGCAAGAAAAGTGGACACGACATCTCTGAATGCTGGAAGCTGCAAAATAAAGAAAAGAGAACCGGTCACTATAGGCCAAAAGGTAAACCAGATGATAAAGGTAAAGCATCCCTTGCTGCTGATGATAGTCCTAATGGAGAAATCCTTGTTGCCTTTGCTGGATGTGCTAAGACCAATGATGAATGGATTCTTGATTCTGCCTGTACCTTTCATATGTGTCATAATAAGGATTGGTTTGCCACCTATGAACCTGTTGAAAGTGGTACTATGTTGATGAGTGATAACTCATCTTGTAAGGTTGCAGGAATTGGTTCAATTAAGATCAAGATGTTTGATGGTATTGTCAGAACTTTGACTGATGTGAGGCACATTCCAGATTTGAAAAGAAACCTCATCTCTTTGAGTACTCTTGATACTAAAGGGTACAAGTATTCTGGTGAAGGTGGAGTTTTAAAGGTATCAAAAGGCTCTCTTATTGTGACGAAGCTGATATTAATTCGCCAATTTGTACCATCCGCGAGGTACTACAATATCGTGTAATGTTGCTGTAATTTCAAGTTCATTATCTGATTCGATGCTACTAATCTTTGGTATATGCGTCTTGGGCATATGAGTGAACTTGGTTTGGCAGAATTGAGTAAGAGAGGACTTCTTGATGGACATAGCATAGGCAAGCTGAAATTTTGTGAGCATTGTGTGTTTGGCAAACACAAAAGGGTGAGATTTAATACCTCAGTTCATACTACAGAAGGTATTTTGGATTATGTGCATTCCGATTTATGGGGGCCATCTCGCAAGACATCTCTAGGAGGTGCTCGTTATATGTTAACAATTATTGATGATTATTCTAGAAGAGTGTGGCCTTATTTCTTGAAGCATAAGTCAGAAGCATTTTCAGCATTTAAAGAGTGGAAGACTATGATTGAAAGACAAACTGAAAAGAAGGTAAAGAAACTTCGCACTGATAATGGGATGTAATTCTGTTCTGATGAATTTGAATCATATTGCAAGACTGAAGGTATTGTCAGGCACTACACCGTTCCTGGTACTCCTCAACAAAACGGTGTAGCTGAGCGTATGAACAGAACCATCATTTCTAAGGCCCGTTGCATGTTGTCTAATGCAGGTTTGCATAGGCGTTTTTGGGCTGAAGCCGCTTCCACTGCTTGCTATCTTGTTAATCGGTCACCCAATATTGCAATTGAAAAGAAGACTCCAATTGAGGTATGGTCTGGTTCCCCAGCAAATTATTCAGAATTGAGAGTTTTTGGTGTACTTCTTATGCTCATGTTGATAATAAAAAATTAGAGCCAAGAGCTATTAAGTGCATCTTTCTTGGTTATAAATCTGGTGTTAAAGGATATAAGTTGTGGAATCATGAAACAAGGAAGGTTGTGATTAGCTAAAACGTTGTCTTTAATGAATCTGTTATGCTTCCTGATAAACTGCTTACTAACGTTCCTGTTGAGAGTGGGCAGAATTCAAGTGTTCAGGTGGAGCACTCTGTTAGTTTAGGTAGCACATCAGATAAGGAAAATACCGTTGTTCATGTTGCACCTATTGTTGAGGATACTCCCATTGTTGAGCAGCCACCACAATGGTCTATTGCAATTGATAGGCCTAGGAGGGAGATTAATCCACCCAGGAGGTTGATTGAACAAGCTAACATTGTTGCTTATACTTTGAGTGTGGCAGAAGAAATTGAAGGTAATACAGAACTTTCATCATACTCTGAAGCTATTAGCTCTACTGATTGCAATAAGTGGATAACTGCTATGAGTGATGAGATGGAGTCACTTGAAAAGAATGTCACTTGGGAATTAGTGAAATTGCCAAAGGAGAAGAAGCCTGTTCGTTGTAAGTGGATTTTCAAAAGAAAAGAAGGTATTTCTTCTACTGAACCAGCAAGGTATAAAGCAAGATTGGTTGCTAAAGGCTATGGTCAAATGCTAGGTATTGATTTTAATGATGTCTTTTCCCCAGTTGTGAAGCATAGTTCTATTCGTACTTTACTCAGTATTGTTGCTATGCATGATTATGAACTTGAGCAGTTAGATGTTAAAACTACATTCTTACATGGGGAGTTGGAAGAAAATATTTATATGGACCAACCTGAATGTTTTGTTATTCCTGGAAAAGAACACCTTGTTTGTAGATTAAAAAAATCTCTTTATGGTTTGAAGCAATCTCCTAGGCAATGGTACAAGAGATTTGACTCCTTTATGCTCTCTCATAATTTTAAGCGGTCTGAATATGATAGCTGTGTCTATTTAAAGACTGTTAATGGTTCAGCCATTTATTTGCTTCTCTATGTTGATGATATATTGATTGCTGCAAAAGATAAGTCAGAAATAGCAAAACTGAAAGCACAATTGAGTAATGAATTTGAGATGAAGGACCTAGGTGCAGCAAAGAAAATTCTTGGCATGGAGATTATTAGAGAGAAAATTTGGCAAGTTATACCTTAGCCAAAAAGGTTATATTGAGAAGGTTCTTCGTCGTTTTAATATGCATGATGCAAAACCAGTGAGTACTCCATTATCTTCGCATTTCAGATTATCTTCAGCTTTATGTCCTAAGTCAGATTATGATATTGAGTACATGTCTAGAGTCCCATATTCCAGTGTAGTTGGTTCTCTTATGTATGCCATGATTTGTTCTCGTCCTGATTTATCTCATGCGCTGAGTGTTGTCAGTAGATATATGGTTAATCCTGGAAAACAGCATTGGAAAGCAGTTCAGTGGATTTTCAGATTTTTGCGTGACACTTCTAATGCTTGTTTGCAGTTTGGGAATTCTAGAGATGGACTTGTTGGTTATGTTGACTCTGATTATGCTGGTGATTTGGACAAGAGGATGTCTCTCACAGGTTATGTTTTCACCATTGGTGGTTGTGCTGTTAGTTGAAAAGCAAGTTTACAATCTACTATTGCCTTATCTACCATTGAAGCAGAATATATGGCTATTTCTGAAGCTTGTAAAGAAGCTATTTGGTTGAGAGGTTTGTATACTGAGCTTTGTGGAGATAATTCTTGCACTACTATATTTTGTGATAGTCAGAGTGCTATATGTCTTACAAAGGATCAGATGTTACACGAGAGAACAAAGCACATTGATGTGAGATATCACTTTATTCGAGATGTTATTGCTCAAGGTGATGTCAAGGTGTGCAAGATAAGTACTCATGATAATCCAGCTGACATGATGACAAAGCCAGTTCCTGTTACTAAGTTTGAGCTTTGCTCAAGCTTAGTTGGTATTACAGTCTAGTCCTAGAGACTAGTTGGCGCACGATGATTTTTTATCTTATTGTGGAGATATTTGATAATTGATGATTCTTCATTATGCTACAAGAGGAAATTCGTCTCAAGGTAGAGATTGTTGAATATGGGATATATTGTGATCCGAATTTCTAATATGGAAGTATCCGGATTAGTTGCCATATTAGCGGATTAGTTTCTTACTTGGACTCTAAGTCCTTTTACCCCTTTATATACCTCTTGTAAGCCGCACGGGGAGAGTTGACGTCTGACGCCTCATTGTAATCCCCGGCGTTTTATAAACACTCCTCATACAGTGATCATCGCCGGTTGGCGCCCGTGG
Organism: Ampelocalamus luodianensis; assembly: GCA_036346255.1. NCBI lineage: Eukaryota > Viridiplantae > Streptophyta > Magnoliopsida > Poales > Poaceae > Ampelocalamus > Ampelocalamus luodianensis. The sequence goes on from CM070623.1 coordinate 8,242,826, forward strand.
TTTTTTCCCGCAAGGGTTTTCCACGTAAAATTCGTGTCTCTTGTCCCTGTTGATCCGTGCATTATTTCTAACACATGTGGTATATGTTTAGCTTTTCATTTAGCTTAAATGCCATGGAGGTATTACTTTTGCTTATGTTGGCTTGGTCATTCATATGCGGGTGGATTAAGGCTTTATTGTTTCATAATTATGCTGGAATTATTTATGATTATTTGCTAAAACTGCACTTTCTACAGCACTATTGATGATCATCAAATCCATGGAAGCTCGCGTGGCCAGACTTGGGTGGCATTGGGAATGCATGTGACACGGATCGAAATTCTCTGTAGTAATGCAGAGGGGTAACGAAGGAAAGTCAGTGTATTCGATCGCCTGGAAGATGGACATCGCCAATTACTCCTTTCTTGAAATTGAACACAGATGCATCTTATAATCCGGCAAGTAGAACAGGGGGTTGGGGGCTTCATAGTGAGAAATGAAAATGGTGATTTCGTAGCGGTGGGAGCTGGCACCTTAAAAAATATGCAACATGCTTCCCATGCAGAGGCAGAATCAGTTCATCGTGCAATCCAGGTGATCACTGCAATGGGTATGGGACGTGTTATTTTGGAGATGGATGCGATAAACCTGGTAAAGGCGTTGGGCTCTACAGAGTTTGATTATTTCGATGTGGGAATCCGCATTAAGGATCTTAAGATCATGTTAGCTTGTAATTTTCTTGAGTTTAAACTCTCAGCATGTTTGAGGGAGTGTAATAAGGTTGCCGATTGCCTAGCAAGGCATGGGGCGTGTGCTGGTCTCGAGTCTGTCGTCTGGACAGAAAACATCCCAGTTTTTGCTTCGGGTTTGGTGACCAGTGATTTAGCTGTGTCCAATGTTTAATGGAATTCTTTATTCAAAAAAATGCAGAGCTGTGATGCAGCCATAGGAAACGAGTTGCTACAGTATTTTAGTGCACAAAGTACTGTAGCTACAATTCTGATTTTAATGATTTGAAAAAGAATACTTTACCAATTTTTACTATAGCGATGGTATTGTAGCCGTTGATCTGGACTAGTGGCTCTCGATTGAACAGTTGAAATGCATCGCTAATACACAACACCGTGCGATCCATTTTCCTACGACGTGACAAATGTTAGCTAGAGCAAGTAGTAATCAGAGTCCTTTTGTGGTGTCGATAAAAGATTTTGATTTTACTTATTATACTGGCTGGTGTCTTTATGGCAACTGTGCTCACAATTGGGCAATTTGCAATGCATTCTGTTGTTGAGCCGGAGTCGATCACACATGAAGAGCTCTCTAGCGTTGTTTGCACAAGTTCTTGCAGTTTACTAGACTCTGGATTTTTACCTGTGTCTACTAATGGGATGTTGGTTTACAGTCTACACAACTCAAGACAAGTGAAGAACATAGTTCGACTTGTAATTATACCTCACTGCAAATAGATAAGTATAAGAACAGTGTGCAAAATTACGAGTTTAAGGTACCCATCTATTCACCAAATGAATTTGGCACATATTTACCAACAATTTTCAATGCTAGTACAGTGAAAAAGAAAAGCTTTCAAGATCCCCGTTGGAATGAACTCCGAAGAACCTAGAAAAAGACGACAATTCCATGAACTAGACCGATTCACAAACAAGGATCTGATTTATCGCACTGTCTTAGTACATGTTCCTCACTTTCCCAACTCGGTCAATTCGGAGCATGATTTTTTAAACAAATTTGGGGCCTGTTTCGAAATTATGACGACAGTGTCTATATCTATGGCATACATCGGTAATATAAAACGGAAGGAGTATATATTTTGCAGTACGACAATTAATACCATACTTGTCAACACCGTATCGAGGCAGAACAGTACATTTCGGTACCGGTCTATACTGACGTACCATTTCGGATTTAATATAATAATACGAGTATATATATTTATAAGTATATATTTGTTTAATTATATGCACACCAAATATCACTTATAGTATTATTCCAAATACATTGTAGTACTATCAAATATAACATATAGTTCAATAGACGGTATTATCAATTTCACCGGCATGGTCGGTATGACCAGTACGGTATGTAGAGCTACTTTATATCGGTTTAGATAGCGGTATGATACGTACCAACCAATATGCACCGGTTTAGATAGCTGCAGGTGGAAGTCCGGATAGGAGAACTCCAAGGCGATATGAATGGCTTACGGGGTGAAATGAGCGAGATCAAGGAACTTTTGCGCTCCTTGGTGAAGCCGGCGACAGGAGATATTGACCCACGGGTTGTCGACGTGGAGGCGGAAGCAGATGAAGAAATGAGAAGGAAAGTTCGTACCTTCGCTGATCTAGACCTGAACAGTATGGGAATGCCCACTCATTCTCAACAAGGAGGCATTCATGCTAGCAATTCTCCCTTTGGACATTCAGTGGCGCCGAAGCTCAAGGGAAACGTTCAGGTAACTACTGCAGAACAACATATTCTGAATTCCCCAACTCTGAATCTGTTTGGAAGTATGGGTGAAAGGAGAGAGTTCAGAGATCATATGAACCGAGCTGGGCACCAAGATGACAGGAGCATAGAGTTCTTGAAGTCAATTGCGAAGGGGCCGAGACTTGAATTTCCGGTGTTTGATGGTGAAAATCCATTGGGATGGATTAGACAGTGTGACAAGTACTTTGAATTGGCCAATGTTCCAGAGGAGAATAGATGTGATCTGGCTACTTCCTACATGACTAGGAGAGCCGATAACTGGCTGAGGAGCTCGGGTATCATGTATAACCCTATCACTTGGTTGATTATGAAGCTAAGGCTATGTGACAGGTTTGCGGTTCACAGCATTTATGACATCATCGAAGAATTTCATGCTGTGCAGCAACACCAATCTACTGTGACTCAATACATTGATAAGTTTGAGGAGCTAATGGCTATTATGAAGAGTGAGAACCCCATGTTGAGAGATGATTACTTTGTAAGGTGTTTCATTAAAGGATTAAGGGATGATATCAAACATTTCATCAAGCCACATAGGCCACAGAGCCTTTGTGAGGCATACTGGATGTCCAAAGATTTGGAAAAAGGAGCTAATGCTGCCAAGAAAATGAGTTCATCCTCCAGTTCGGGTTATCAGAGAGGAGGTTTTGCTAGGGGAGGATTCCAGCGGCAAAACTATAAGAATGTGGTGAACAGGCCAGGGAATAACCAGGAGGTCGCAATGAAGACGAACATACCTGTACACCCTGTGGTGATAACCAGAGAACCGGGAAAGTGCTGGTACTGTGCAGAGAAATGGGTTCCAGGGCACTCTTGCAAACAATCCAAGGTATTGAATATTATGGTTATGAATCCTGAAGATAAGGATGCTGGAGAGCTTAACTTGGTATTAGAGGATGTGCAAGAAGAAGAGAACGAAAAAGAAGAAGAACCGTCAGGAAATGGAGAGTTATTGCAAATTTCATTGCTTGCCCTTAAGGGGGTTCCCACAGTGGCCACATTTTCAATATTGGTGACCTTAAAGGGAAGAAGAGGAGTGGCGCTAGTTGACAGTGGGAGTTCATATACCTTTGTAGATCTGAAATCGCTGAAAGTGCCCGTTGCATATCATAGAACAATACACTACAGAAAGTGTTAGTAGCAGGAGGTGGTATTTTGTACACTGGAGCTCATTTGGCAAATTGTGAGTATGACATACAAGGGGAGAAGTTTGTGGGTACTTTCAAAATCCTGAAATTACAGTCTTATGATGTAATACTTGGATGTGATTGGATTTATACTCACAGTCCCATAAAGTTTAACTTGAAAACAAGGGAGATGTGTATTAGAAAAGACGAGCATCAGGATATTACCTTTTATGACTTTACTACTGCAAATCCAGAAAGGTGCATCAATGCTGTCCAACTGAACAAACTCTACAACAAAGAGATTATGGGCTTTATGATTCAGCATGCTACAGAAGAGAAGGAAGAACTGGACTATTCGGTTCTTGCTGCAGTAACCTTGCTATTGGATAAATACCAAGCAGTATTCAACGAACCCACTGAGCTGCCCCCAAGCAGATCATGTGATCATTCGATCCCTCTTAAGCCCGGCTCTACTCCACCTAATGTAAGACCATATCGAGTACCTTACCACCAGAAGAATGAGTTGGAAAAACAGATCCAGCAGCTGTTAGGATCGGCTATAATTAGGCCAAGTGAGAGTCCGTATGCCCCCCCCCGGCCATTTTGGTAAGGAAGAAAGATGGAAGTTGGAGAATGTGTATTGACTACAGGAAACTCAATGATCAAACAGTGAAAAACAAGTTTCCAATTCCAGTTATAGAAGATCTACTTGATGAACTATATGGTGCTCAATATTTCTCCAAGTTGGATCTAAGGTCCGGGTATTATCAGGTGAGAATGAAAGAAGTGGACATTTTTAAAACTGCCTTCAGAACATACTTTGGGCACTTTGAATACTTAGTTATGTCTTTCGGCCTCACCAATGCCCCAGCTACTTTTCAGTCTCTAATGAACACCATATTCAGTGAGTATCTCAGGAAATTCCTATTGGTTTTTCTTTGATGACATCCTAATTTATAGTAAGATCCTGGATGATCATCTCATCCATTTGGAGAGTGTACTGAAATTGCTGCAGGAAGAACAATTATTTGCAAAATTTAGTAAGTGTGCTTTTGCTGTTAAACAAATTGACTACCTTGGACATATCATCAATGGAGAAGGGGTATCAACCGATCCATCCAAGATTGAAGCAGTGAAAGAGTGGCCCAGACCTGAAACTGTAACTCAATTGAGAGGCTTTCTAGGCCTTACTGGTTATGACAGGAGGTTTGTAAAGGGATATGGGCTGATTTGTAGGCCATTACATGACATTTTGAAGAAAGGGGCGTTTTAGTGGAAAGAACCACAAGAGAAGGCTTTTCTGGAATTGAAGGAAAGGATGATTACAACCCCTGTGTTAGCAATGCCAGATTTTTCTGAGCCTTTCACTCTTGAGACCGATGCTTGTGGTATTGGAATAGGAGCAGTGTTGATGCAAAAGGGCCGGCCCATTGCTTACTATAGCAAAGCTTTAGGAGTAAAATCTATGGCACTATCAACTTATGAAAAAGAAGCCATTGCAATTCTGGAAGCATTGAAGAAGTGAAGGCACTATTTCTTGGGCGATCTGCTTACCATTAAGACTGACCAAAAGAGTTTAAAGTTCATCACTGAGCAAAAGATCTCAGAAGGTATCCAACACAAGCTCGTGCTGAAACTGTTGGAGTTCAATTATGTGATTGAATATAAAAAAGGAAAAGAGAACAAAGCCGCAGATGCATTGTCGAGGAGAGACCAATGTAATGCTGTTACTATTGTCACTCCCTTGTGGATGGAAGAGATTGGGAGAAGTTATGAGAACAATCCACATTGTCAAGAATTGCTTGGTCAGTTGTCCATTGAGGCTGATCTGGAGGGCCACTACACCTTACATTCTGGGGTGATAAGATATCAGGGTAGAATCTATGTGGGGAGAGAACCAGTCCTAAAAAGGAAGATAATGCATTCTTTACATGCATCAGCCATTGGGGGACACTCAGGCATTGCTGCTACATATCAAAGAATCAAGAAATTGTTTTTCTGGCCAGGGCTAAAAGGGGAAGTGCATCAGTTTGTGAGGGAATGTGCTGTTTGTCAGAGGTCCAAAAGTGAGCATTGTCACTCCCCGGGTCTGCTTGAGCCCCTTCCAATCCCTGACTTGGCCTGGACCCACATATCCATGGATTTTGTGGAAGGATTACCCAAATCAAATGGAAAAGATGTAATTCTGGTTGTCATAGACAGACTCACTAAATATGGTCATTTCATACCACTAACTCACCCTTACACAGCTAAGTCAGTAGCTCGAGCACTTCTAGAAAATGTTTTTAAGTTACATGGGTTGCCAAAGGCAATAGTTACTGACAGGGATCGCATCTTCACTAGTCAATTTTGGCAAGAGATCTTTCAAGCGTGGAAGGTATCGTTGTGATTTAGCATCGCCTATCACCCTCAAACCGACGGCCAAACTGAGAGACTCAACCAGTGTCTTGAATCTTATCTACGGTGCATGGTTTTCTCGGAGCCAAAGAGGTGGTATTATTGGTTGGCGCTCGCCGAGTGGTGGTACAACACTACATACCACTCATCCCTCAAAACCACCCCATATCAGGCATTGTATGGTAATCCTCCTCCCTTAATAAGCGAAGTTTCAGTACCAGGTCCAGAGAGCAATGAAGCTTGGGACATCATATCAGAGAAGGAAGAGATGCTTAGAAAGGTTAAAGAGAACTTGGCACAGGCTCAGGCTAGAATGAAGAAGTATGCCGACCAAAATAGAAGTGAGAGGACTTATGAAGTGGGAACATGGTCTATTTGAAGATGCAACCTTACCGATTAGCTGCATTTGGGCTCAGGCAGTCTCTGAAATTGACCAGCAAGTTTTATGGGCCCTTTCGGATCATGCAGAAAGTTGGAATGGTCGCCTATAGGCTGCAACTGCCAGAGGGAGTTGGGATCCATCCGGTGTTTCATATCAGTAAACTCAAGAACACCTGGGTCCTCGGGCTGTTCCTGATCCGCAGTTACCACTGCTGGACAAAGAAGGAAGGATCAAGGTTGAACCGGAAGCAGTACTCGATACAAGAGCCATGCCCAGACCACCCAGATTGGTTACTCAGTGGTTAATCCAATGGATCAATTTGCCACCAGAGGATTCAACTTGGGAAGATGCAAACTTTATAAAGGGGATGTTTCCAGAATTCTACAGTCGCACCATCCGTGAATGGTTTCCACCCAATGAACCTTGAGACAAGGTTTCAGTTGAGGAAGGGGTAATTGTCAGAACTGCAGCCCAACTCATTTCAGCCTGAAGCGATTCAGCAAAGAGGCGTAGGACCTTAAAGGGAATCCGACGACCCAGATGGCTGGATACCGACTTGTGTAGAATGAACACTGGAGATGAAGTCCACTCAGAGGAGCGCTTGCTTTACTGCTAGGACAATTCCCGTTTTTACTGTTACTCATCAAACTCTGTAATTTTTAGTTTTTACTTCACAACTCCATTCGGAATCCAAATTGTATTAAACCAGGTTGTGTGGAATAGAAAAAGGCAACTTGATTGATGCCATATTATCTGTCTCTAGTTAGGGTTCGTTCGAGTATCTAGTTCTTCTTCCAGTCTGCGTTTCAGATTTAGTTTCCCCCAAATCATTGCATACAGATTTTCCCAGGTTGTGACACTTCCGCTCGCGGAGCGACGGCCGCTCGAAGCGGGCGATGCCGGCGTCTAGCGGGTGGCACATCTTGGCGTCCTTGTCGCACTTGTACAGCTCGCCCGAGATCTGCTGGATCTCCGTCACGCCAGCTGCGGCCGACGACGAGCCCTTCGAGCCGAGGACCATGCCGCGGCGGTCGATGACGGCCACCACCAGGTCCTGGTGGCCGTCGCAGCACGACACACGCGAGTGGTGCTTCTTGTTGGATGATCGCCGCCTGGTATAGGTAGCGTCGTTGCGATCGAGGAACCATCCCGCAGTGGAAATAATTGCTCTCGGGGCCGGCAGCAGCACGAGGCCGTAGCTTCCCATTGCGCGATCAAGCGGCAAACGATTCCTCGGCGTTAGTTCACGACAAGTTTAGGAATCCGTGACAAGATAGCTAGGGAACAAGATAATATATGGCTAGCTGCAGGCAAGATATTCTGATCCCCGTCCTTTTTCCACCGGTGTCCACGTGAGAACATCGATCGATCGATGTGCTTGTACAAAGATTAGCTTTTGGGGTTACGCTAGACCTTAGATTTCGTGGGGTGCTAGCGGTGATTTTTTTTATTTTTTAATCTATTTTTTAAAAATATTTTAATGATAATATATTCCTACCTTTATTTCTAATTCTAATCCATTTGGTCAACCCGTGGCTGATCAAACTGTGCTGTCACGCCACCGATCGCGGCGTGGCCAAACCTACCACCATAGCCCTCCTGAGCCAACACGCTTCCGTTTTTGGACTAAGTCCTGTCACACTAAGAGAAGTGTGTGTGACAGAATTTGTTTGCCACGCTGAGATTCGTGGTGTGATAACTTGCTTTTGCCACGCTACGTGTGGTGGCGTGACTAAATGGGTCAAAATTGTAATAAAAATTAGGAAGATGTTATCATTAAAATATATTTTTAAAAATAAATTAAATAATAGTAAAAAGTTCGCTAGCGACGGGGTATGTCACATTACAAGTTATTTAGATATTTTTCCGAGGAGGACTGCACGGGGACATCCATTCCTTCCATCAGACGGTCTCAAACCGATGCAATAAATTGTTTCAGCACGTGCAACAAATCATGGCAATACGTGCGAACACTGCAAAAACACTCAAGCAACATCGGGAAAATATTTGGGAAAAAAATGGCACTCAACAACCTAGAAAAACTTGAGTAGTATTGGATACCTGAATTAGTATTTGATCAAGTTGTATTTGAAAATAGTGTAAAAAATTTCCAAAACAACAAATCTGTCTGTAAGAGGATGTTGCGATAGCACAACATTCTGAAGATGCACATGCAACATTTGAAAATACCTTATGCGACATCTCAAATAACATGTCGCAATAACCATGCAACAAAAAAATGTGCAAAAAAAATAATCTTATGCAACATAATGTTTCATGAAAACATTTAAAACGTTATAGGTTTCAGTGAATTTCGTCTAGAAGTTTCCAGAATATTTTAAGAAAGTTTCAAGCCCAAGTTTTAACAAATTTCGGATTTAAAAACTCATGTTTCAACAAAATTTAGCCAAAGAATTTCAAGAAGTTTCAAGACATTTCAACAAATTTCAATAGGTTTCATCAAGTTTTTCAACCCAACAATTTCAAAAAGTTTCGACAATTTTCAACTAAAAAGTTTTAAGAAGTACAAACAAATTTCAGTAAGTTATCCGTGGCTACAACAGCGGCGGAAGCGGCGGGCTTGTGCTCTCCTTGGCCAGCGCCAGCGGGGGCGACAACATGGAGAGGAGGGTGATGGCAGCTGATGGAGACGGGGTGTCCGATCTTTCGATGAGATTGATAAATATCGATTTTGGTGGAGGTGAGTCTCGCGATCCGACTACAACCGTACAACGACGCTTGCGCCTTAGCAATCGTTGAACCAACTCCGAGATGTTATTGACTTTGCTAGAAGCGCGATCAACCTAACCACGAAGCCATATTCCTGCATGCAATCGAAGAACACGCAAGAACAAGATAAAACACAATCTAATGTATTGCAAATGTTTATAAAATACTGATAAGGTGGGATTCCGAAGGTTGTCTTGACAGGTGGTTGTCCGACACAACTGAAGAACAGAAATTTGCACAATGGTTAAACCTTAACTCAACGAAATCCGAGAAAAACTAGAGGGGTGTGGCCTCCTTATATAGGGAGAGGGAGCCACACATATCCAAGAGCTAAGGGGGGTGACACTATTTATGGGTACTGTTCACATAAACAGTATATCTGTGAATAGTGCGGCCCAAGAGGGGTGGCCAAGGAGGTGGCCGGCCAAATAGGTTACAAGGCCCAATTTGGTCCAAACAGGTGACACAACACTTTCTTTTGATGATTACGACGTGCACAGAAAGAATTTGAAGGTGTTTCCATATTCATTAGAAAGAGGATAAGATAAGCTTTCAATCAAGTACTTGTGGACCTCAAACGGAGTCCGTATGTGAAAGTTATGCTTGTTTGAAGTCAAGGCTATCTCCGGAGGCCGAACTGGATTCCAGAATATGTCTAACCTGAACTCTTGCTTGGCTTGAACACAAAGTGACGTGGTGCTGCACAAATATACATTTTCATCATTATGTAGCATCATATAGTTCATATAATATAAAGACACTCTTAAAAATGAGCTCACCTGATAATTTAAGTGAAGTGTACGAGCTCTTGTATTTGGAACAACAAAAATAGCAAATTTGGTTATATCTATAGAGGTTATGTCCTCATCATCCTCCCCTTCTTGAAAACAAAGCCGTCCTCGGCTTTTGATAGACTGAAAATAGGGTAACAAAGAAGTCAAGGTGTATACATGGTATATATATATATATATATGTCATTCGTTTTAATAGTTCTTCGATGTTGCACAATTAATGTTATAAAACAACAGCGATCATAAAAGCTCATTGTATTATTATCCCAAGAAGAATCATATATGTTAATGAGAAAAATAAAATTTCTCATATAGGAATTATTGCAACTAGTTTTGCAAATATAAGTGAAGTATTTATGCAATTCAAATCTCCGAAGTTGTAAACTTGCAGTGGTAGTAGCACATGTGGGCAAATCTACAACTTTTAGAATCAAACAAAGTTCATCCATATAATCATATTTCAATTGAGCAATAGAAAATTCATCTAGTAAGGGTGAAAAGATGTGTAAATTCTTCCATACCTCAACATCATGACGTGGATTGTCAATACTAGATGACGCAATAAGAGATGAACATATAGGCATTGGATGAGCACAAAATTTTATTTTTCTCTAATATCGAATAAGATTCAACATACAAGAATTGTTGTCCAAAACAGTAAGCTTCAATTCATCGATGTGATCACAAGTTATGCATATTCGATATACAAGAAATTGATTGTCTACACCATAATCTCCAATAAAATTAAACTTATACCCATGGGTGTAGGCACTAAACAAGGATTTCGAACATGCGATTTCAGAAATTTTCTTATACCCATGGGTGTAGCCAATTCCAGCCGTTTTAACCTACTGCGATAACCAAACCGTTCTGGTTAAGGCTAAGAGTAGGAAGGATAATATGAAGTCCTCAAAACATATAAAGAGACGACTTAAGTCGGTAAGGCATGTCAGAGAGACGGGTGTTATTTCTGTTGAATAATCCAGACTGAAAGGAACTTGGCAGATCCTTTCAGCCGGCTCCACCCTTGGTCTTCCTCCTCTTCAAATGGGTGAGATCCTTCTTCTTTGGTTGATATAGAAAAAAAATTCAGTGAGTTCTTGAGGCATCCGGTTTCTTCTACTCCTCTCTTTGGCTTTGATTTTGGAAGGGATTTTGGAGCCCTTGTACTGCTGCAGTCCTACTTCGGCAGGAGCAAGCTCTTGATCTCCTTGTGAGCACCATCGGCCGGTTTCCCTTAGCACCTCATTCTCTGTGATTGTTTCACTGTTGGGGAAATCTGGTGCATGTGTGATTATTTCCCGTGGTGGTCTGTTCTGAATTGATTTAGAGGAGAAGAGGATTCAGTTCTTTCAGCTTTTGATGCTCTGTTGGTGTTTCATGCGAAGCATTGTGTGAGTAGTCTTGTGCGGCATTTCTCCCTGTCCCTCGGCTTCATTCTTTGGTGTGATTCCGAAGAAGAAGAGTGGCATTGTATCTCCGAATTCTTCGTCTTTTGCTTGGGTTTGTAGGGCGATAGTTTTTATGGGTGAGTGTCTTTGACACACCTTGCCAGTTACATCACAGTGATTTTGAATATCGCCGGCTCTGTGAGTATCTCTTCTATCTAATTGCGATTCACTTTGTTCTTATATATGTGAGTTATAGCAAAGTGATTGTTGTGGGCTTAATTCTGCTATGTGATGATTGTCAAGATCTGAAGTTGAATAGATAACTGTAAGCAGACCTGAGCCAAGTTATTTTGCTTTCTTCTGTTAGTATTATTAAGTAGTTGTTAATCTCTCTGTTGCTAAGTTTCGGCTGAAACAAGGCTGATCTTTTCTGGTCTGAGGACTTGTTGATCCTCTGTGTTTTGTTAGCACTGTTATATTCAGTTTGTCTGATAGGATTAAAGCTGAAATTCTTGTGAGTTATCTTGTGAGCATCTGATCTGTTATTTTTATTTCATATCAGTCTGTGTACTACTCTGTGATTTCATACTCTCTGATGGTCAAATGATACTCTGTTATTGAAAGGTTAATCTGCTGCTTTGAGATAAAACTGACATTTTAGTAAAGCTTTAGTTTGTGCTCAAGATCTATTTTATAGTTGTCATATTTATCTGGTGAAGAGTTTTTGATTGATGTGCTGAGATTGGAAAGGTTAATTCTTTTGCAACTAAATTTCTGAGAGCACTCAATTTCATCCAATATCCGAGCTTTATGCTGATATCTTACATATACATGTGGTATATGTTTAGCTTTTCATTTAGCTTAAATGCCATGGAGGTTTTACTTTTGCTTATGTTGGCTTGGTCATTTATATGTGGGTGGATTAAGGCTTTATTGTTTCATAATTATGCTGGAATTATTTATGATTATTTGCTAAAACTGCACTTTCTACAGCACTATTGATGATCATCAAATCCATGGAAGCTCGCGTGGCCAGACTTGGGTCTTGGGTGGCATTGGGAATGCATGTGACACGGATCGAAATTCTCTGTAGTAATGCAGAGGGGTAACGAAGGAAAGTCAGTGTATTCGATCGCCTGGAAGATGGACATCGCCAATTACTCCTTTCTTGAAATTGAACACAGATGCATCTTATAATCCGGCAAGTAGAACAGGGGGTTGGGGGCTTCATAGTGAGAAATGAAAATGGTGATTTCGTAGCGGTGGGAGCTGGCACCTTAAAAAATATGCAACATGCTTCCCATGCAGAGGCAGAATCAGTTCATCGTGCAATCCAGGTGATCACTGCAATGGGTATGGGACGTGTTATTTTGGAGATGGATGCGATAAACCTGGTAAAGGCGTTGGGCTCTACAGAGTTTGATTATTTCGATGTGGGAATCCGCATTAAGGATCTTAAGATCATGTTAGCTTGTAATTTTCTTGAGTTTAAACTCTCAGCATGTTTGAGGGAGTGTAATAAGGTTGCCGATTGCCTAGCAAGGCATGGGGCGTGTGCTGGTCTCGAGTCTGTCGTCTGGACAGAAAACATCCCAGTTTTTGCTTCGGGTTTGGTGACCAGTGATTTAGCTGTGTCCAATGTTTAATGGAATCCTTTATTCAAAAAAATGCAGAGCTGTGATGCAGCCATAGGAAACGAGTTGCTACAGTATTTTAGTGCACAAAGTACTGTAGCTACAATTCTGATTTTAATGGTTTGAAAAAGAATACTTTACCAATTTTTACTATAGCGATGGTATTGTAGCCGTTGATCTGGACTAGTGGCTCTCAATTGAACAGTTAAAATGCATCGCTAATACACAACACCGTGCGATCCATTTTCCTACGACGTGACAAATGTTAGCTAGAGCAAGTAGTCATCAGAGTCCTTTTGTGGTGTCGATAAAAGATTTTGATTTTACTTATTATACTGGCTGGTGTCTTTATGGCAACTGTGCTCACAATTGCGCAATTTGCAATGCATTCTGTTGTTGAGCCGGAGTCGATCACACATGAAGAGCTCTCTAGCGTTGTTTGCACAAGTTCTTGCAGTTTACTAGACTCTGGATTTTTACCTGTGTCTACTAATGGGATGTTGGTTTACAGTCTACACAACTCAAGACAAGTGAAGAACATAGTTCGACTTGTAATTAGACCTCACTGCAAATAGATAAGTATAAGAACAGTGTGCAAAATTACGAGTTTAAGGTACCCATCTATTCACCAAATGAATTTGGCACATATTTACCAACAATTTTCAATGCTAGTACAGTGAAAAAGAAAAGCTTTCAAGATCCCCGTTGGAATGAACTCCGAAGAACCTAGAAGAAGACGACAATTCCATGAACTAGACCGATTCACAAACAAGGATCTGATTTATCGCACTGTCTTAGTACATGTTCCTCACTTTCCCAACTCGGTCAATTCGGAGCATGATTTTTTAAACAAATTTGGGGCCTGTTTCGAAATTATGACGACAGTGTCTATATCTATGGCATACATCGGTAATATAAAACGGAAGGAGTATATATTTTGCAGTACGACAACTAATACCATACTTGTTAATACCGTATCGAGGCAGAACAGTACATTTCGGTACCAGTCTATATGACGTACCATTTCGGATTTAATATAATAATACGAGTATATATATTTATAAGTATATATTTATTTAATTATATGCACACCAAATATCACTTATAGTATTATTCCAAATACATAGTAGTACTATCAAATATAACATATAGTTCAATAGACGGTATTATCAATTTCACCGGCATGGTCGGTATGACCAGTACGGTATGTAGAGCTACTTTATATCGGTTTAGATAGCGGTACGATACATACCAACCAATATGCACCGGTACAGTATGATAGATATGACTAATACACGATAGATATGCCCAAAACTATGAATACTAGCATTTTCAATAGCACGGGGATAGCGTCCAGTGTTGGCGAAAATTCAGAAGCGGCGAGCGTGGACAGTTCATCTGATCGTCATATTTCTCCATCCCACAGCTCCTCCAACGACTTGTAAGGCCCGTTCGGCGACACGAAATGCTCCCCCTGGCATGCCCTCCTTTGCGGTATAGTCGAGATCTTCTCCTCCTCATCCTCGTTCAGCTCCCAGTCGAAGATCTCCATGTTCTGCCTCAACCTGTCCTTGTTGAAGCTCCTCGCCACAAAGCACACCCCCTGCTCGTACAGCCACCTCAATGCTACCTACGTATGTATAAAAACATATTCATTACACAATCACATTAAAAATCCATTAGTTTTAGAAGCTTACTCCGATCAACCTATTTTTGTTAAAAGAAATTTAAGAAAGAAAATTGTGATGTTAATTTGAGTAGAACAAAAAACTAAATGTTGGTGAAACGAAAAAAGAAACTGTTTTTTTTGTTCGGTTTACCTGAGCAACCGTCTTGCCTTTGGTTGTGGCGACGTCGTGCAGCACGCCGCTCTCCATGACGGCGTTAGAGCCCCAGGCGGCGCCGTACGCCCCGAGCGGCGAGTACGCGGTGACGACGACGCCGTTCTTGGCGCACACATCTCGCACCTTCTCCTGCCGCCACCCGACGTTCATCTCCACCTGGTTCACGGCCGGCGGCACGGCGGCGAAGGAGAGAAGCCTGGACATCTTGGCCGCCGAGAAGTTGCTCACGCCGATGGACCTCGCGAGGCCCAGGCGATGGCACTCCTCCATGCCGCGCCAGACGCCCTCCATGTCGAACGCCACGAGGTCGCCAATCGAGAGGCCGTCGGTGGGGTCCTTCTTGGCGGCGGCGGCGGGCCAGTGGACGAGGAAGAGGTCCAGGTAGTCGAGGCCGAGGCGCTCGAGCGACTCCCGGAGCGCGGGGACGACGCGGGCCGGGTGCGCGTCGGTGATCCAGAGCTTGGAGGTGACGAAGAGGTCGGCGCGGGAGGCCACGGCGCCCAGCCGGACGGCGTCCGCGACGGCGGCGCCGACCGCGGGCTCCGTGCGGTAGAACGACGCGGTGTCCAGGTGGCGGTAGCCGAGGCGGACGGCGTGGAGGATGGTGGCCGGCAGGTCGTCCGGCGTGTGCGACGAGCCCGTGCCGAAGCCCAGCACCGGCATCGCGTGGCCCGTGTTGAGGGTCACGCACGGGATGGACGCCGCCGCCGTCGCGCCACCGCTGTGCCCGTCGGCTCCGGCCATCGGGTTCTTGGGATTGGAAGGTTGGGTTTGGTTGACTCGTCTCGCGCTCTGCCTCTAGTTGAGAATTGCAAGAGGTAGAAGTGGATTAGTTAGCTTAGTTTATATCCAGACCGCACCCAATCGGGTACCATCCGTCCGTCAAATGCAATTTTATTGTCCAATGTTATGTGTAGGGTGCAAAAGAAACAGATAATTCCCAACTGATCGAAGGCTTGCGGAGCGAATATGGGATAGAGAAATAGGTATCCAACACTATCCATATTTGACTCCGAAAAAGATATGAAATAGAATACCAGATGAACAATATCCAAGTATCCACTCCGATTGCACCCCTATCCTTCCACCAACGCATCTCCTTAAACACATCACGGCTTCCGCATCGAGCTGCTTCCACCGTCCTTCATTGCGCGTGCGGAGCGCCAACAAGACCCGCCACAGTCCTCCATCATGGGCGTGTGGAGTGTGCATCAAACCTCGCCGCCAACCTCCTCCGCATGCAGTTGGCGGTGGTGCCCAGCATCGCGTGCACGCAGCGCGCACTTGACCCCTACACCTCACTGACCTTCCTCTGCACCTGGCGCCTCGGCGACCTTGCCGACCTCCTCTACCGTGCGACCGAGCGAAAGCCCTGGCCTCCTGCAAACGCCTCTAAAACCTTCACATGCTCCTTTTTGGTTCCTCATGTGCATAAAGGGGAAGAAAATGTTTCAAAGCTGTCATGGGTGCAGCTTGTTGAAAGAAATGGCAAGTCATATATTTCATCAAGTTTTGCGTTACTGAGTTACAAGATTTTCTTAGTGTTTCGAACAAGTTTCATGTAGTGGGTTCCAATTTTTGGGTGGGTTTCAAGCAAGTATAATTTTTTGGGTCAGTTTCGGATTCCCTCCCATCGCTTCGCGGCCGGCAGAAATTGTGTTCACGTGGATACAAAAACCGGCATCACTCTCGCTCTCATTCTCGAATTTATTCTTGTTCTCACGCTCAGCGTAGAGAGACAAGAGAATAGAGTGAGCGAGCGAGCGAGTTCCGATTTTGTTGTCGATTAAAGAGTGTTTAGAATAGTGTTTAGCGGCCGTATTAGTACAGAAAGGTCGACATCAAGAGTAGGAATTTTCTCCACGTGCATTATGTTTATCAATGGTGTAATTAGTTAGTCATAATTAATTAGTCGTAATTAATTTAGTCATAGTTAATTAGTCACAATTAATTAAGTCCTAATTAAGTAGTCCTAATTAATTTACTCATAGTTAATTAGTCGTAATTAATTACTCATAATTAATTTAGTCATAATTAGTTTAGTCATAGTTAATTAGTCATGATTAATGTAGTCATAATTAATTAGTTGTAATGAATTTAGCCGTAGTTAATTAGTCATAATTAATTTATTCTTAGTAAGTTAGTCATAATTAATTAAGTCCAAATTAATTAGTCATAGTTAATTAGTCATAATTAGTTAGTCATATTTAATTTAGTCGTAGTTAATTAGTCCTAATTAATTTAGTCATAGTTAATTGGTCATAATTAATTTAGTTGTAATTATTTACTCATAATTAATTTAGTAGTAATTAATTGGTCGTAATTAATTTAGTCATAATTAATTAAGGCATTATTAATTTGCGTCTTTCGATTAGTTCCGAACTGACTCGACATTTCATCTGTTGCAAGCCATGTCTCTGCCGGGGTTACTCGAACTATTCTACGACGAACATCACCGGAGCAAGTTGTGGATCACTAGGGACGGGGGTGGTCCTCCACCCCTCGTGCTTAGGTCGGAGAAGCATTATTGGGACCTTGACCCTCGCTACGTCCCAATCCTTTGGGACACGGGCTTGTTGCCCTTTGCGAGGATGCTCCAGGTCGGCCGCTACTTCACTCTGGACGGGAGTCTCATGTCGGCACTTATTGATATATGGAGACCCGAGATGCACACGTTCCACTTTCAGTGGGAAAAGATGGCGGTCACTGTTCAGGATGTCTTATTCTTGACCGGCCTACCGATCACAGGAGGCACACTTATTCTACCCTGCCTGTTGATGGATTGGAAGGCTCGCTTGGCATAATGGTTCAACCTACCTATGCTAGATAGGGCCCATGGTGTCCCTCATATATGACTTAGGTATTTCAGTTAATGCCCTGTTAATGCACCGGATGAGGTTGTTAAGACGCACCACGCCACATACCTTTTGCTTCTTTTCGGTTGGGCCTTGCTTCCCACCAGACAGGGTGATTGGGTGTACCCTAGCTTCTTCTGCATCGCCGAGTCTTTGGCTGACGCCAAGCCTGGGGGATGCCCCATTACAGCTTCAGATCACCCATCTTTTGCGCCACATACAGGAGTTGTGTGATGCTTCACAACGCGACACCTGTTTGAAATTGGTCCTTGTTGTTTGCTACGTGCTCTGTAGTTGTGGAGTTGGTCCCACCTTCTGGAATGTAGCACACTCGTACGCCGAATTTCATGACCCCATAGACGAGCCCACTATGGGCACCTGGTGGATTGCTTTCGAGTTACACTGGGCTAGATATAGACCGGCGAGGTGCTACCCCATGTTCCAAAACGAGTTCGAGTTGTTGCACGATGAAAGCATTATATGGTCTCCATGGAACCTACATTTTGTAAACACGGTAGCACCATACGGACTGTTCGTGCAATGTACGTAAGACACCGATTATGGGTGACGACCTGTCACCTTGTGTTTTCTCATATGGTGGAGCCTTAAGTGCCGCAGAGCGTAATGCGACAGTTTGATCTCTATCAGGTTGTGCCCCATCCCGATGGGAGGATGCTCGAGTAAGCTGTCCACTTGTGAGTGCAACTCCCTCCAAGTAATGTTTACAGTTCATACCTATATCCGCTCTTCTCACATAAATCCTTCTTGAATGCAGACAATTAAGGATGGGCCAACATTATGAGGACTAGTTGGCAGTCCATCATCAATGGATGACGGCTTGGATGGAGTTGGCACACATTGAGGTTCTACATGAGCAGCGGTCGTATGACGTTTGGACTTACCGTGAGTGCATCGAGTGGTACGTACCACGGTCATGCACCAGACTCACCCGTCCTCCGTTAGAGCATCCGGAGTAGGTCATGTAGGAGGAGAGGCTTCATCACTCGTTCGATTGACACAGTGCTACGCGGTGTGACGACATTGTAAAGCACTCACAACCTATGCTCGCTTTATTTATGATATTTTTACTGTTTGGTCTATCACTTCAGTTTGACCGAATCCAGTGGATCTCACACACATCGGATTCCATCATCCGCAACCCAGATCACACCGTTCCAGGGGTTCTCAGTACTCTCAAGTCCATCTTCGTGGATTCTTAGCAAATAATGAAGAACATGAGCTACGGTTGGTCTAGAGACGACGTCCTTCAGGCTGCGCACCAAGTGGGCCAACCGTGCTCACTTGCTAGGTCGGCACGACCCAATGATATTGGTAGCCATCTTAGCACTCTCCGTCGGTCATCCGCACTGCAGATCGGGGAGGTAACTTATTCTTAATTTACGTCCTAATTATTTATTATGCCTTAAGTTGTGCTAACATCATATCGTCTTCCAGCCGCACGTCCGTCGAGATGCATCACTTCTATGATCAACATCTGCACGGCCTACTCAGACTTCATCCAAGCGCTCCCCATCGGTCATCCGCACTGCACATCAAGGAGGTATGTGATGTTCAGCTTAGGTCCTGATTATTGATTTTGCTTAACATCATTCCATCTTGCAACCTTCAATTGAGCACGGGGTGACGACGAATCAACCGATGTGGAGAAGGCCATCCCAGCTACTGCTAGGGAGGAGTACACGACGCCAGGATTTGGAGTGGACCACCTAGGGCGCCCACCTCTGGTCTACGCTCAACAGAACCTTGTCCTGTACGGAGTACCATACCCAGGCCAGAGCTCGCCTCACCCGAGGTCGCTGCTACATTGTACGATCAAGGCGAAGCTCCTCCACGCCAAGAGCCATTCATACATCGTACCTGGGGGGCCGTGCCTCGGGAGCTAGATTTCTTGATTCGTTCACTAAGGATATGATGGCAGATGGTAACCAATTTGGCATGACTCAGCTAGACAACATTGATGTTGGACAAACTCGGCTAGGCTAGAGTCAGCTTGATGAAGCACATTCGCCCGCTCAACGGTCTCGTACGCCCTCCAAACCAATACACGCTCTCCGGACTGGTTCATGTATCCCACAGGACATGCTCAACGCAAGACCAAGACACGCACGCAGACAAGCGAGCAGAGAGTGGCTCAGACGAGTGAGTTATATTGTAACCCGTGTGTAATTACATTGTATACATTATGTGCGTATGTATCCAGGATGTTGTGCGCTTATGTTGTACTATATTTGTATACATTATGTGCGTATTGTAGGAGTACACCGATTCCGGAGACGACTGGAATGCCTGAGATTTATATGAAATCGTAAAACACCCGAGGTTCACATGAAATCATAAACAACCACACGGGGAGGGGGAGAGTTCGGTCCCTAGGGCCACGACATGGCAATATCGTGCCCCAGGGGCACTTCACTCGGCAGCTCTATGCCCTTGGGGCACAGACGAGCTAGATCCGCCTCATGGCCCGGATTTCAAACGTGGTGTGCAAGGGTAGTCCAACTCCTGGGGATCGGATTTGGCTAGGTGTCAGTCACCGGCAACTCTGTGGTGCTATTTTTGGTATTACGGTCAAGATGGGGCTAATATTGCTATTACGCCGGGCACCAGTGTCATATGAGCCAAAAAAACCTCTACAATTGCTATCGCAAGTACAAAAAAAAAATCTGCAAAATGCCATCGCCATCCATTTTTCCGTTAGTTGCGTGCGAAATGACATCCCTGCCCTTGCCCCATCTCTTCTCTCCTCGGCGCTCTTCCTCTTTCACCCGGGCTGGCCATGGCTTGCCGGGCGTGCCATCGTTCATTTCGCTCCGTCTGGCCATCACGGCGCTCCACATTGCGGCGGTTTGCAGATCCGGAGGCTACGGTGAGTGGAGGTCGCACCCTACGCACATGCCGTGGACACTGGCCGCGCGGAGCCACCATGGCGCGCGTCTTCTCTCGGAAGCACAGCGAGACAGAGGAAGATGTGGTGGTTCAGATCGATTTTCCTACTAGTTTTGTACTCACAAAGATCAATTACTCGTCTCCTTGACTTGGAATTCACCACAAGTAAACAATGCATCTCGTCCCAAGAAGAGCAGAAGGTAAGTTAGGAATTTCTACAAGAGGAGGGGATGAGGAGCTCGTGCCATGCCACCGCTGCCGTAGCCCTCAGCGCTTGCACCTCTGGAGAGAGCCCGCTGGGCTACTGCTCCGGCGCCGCCCTCGCTCGGTTCCAGGGTCTGCCACGATGCCCAACATGCCCGGGCGTGCCCTGCGGGCCTCGCCAGACCGGACCGCGGGCCACGCCACTGCGCACGGATGCAGGCGCCGCGCCATGCCTCCCTGTCGGACCCAGCGTTTTCAAAACCGGTTAGAAATTTTTGCCGAGGGGTAGAACCGGTTTGGCCAAAATCCGAAAATGTCAGCCGAAAATTTCAAATCAAAATTTGAATTTTTCATATGTTAAATTTAAAAAAGATCAAATTCAAGCAAATTCGAATTTTTCAGACCGGTTTGGCAAAAAAATCTTCTATATTTGACAAAATTCATGCAAAACGATTTTTCAAACCGATTTGAAATTTTACCGGGGGATCCGACGCAAACGATTTTCACCGAGAATCGGCCGAAATTTTGAATTGTAGGGGTAGTATGACAATCGTCTCGCACGCTTCTTCGCCTCCCCCGAAATATGGAGGAAAATTGTAGTCAAATATTTTAACATCCAGTTAATTAATCGAGAGTTTTAGGCCCTGTTGGGTCTAACAGTCTTAAAACACACTTCTGCTGTCCCTCTCAAAAAACAAAGTTAACTCTGGTATTAACCAGTCAGCAAATGGGGCGGCTCATCTGTCATCTATATGCGCAATACGATTGCAAAGTGAATGTCCATTGCCCTTGGATAGCATTATTGCTTTCTGTTTGCTCCAATTCATTGCAAGGGATGAGAAGCTGTGAATTGTTAAGCCTCTGCATGCAAACTTCGAGTTGCCAGGACAAGTGTTAAATACTTCAATTTTCTTTGGAGATTGAGAACTGGGATCGACCAAAATGGGGTTAAAGGCGCCGTTTTTAAGTGTTCCTTTGGGACAAACAAAATGTAGAACCATTAAGTTCACAATATTTCGTACTATGACACTGCACTGCATATCGCTCGAGGTAGGGAAGGGAAGGGAAGGTATACATAAACCAGTCGGAGATGTGAAACAATGACACCGAACACTACCACAAGCAACAGTTGTGCGCAAATTACAAGCCTCCTTGAGAAAATGGGAACAGTAATGTACATAAATGTCGCATGATATTTTGTACATTTGCGCCAAAAACTAGAGCTAAAATCGAAAGAAAAAAGAAGAAAGAACCAAGAAAATTTCAGAGTTTAGCCCACCTCCTTTCAGAAAGAAGCTCTTCGCTTCCACTACTAATCACTACCAGGCATGGGATCGGAAGGGAGTGGGAGGAAGAGCAACGTGGGAGTGGGAGGGCGGCAGCAGAGGTGGACGCCGCCGGCCTTGCACTACTACAAAACAGGCAATAGCAGACACCTCATCACAGACGGTTCCAAAGGAGCCGTCATATGCAGATTCTCATGAGTGCTAGGTTGCCGGATCCCGAGGTTGGTCAATCTCGCAATAATTGCTAATTATAAATTTAAATATATATGTGTAACACTTTACTCTTGTTTGTAGGTTTTGAATATAGATTTAGATTCACTCGTTCAGAAAGAGATCTCGGATGTTCGAGGGAGGCTTTGCACCTTCATCATGACGGATATCATTGCGCCCAACGGAGAGTTTCACTACTGAACGACCTCGAAACAATTAATATATATTTGATATAGTTGTAATTCACTTTGAATAGTTGTAATTCAATGGTACACTAGCGACAATATTTGATATATGTTGGTTTGTAATTGACAATGATCACTTTGGGTTGTCCGTTGATTTATCCGTGATGTATCTATTTTACATGCGCTTATTTTCAGAGGGCATGGCTAGCAATTCCGAGGCTAGCGAAAATTTTAAAAAGTAGTTAGGTGAAGTAACTATCACGACGGTTTAACAATCAAACCGCTGCGTGAATATGCATATCCTGCATCGTTCTATTTAATAACCGTCGTGATATACACATATCTCGAGACGGTTAGTAAATAGAACCGTCAGGATATCCTTTATCACGAGCGGTTCTATTTACGAACAAATGCGAGATATGTGTATATCATGAGAGCGGTTAAATAATTAGAACCGTCTGGGATATCCTTTTTATCACAGACGGTTTGTAAATAGAACCGTCTGTGATAATTAGATATCACAGACGGTTCTTTAATAGAGCCGTCTGTGATAATTAGATATCACAGACGGTTATATAATGAGAACCGTCTGTGCTGTGACTTATCACAGACGGATTTTTAACCGTCTGTGATAACCGCTTGTTTATCACAGACGTACAAAAACACAGACGGTTCGGAACCGTCTGTGATGACTGTTTCGAACCGTCTGTGATGAGGCTGTGTGTAGTAGTGTTGGAACCCTAGGTAGCCGCCATGGTCGCCTCAGATATATAGTAGTTAAAGTTGAAGTTAGAGCATCTATAATAGTCTATATCATTTGTTACTAAGAGATGAATACATCAACATTTAAGTGATGTAGAGAAGAGATGGTGAGGAAAGAAGATGGACTTGTTGCTAGATGAAGAAACAATCAAGTTATTGATACCAAGACACAAGAAACAACAAAATACTTATTGGAGACTTGTTTATTACTTTAAAACTCGCTTTGTGGGTTATGCACACTTGTAGCAATTAAAATCTTAGATACAAGCTCAAGAAACAATTGATTGGAAGATTTGTTTCTTTTTATTAGATTTGATACTATCTCTTTTCTTAGTAATAAGCTAAGAAACAAACTATTGTAGATACTCTTAGTTAGCTCCATCTATAATGCACTGACATCATCATTAATAACGGGCCAAACAAGCAATGCATTTACTTGTTTATGTGCTCGTACGGATTTTTATAAGATCGATCAATAGTACATGACCAGTCACCACCACAAACTTTAGCCCTAATGGACAATCACATACACAATCGGTTGTTATTACAAGGATAGAAGAGGGCATGCATTTAAACAGAGTCGATCGATACAAGGATAGAAGAGGAACTACGTACAATCCATCACACTTCTTAATTAGAATTATATACGTACGTCGATCGATAAATTACGTGAGCCGTATTAGATAATCACATGGGCACGCCGGGGCGGGGATGATCTCGAGCCGCTTGCCGACGGCCAATGCGTCGAGGACGTCACAGACTAGGAAGCGGACGAGGCCCAGCTTGTCGTCAACGTGGAAGGGGGAGATGGCATCGCCGGTGAAGTCGACGTCGTTGCCGAAGGGCAAGAGAGGATCCACCGTGCCAAAGGGCGACTCCTGCTCCGCCGCCATGTTAAACCGCTCCTGCTTGTCGCCAACGTGAAAGGTGAAGATGAAATCGTTGAAGACGTGGTGGCCGACGGTCATGGTGGGATCGTACACAGTGCCAGAGGGCGGCTCCAGCTCCACCGCCATGTTAAACCTCTCCACCTTGAGATAGGGCGACGACCACACCAGACGTGGCCGTGGGACGCCTTCGGGCTGTCCATCCCTCGTAACATCACCTGAATTAAGAAGCAAATTAATTCATTCCACTCAACAAATTAGCTAGAGATCGATATGCTTAAGCCCTTCTCACATGCATGCAGCTACCTAGCCTCCAGCATGCATGTCAAACTAATTAGACAACCCCAAAATTTTATCGGAATTTCTAATTTACAATCACCTGAAAATTTCGTAAGTTTTAGGCGGGAGTGGCGCCGCCGACCGCGGACGGAGGAGGCGGCAGTTGGTGGAGCGACAAGAACCAGAGTAGTTAGAAGGCGGTGGTGGATCCGGCAGTGCGGGGCGGTTCTCGCGTGAAAGAATGGAGAAGGGCGGTGGAGCTTGGAGGAGGAGGCCGGAGGGGGAGGAGGCTTGAGGCGGGGAGGAGGCGGTGGGGATGGGGTGACACAGGTTAGGCTTGGGGATGTGGGGATGGGGTGGGAGTGTGGCGACTAGGGTGGAGATGGGTGGGAATGAGGTTAGGGCTAGCTAGGTGAAGGGTGAGTTTATATATGGAGTGAGGGAGTGATGTGGGGATGGGGTGGGAGTGAGGTTAGGACTAGGGTGAAGGGTGAGTTTATATATGGAGTGAGGGAGTGATGTGGGTGATTGGATCTAGATTTAATGGTTGAAAAAAATTGACTGAAAGTTACAGTTTTTCAGGCAACTGAGCAATAAATGCCCCAAATTTTATTCTGGTTTAAACAAAGGTGCCGACTAAGCTACAGGCGTCTGAAATTTTATTAAAATCCAGTCAGTTTCTTCGGTACGTTGGATCACATCCAATGATTTCTATTTTTTTCTGTTGAAAAATTCTAAACTAGACAAAAGTAAATCTAGATAAACCCTAAAAATACAAAAATAAAACAAAAAAATTATAAACTAGATAAAAGTAAATCTAGGTGAACACTACAAATACAAAAATAAATAGAACTAAAAGTTACAGTAACACCATACTAAAATTGGACGTTACTTACTAATATAATTTTAGACTTAGCACTAAACAAATTACTTTGTTGATGTCTTTATGTACGTACCTGTCAGTACAGGGTCATAAAAAAAGTCTTCCGGGAGGCCTCCCAGACCCGGGGGGGCTGCATCCAGAGAACTGTCCCAGTACGGTATCCCTATAGACCCGTCGCTAGTCATATTTTGCAATTCGCGTTCAAACATGAGTAAGTATAAGCGATGCAGCGCCTGCCAGCTGTGCGACCCCTCCAACAAGAAGCTGCGAGTGTCGTCGACGGCCGCCGCATGCTGGATCTCGAAGCTGCCGGGGTCCACCGAGGGCACCTTGAGCCGCCCGATCGTCTCGCGGAACTTGGCGATGAAGGCCCTCCCGGCCAGCTCCCGCTCGCGCGTGGAGCGACGGCAGCTTGAAGCGGGCGACGCCGGCGTCTAGCGGGTGGCACGTCTTGGCGTGCTTGTCGCACTTGTACAGCTCGCCCGAGATCTGCTGGATCTCCGTCGCGCCAGCTGCGGCCGACGACGAGCCCTTCGAGCCGAGGACCATGCCGCGGCGGTCGACGACGGCCACCACCAGGTCCTGGTGGCTGCTGCAGCACGACACACGCGAGTGGTGCTTCTTGTTGGATGATCGCCGCCTGGTATAGCTAGCGTCGTTGCGATCGAGGAACCGTCCCCCGCAGTGGAAATAATGGCGCTCGGGGCCGGCAGCAGCATGAGGCCGTAGCTTCCCATTGCGCGATCAAGCGGCAAACGATTCCTCGGAGTTAGTTCGCGGCAAGTTTAGGAATCCGTGAGAAGATATATAGCTAGGGTACAAGATAGTATATGGCTAGCTGCAGGCAAGATATTCTGATTCCCCGTCCTTTTCCGGCCAGTGTCCACTTGAGAACATCGATCGATCGACGTGCTTGTACGAAGATTAGCTTTTGGGGTCGCACTAAACCTTAGATTCCGTGGGGTGCTAGCGACGGGGTAGGGTATTTCACATTACAAGTTATTATACTGGAAATGATACGTGACAGACGTCCGGTACTATCATACGCCTTTACTGTTTTTCCCATCACTCTTTTCCCCACGCTCTAACAGCTACATGTTCATCTCACCACTCGGTCTTATCCTTCTCCCCGTTCTCCTTTTCTCCTCAGACCCCACTGCTTTCCTCTCCCCACGACCTGCCGCCACCAACGCCGCTACCCCCTGGCCCTGCTCGCCCCCTGTTGCTCTCGGCTCGGTTCCCTTGCCCGGTGTTCTGGCTCGGCCCGCACCGTGGCCACTCCTGGCTCCTATGCCATCGGCCCGTGCGCCTTCATGCTTGCCCATGCGTCGACGGCACGGCCCGACTGCTCCCTTTGCTCGGCCCGGCCCCCATAGCGCCGCCGGTGTCACCGCAGTCTCCTGGCTCGCCCAACAATGCCGTTCAGCTACCTCGCGCCTCCCCCCTGTGACCCAGAGCTCGTCTTCTAGGAGCACTGCACCAGCGCGCTCGTGCGCACCGAGCTCGACACCCATGGCGTCGCCTACACTTGGCCCGTCGCCCGGACCGGCGTCGTCGCCGCCCTCCCCGGCGCCTCCACCCCCCTAGTGCCGTCACACTGCCTAGGCCCGCTCCCTCTGGCCTCCTCCCCGTGCCGGCGCTGCCCCAGCTCGGCTCGCTCGGCCTTCAGCCGCTTGGGCTCGCCTATGGCTCGGTTCCCCTCTCCACTTTTATTGATTTTTGGATTTTCAGGAATATTGCATCGGTAGAAAAACAATGTTGCATCCATAGAAAAAGAATGTTGCAATTTTGATTTTGTGATGTTGCAACTATTGTCCGGTGACGTTGCAACCGTTGTCCGGTGATATTGCAACCATTGTCCGGCAATGTTGCAATTATTTTTTGGCGATGTTGCAACTCCTATCTGAAGATGTTGCAATCTGAAGATATTGCATTTTTGGACCGTACGGGTGGTAGCCTCCACCGTACATCCGATTCCTAGTTACTCCCTTATTGTATTTTTCTGGGAGGACTAGCGCGCGGAAGTTCATTCCTTCCATCGGACGGTCCCAAACCGATGCAATAAATTGCTTCAACACGTGCAACAAATCATGGCAATATGTGCGAACACTGCAAAAACCACTCAAGCAACATCGAACTTTTTTTATTATTTAATCATTTTTTAAATTTTATTTTAAAGTTAACCCCTTACGAACTTTATTTTCAATTCTAACCCTTTTGGTCACGCCACTACCAGTAACATGACAAAACAACACTGTCACGCGTCAAGATAAGTTTGCTAAATGACACTTTTTGTCACGCCACTAGTGGTAGCGTGACCAAACAACACTGGTGGTGTGATAAGAGTTTGACAAGATACGGGCTGATGTAACAGTGTTGTTTTGTCACGTCACTAGTGGTGGCGTGACCAGATGGATCAAAATTGGAAATAAAGTTTGCGAGGGGTTAACTTTAAAATAAAATTAAAAAAGGATTAAATAATAAAAAAATTCAGCAACATCCGGAAAAATTTGAAAAAAATGGCGCTCTCTCAACAACCTAGACAAACTTGAGTAGTATTATTGGATACCTGAATTAGTATTTGGTCAAGTTGTATTTGAAAATAGTGTAAAAAATTCCAAAACAACAAATCTGTCTCTAAGAAGATGTTGTAGTCCCACAACATTCTGAAGATGCATATGCAACATTTGAAAATACCTTCTGCGACATCTCAAATAACCTATTGCAATAACCCATTGCAACAAAAAAAAACTCTTATGCAACATAATGTTTTAGAAAGTTTTATGAAAACATTTAAAAGTTATAGGTTCCAGTAAGTTTCGTATAGAAGTTTCTAGAATATTTCAAGAAAAATTTAAGCCCAAGTTTTAACAATTTTCAGATTTTGGAACTCATGTTTCAACAAGTTTTAGCCAAAGAGTTTCAAAAAGTTTCAACCCAATAGTTTCAACAAGTTTTAACTAAAAAGTTTTAAGAAGCACCAACAAATTTTGGTAAGTTCCAATGAGTTAACCGTGGCTACAACAGCGGCGGGCTTGTGCCCGCCTTGGCCAGCACCGGTGGGGGCGACAACATGGAGAGGAGGGTGATGGTGGCGATCAAAGGAGTTGGAGGTGCGCGGTGACCCATCGCTGTTGTGGATGGTGGAGGTGTCTCGCATTGTCACCGGGGAAGGGATGGGGCTTCCAGCGCGGACCTCGTCCGCCTATGGCACAACTCTTAGCCTGTATGAGTCGCGTGCCTATTACCAAGACCAAGCTTGCTTTCTGCTCACCCGCCCACGCTTGACCCCGAGCACATTGCCATTGCGATTAATCGTGTCACAGCCAGGATGAATCGCTCCATCGGCCAGCTCTAGCTCGAAACGTGCCGGTCAAGATGCCCGAATCCACCTCGGCATGGTGGCGACTATGCTCGAGACACCTAGATCCACCTCGGCAGCGACAGTGACTTCGCACCCACTCGCAGTTTCATCTCGTGCTTGTCTGCCCCATGTGCGTTGTTGTAGCACCTGCCAGCCCGCCACACGCACCCAACTACCGACGCCGCCTCCGTGCTTACTCGTTGACACTGCCACGTAGATGAGGAGGCGAGGGGAAGTCGTCGGCTGCAGACGGTGATGAAGGTGGCTGCAATGCTTTGGCTTCCATTGTTTCCATGGCGATGGAGAAATTTTGCTTAGGGGGTGAGAGGTAGGAGTTAAGTGTGAGGGAGTGACAGACTGAGGGAGGTGGATGTGGGGGAGGACCGGAGGAGGAGGTCTAATTGTTTCCTTTGTGATGAGTTGAATCGGACGGTTACGAGCTATACCGTCGCTTGGGGAGCCAACGGTATAATGTAGAGTAGTATTTCCGGGAAATAAACATTTTTTGCTACTAGATCCGAGAAACGAACGTTGCAACAAAAAAACACTTCTTGCGACAATAGATGAAGTGAGCTACAACAATTCAATGCGGGCTCTGGTCACGGTGACGTCTATTGATAGATCTGTGAGGGAGAGCAGGAGGGAGAAAGGGCATGGACTCATGCGTGTGAGAGAGTAATCAGAATGAGTGGTTCGTGCTTGCAGTGATGCGGATGGATAATGTCAGATGGGAGTAGCGATGCGTTGGCACTCAACATTCATACATTTTTTGCTCTCAATTTTTCATATTTAATGATATTATAATGCCAAGATTATCTTTATCACTGCTAACCACCCTCAGCAAGGAATATTTTGTTGGGAACCCTGTTTTGCAGAAAGTGCCGTAAATTGTTGGGAAACCATGGGCCCGACCGCATCGGCCCATTAGTGGCGCCCATCCCAAACCCTAGCAGGTTGTAGCCTATAAATAGGGGTGCTATTCATTGTAAAGGATTGATCGATGGATGAAGGAATAAAGAGAAGCAAGAAGTCCCCTACATCTCTCGTGTTCTATCTCTTATTCTCGTTCTTATTGTTCATGCATTGTTTTTACGATTCTACGCTTGTTCACGAGGTAATCGCTTCGATCGACTCGCCAATGATGGTTCCTCAACACGTTATCAAGACGATCGACTCTCCTCGCATCGAAAAGGTAACCATCGATGAACGACACTCGAGATTGAATCGTTTTCTAGATTGCTTTCAATTCCCGCAAATTTTTGGCTTTCTAGATTGGTTCTCACGGTGCAAACCGCTCTAATCTACGCGAGCCGACTTGAAGTCGCCGCCAAGCCGATCGGTGGATTGTATGAAAGAATAGATGATGATTGTACCGTAGGTTGTATATGCAATTACATGAAAGGCACCATGTGCACGGCACCGACTGCAAGCAGATGTCACTACCTCCGCGACACGTTACCGGTCGGCATAGTCCGCCATCACGTCTCGTCACGGAGGCAACGACAGTGCCACGCCGCTAGCACGCGGCAAGCCCGCACATGACGGCATGAAGCTGTGCCACCGTCGCGATCCGTATTACATCGCATTGCATGAAAGATACATGAAAAAATTGACGACGGCCCGAGCCTTCACAAAGACGATACACCCTCCTCCGTGGCTTGAAGTCGCCGCCGCATGCGCACGGCCAATTGCACATGTCTGCACCACCAAGTTGTGTCATGATGGCCTGAAGCCGCGCCATTCATGGCACAACGTCGCGCTACCAGTAGTCGTGCGCGCACGCCTGGCGTCGCCGCGCGCCACCGCGCCACACCGGCCACCCGCACCGCCGCTGCCGGTCGTGACACCGCCGGCCGCCGTCGGGCCCGCGATGCGTCGCCGCCGACGACCATCGCGCCCGCACGATGCCTTCACCCGCGCCCCGCACGGCGCCACCGCCAAGATGCGACTCTCCCATGCCCGATGCACCACGCACGCCGCCTCACGTCCTCGCATGGGCTCCGCGCGGCGAGCCACACGCGACCGGCCGGCGCCACGCGCGACCGCGCCACGACGCCGCCCCGACCACGCTGGCAGCCGCTGCCGTCGCGCGCGCTCGCTCCGTCGGCCGCGCGCGCTTAGCGCCCGCCGCCGCTTCGTTTGAGCCGCCACCGCATGGCCCCGGCCACCCGCACCCGCCACGGCCGGACTCGGCCGCGCCGTCTCGCCACTAGCTCCCGCCGCGCGCGCTGGCGCGCGCGCCCGCTAGCTCTTGCCGGCGCCGCCACTACCGCCTCCGCACCGGCCCCTCCTCCCACCTGCGCGCTACGTGCTTGGAGCACACCGCTGCCGCCATGGGGATTAGGGGCAGGGGGAACCCTAAATCCCCGACCCCCCTTTGACCAGCCACGCATGGGCCCTATAGGCCCAAGTGAAGAAGGCCCGAAGGAAAAAGGGGAGTTGGCCCATTCAAATTTTGAAAAGAAAGAAAAATATCGGGAAAAGAAAATAAAATCCCGTTTTTGCAAAAGGGACCCTCGGAATTCTGAAAATTTTGAGATATTTTTCGTGAATACGGAAATTTTACGAAAAACTCCCTGGAAATTGGAAAATTACGCGAATTTTCTCTCGGAATTGATATTTCGTGTTTTAACCCTCGAAAATTGCAGAATTCGCCGAAAATAATTTTTTCCAGCAGAAAAAGGTCTCAGGAAATTTTTTTAATCAGTTTGAGCATTTGAAGCATGTTTAACTTTGTTATTTCTATGCAACTTATTTACCGTATTTACTGTTTTGATTATCTGTGATTGTTTATATTGCTTTTAATCACTGAAAATAGCAGTAAAGCATGAAAAATGCATAGAAAAATATGGGATCATGAACCGGAAGTTCGAAGAGCATTATGAGAATTTTGCAACCATTTTATGTAGATTACCAGCAGTAATCCTGTGAACCTTTTGCATGAATATGAAGATGACTGGCATCACGAATCAGAAATTCGAAGAACTGACTCAGTATGGTCAGATTTTGTATAAAATTTGTATCAGTCTTCAATTCTGTGGTAATATAATCACAGATGAGCAGAAGATTAAGACGACTTTCTACCTTTCACCCGAACGCGGTGTAATCCGCACGCAACTATCGTCATTACGGCTACATGAAGTTTGCGAATTAATTGACATCATGCAAGTTAGGAAGCTCAAGATGATGTTCTAAGAAAGAACTTCATCTCGCACCACCTAATGGCAATATTGGCCATGAAGCCACTACTAGTAGCTACAAGGTGATGAAGCCTCTCACGAATGAGAGGAGCAAGAAGGGTAAGGTAGTGCGTCGACGTTATTGATGCTTTCGACCTAAGAAAAGGGCAAATGATAGCATGAGGCACACCTCACCATTGCAGAGCCAGAGGATTCACATCCATTAGTTGCACTTATGAATGTGGATAGCCCAAAGAGTACCCCATCATCCCTCCTTTGGACATCGCGTGCCACGATCGTAGTCGCCAAAAGGAGAAGATCGCGTATGGAGCCGATTGAGGCAGAAGTTCCTGAATACTTCGTCTATTAGATCCAGTGCACGCATTACACTCGAATCTTTTATAGTAACCTGCAGTTTGTAATTGAAGCAGACTTTTGAATTATTGAATAATGGTTGCAAGCTCTAGCAGAGCAAAGCATTAAATTCTTATTATGAATCCTGCAAGGCTTATTTTTCCCGTCTTTATAATAGCAAGTTACGTTCTGATATCTGAAGTATTTATTTATGTGTTGCTTGCTTTCTGCTACATATTAATAAAGTACATTATATTAGAACGCGTGTGACGCCCTATGGAGGAAGTATGCTTAGCATGTAGCGACACAATGAAAACCATCCTGAGAGAAACGGAATTTTTCCAGTCAATCAGCAAGAATGCTGGTAGTCTTACGACAATCGCAGGCAGCGATACTTGTATAATAGGCTCAGGAAGGGCCATAATTATACTCCCAACGGGCACAACTTTGGTCATTGAAGAAGACTTGTTGTACCCAGAATCGACTAGAACTCTCAAGGATATTTGCGCTAACAGTTTCCATGTAGAAGAAGAGTATGGTACAGAATACCTGCTCATTACAAAGCGTGGAGAAAGTGAAAATGGCATTAGAATATCTTCCTTCATATGGAACTGGGCTATACTACACTAATATTAAGGCACCTGCGGCCTATCTATACGCCTCGAAAATCGTATTTAGAAGCTCTGAACTTTTCTATCTCTAGCATGATAGATTGTGCCGTCTAGGTCATAGGATGATGAGAGATATAATTAACAATTCATAGGAACATGATATGAATGTTAAGAATTTCTCGAATCAGGAAGATTTTGTGTACCCCGCATGTGCCACCGGGAAATTAATTACTAGACTTTCCGCTCTGAAAGCGAAAGATGAAGTCTCTGCACTCGGATCGTATCCGGGAGACCTTTTATGTCCTATATAGCCCTGTAAGGGTCATTTTAGGTATTTTATGGTGCTCATCGATGCTTCCTGAATGGTCGACGATGTTTATTGTCTATGAGAAATCATGCTTTTGCAAAGCTAAATCTCGTAGATAATTAACAATTGAAAAAATAATTCCCCGATCATCACGTGAAGTCCATCCGAATGGACAACGCCGAGAATGTACTCCGAAGGCATCTGATGATTATTGTATGGGAATTAAAGTTGAGCATTCTATACCGCACTTCCGCACCTGCAATGGACTAGCGTAACTTTGAAGAATTGTAATTTACCAACTATATGTTGGGGACATGCGATCCCCGCCAGTAGCGACTCTCATCAATTTTAGGCGTCGGCCTATAACATCCATCCAACTATGTAACTAGCGCAGGGTCGATCGAAAACTCCTCATCTTCGCAGGTTTGGTTGCAAGGGTTATATACCTATACCACCACCGCAGCGAACTGAAATGGGTCTTCTCCGAAAGTCTGGGATATACGTTGGTTATGAGACAGCATCCATAATCAAGTATTTGGACCATATGACTGGAGATTTGTATAATGCCCGATTCGCTGATAGTAAATTAGATGATGTTAGTTTCCCGTCATTAGGGGGAGGAAATCAACCCTTGATGATAATGTCGGGAAATAATTGAAGTCCAGAAGATAATTGAAATCTATGCATATGACCCGCGCACTAGTAAAGCAAATAGTGAAGTCCAGAAGATAATTGCAGTCCAGAAGATAATTGAATTGAAGTCTAGAAGACAATTGAAGTCCAGAAGATAATTGATTTGCAAGTATTAGCGAATCAACTGCCAGACTACTTTAGTGATTTGAAGAGCGTGAATAAGTAGCATTTGCCTGCAAGCAATGCACCGGAGAGGGTTGAAATACCATTGAAGGTATCCCTAATCCCGTCCAGAGGCCTCAGAATAAAAGGACGAGAACTCCGGTCCCTCGAATCCAAAGTAACCGGGGACGCCTAGTGAAAAAGGATAAGGACTTGACACAGCCGATCACCAAAGTGCCCCGAACCAGAAGGGGAGCCAGTTGAGACCTGGCATCGGTATGGAATCTTCAGAAAAGACATACCAGAATTGAACATCCCCATGAAGGGAGACATCAGCATGGATGTGTGCGCACACATCGGAGCTGAAAAACTAAAGGGACTTGCCCCGCAATTGGAAGCAGCGGTGAGCAAGTAAAAGCATTAGAAGAATCGCCCCTTGAAGAAATAAGTTATAAAACTTTATGACCTTGGGAGAACCTTTGAATATTACAACAGCCAATGTCGACACTTACTTTGCAAAGAAACTTGCCACAATCATCAATCTTGATCCAGAGCCTGCATCGCTCGATAAATGAAAGAAAAGATCAGATTGAAAGAAGGCAATAGAAATTGAATTATTCTCTCAGAATAAAAGAAAGGTGTTTGGGCCTGTAAGCCGCACGCCTCCCCTTGTACACCCTGTAGGGCATAAGTGGGTATTTGTTCGAAAGAGAAATGAAAAGAAGCAAGGCTCGTTGAATAAGATTTCACTGGACATCCAGAAGATGATTATGAAGAAACCTATTCCCCGGTCATGGGCGGAACTCCCTTTTAAATATTTATCTCAATGGCAGTGAACTTGAAGTTAGAAGTGAAATTGATGGATAGGGTACCAAACATACATTTATGAAATATTGATTCGGACATTTATATGAAGATACCGAATGTATCACCGTCAGAACCAAAACAGAGCAAATAGAAATATGTACAGTGTGAAACTCGAGAAAGTCATTATGCGAACTTAAGCAATCAAAGCGAATGTGGTATAATTGCTTGAAGCGACTTTCTATGCAAGAAAGGCTACACGAACAATGAGAATAATCTCTGTGTATTTATACGACGATCCCAGAATGGATTTTGTATAATCGCAGTGTATGAAGTTGATCTGAATATCATCAACCACAAGGATATTAAGAAAGCAAGCTCTTACCGAGTCGAGTTCAAACGAAATATTTGGGTGAAAACCAAATATTACCTAGGCTTGCGCTTGGGCATGCCCAGAAGGGATATTAGTACATCACCAACCTACACTCGAGAAGGTGTTAGAAAGGTTAGACTTTGAAAAAGGTATACCCTTTGAAGGTGTTAATGGTCGGGAGATCTTTGCAGCAAGACAAGAACCCGTACAGATCCAGAAAAGAGGGGGAGGAAGTACTGGGACCGGAATTCCCACACTTAACTGCAATAGAAGCACTCATGTATTGAACAAACTGTACTAGACCGGGCATTGCATTTGCCGTGAACCTATTAGCAAGGTATAGTACAAAACCTACCAAAGGCATTGGTCGGGAATGAAGGACATCTTCCGATACCTCCAAGGAAGCAAAGAACTTGGTCTGTTCTACAGAAAGAACCAAGACCTTTATATGACTGGCTATGCATATAACTGCACTGTAGGATCATGATACACCAAATTGCAAACATGCTATGAACTCCATGTGGTGGGCGCGCAATTCCATGGAAACCGTCTAACAGAGTCTTGTACCGACTTCGACGACCACTCGAAAGAAACAATAGCACTACACGAGGCCTCACGAGAATGTGCTTGGCTTGGCGGATGATTCACCACATCCAACGGACATGTGGATTGAATACCGCACTAACCCCACTATTATCTATGAAGATAAATGCGGCTTGTGTTGCACAAAATGCGATGGGTTATGTGAAGAATCCTCTCACAAAGCATATCAACTCCAAGTTCTTCTATGCTCATGAATTGCAAAAGATGAACGATTTAAAGTAATGCATACTAAGTCGGTGAGAATCTTGATTTATTCAATAAGTCACTTCCATGTCTAACTTTGAAAGATGCATATGTGAATTAGAATGATGAGACTTAGAGAAGTGCATAATTCGAGGGAGAACCTTCATGAACTCATTATTAAAGCTTGATCATGAAGATTGAGTACCTAAAGAATAAATCGAAGATTAAATGAAATTGGGTGGATTGTACTCTTTTTCCCTTGACGAGTTTTCCTGAAGTTTCTCGGTTAAGGTTTTTAATGAGGCAATTCGTGCATCACAGCAGAACGTGTATCATGTACTTGTAACAGCCCTAACTTAGGGTTTGTATTTCAAATGTAAAATTTTGAGGAGAAATAAAAACTTTTGCTGTCTCCTCAAATCATTTGGAAGTTTTCCAAATTTTCCCTAGCAATTTCCAATTTTTAGAATTTAATTCTTGTGATTGAAAATTGTTGTTATCAGATTCTTAGCTTTCAAACCTATGATCATCCTTTAAAATTATTTTTCCTATCATCTTGATCATCCTACCTACCTCCCTGAATTGTTTCGCAATTTTTAGGTTTTATTTGCTATTTCAAATGGCCAAGTCAATCTAGTTTGAATTTCTGGTCAAACCCTAAGTCAGCAGCTTGTGAATTTTCTGCAGAACAACGTTTTGCATGAAAATTCCTGGAAAAATTACACAATGTTGTTCTCTGTTCCAGTAAGCTTCCATAAAAATTTCAGAATTTTTGGAGCTCAGGAACTACCTTTAAAAATTCCTCAAACCTTATCAGCCTTTTGAAATCAAACACGAATCACTGTTCCTCGGGCTCGGACCCAACCTCCGACTCGAGTCCGATCGCACCTAAATGGCTCGGTCGCACCGCCTAATCGCACAGCGAGCCCAATCGTTGTCAACCGTCCGATGCAGATCGTGCGGCCGCGTGGCGTTGAATCAACCGACCGGTCCGAATGCATACGTAAATCTTGACCGCCCATCTCGGATCCAACGGCCGATGCATTCTTGATCGAGTCTAACCAACTGCTCGTCGCCGCGACTCGGCTCGCGCGCGCTTCCGCTGTGCCGGGCGGGTGGGCCTACATGTCGTCGCCACCTACTCGCTCGCCGAAGGGTGAATGCGGCGATGCGCGCGCATGAACGCCACTCACCTCATCTGCCTCGCCACCGCTTCCGATTTTCGCGCACGCATTTCTCTACCGCGTCGTCATTGCTCGCCATGCCCCGAGCGGCATTAATCACCCACCATTCCTTTCACCGGCTTGTCAAGACCGTTCTTGAGCTCCTCGGTGCCGAAAGCGTCGCCGCTCGTTTTCCTCGCGCCTCTTCCCTACTTAAGCCCTCGCGCTCTCTTATCCTCCTTTGGACACCATAAGACCACTTCCTACCCTCCATTGCTTTCCCTGAGCTCAAATTGTAGTAGTGCGCAAACTCGGGTTCACGACCGTGCCGCCACCGCCGTGTCAACACCACAACCAGTGAAGCTCATCTTCTCCTTTTCGCGTCATATCGTGTTCCGCATCCCTATCATGTTTTCCCTCGCCTAATTTTTAGTTTCGCTAGCAGGGGGCCGTTGAATTTTGGGTATCCTCTTTTTCGGCCGAAAGCTCGGATCTTCGTCCTCATCACCGGTGAGTTGGTCTTTTGGTCGATTGCTTGCTTCAGCACCATCTCGTGCACCCACCCGAGCCATCTACATCTTCGTTTCCTACTGCCTTTACTCGATTGTTCCCTCCTCGTCGCCTTGACCGCCGCCTCGGTTCATCGCCGCTACCATCTCCGCAACCTCCTCTCCTCGCGACATCCCGGTGAGTTCTGGTAACCCATCGTGCTTGCGCGCACGCGGTCGCTTAGGGTCCGGCCAAGCACGCGTGCCATTTCGCCGTAGGTTCCCCTCCGCCCGCCGCATCGCACCGCGGCGTGGTCCACCTCCGTGAAGTTCCGCCATGATCGGTGGCGCGATAGCATCGGGAATCCATTTTGGCACTTCGCCGCATCGCGGGGCTTAGCTCGCCGCGACACGCAATCTCGAGTTTGGCCGCTCTGTTGCTCGGACGCGCTTGAACTCGCAGCGCCGTGAGCCGCCCATTGCTCGGATCGCCCGAGAGAGCCACGTCGATTCCTTTGATTCTATTGTTTTGTTTTATCCCTGGAGTATTTATTTTGTTAATTAGGAATTGTGTTAAGCTTTAGAAATCCATAGCTAATTGATTGTAAGTCCTTTCGGTTATTTCAAATTTTGTTAGCTTTGGTTTTGGCTAAAGTTAATCTAAAATTGGGTAGAGGTTTAGTTCAGCTCCAGAAGTTGGAATTTTAAAATTTGTTTAGAAATAGGTTTAATTAAAATTCTCAAACTTGCACTTAAATTGTAAAATGCATAACTAATTCATTTTTCCTCCTAATTGCATGAATCCAGTGCTGTTAATTTTCATTTTGAATATACTATTTACCAAAATTAGTTTCAACCATGTCTCTGTTAGCAAAAATTCTGGTCATTGATTAATTGGTGTATTATGTATTTTTCCAAATTAGAAAATTTGTATCTCTTTCAATAATTGTCCAAATCGATAAGAAACCAATGTTGTAAATTGTCATTTTTAGTATACTAATTATCGGGATAGGTTTTAGATATCTGCTTTCGCTTCATGAAAATTTGTTAAGTAATTAACTAGTGTTTTGATGTGTTTTTAGCTTAGAAAATTCATAGAAAATTCTTAATAACTTAAAATGATTTGTTCTCTGCTTTCTAAAATTTTGTTATATCTTGCTTAGGTTCCGTAAGTTTTGGTATGTTTTGTTATTGTTGTATGCTGAGTTTTGCCGGTGTATTCGTTTTTATTATTGTTATTTGTTCAATCGTTAGGATTCGACATTTCGGTAATCACGAGAGCGATCCTCTCACAATGAGTTGAGCATTTCGAGCAACAAATGCAAGCAAGCAGTTTGATCATGATAATCCTGTGATTTTAAAGTCTAATATTTTGTTTCAATCAGTATGTATGCATCGCTTAATTTGTGTTAAATTGGTTAGATAATCCTTTAGATGCATAATCTGTAGGCAAATGATATTCCTCTACTACCTCGAGCCTAGGTTATTTGCGTGATTAGAGATCACGGATGATCTCTTGTCACTTAGTAGGTCCGGTCAATTTGCTTAGACATGCTTAGCTATCGGAGAATCGGGCGGTTATCGACTTTAGTCGGTAACCTTGATCACACAAAATTTTCTATAACTTTATGTTTCAAAGATTTCGCTATGTTTAATTGCAAAATTAAAAATGAAAGCAAAATGATTTAGACTTGGGCACAATGGTAAGATGGTGTGATTTGGGTGTGACCGGAAAGGTGCCGAGTCGGTTAAGGACCGAGTTACTGCGCCATCGTCTCGAGCATTTTGCGTGCTAACCACACTAGAGTATATGGGACCTCTCTTGACCTAGTACTTTGGCGTGTATTGGCCCGGCCGCAGGAGGTCGCAGGAGGATGGAGGTGGGAGCATGGTAGTTGTCCTAAAAGCTTTATCCTGAGTGGGTAGTTGCCTTTTCGGCTTTACCATGTAAGCGTATGGATTTCTATCCATACGAGCGCTCGTAGTTAATACACAATATTGGAAAAGTCTCAGAGGACTTAGCCGTGCCAAGATACCTTCGAAGTGTGCTTTGGCTTAAAGGCGTGCGAAGTGTGGGTACATTGGTACACCCTGCAGGTTAAAACTATTCGAATAGCCTCGTCTAGGTTATGGACACGCCTCGGATACGCCCAAGAACTAGACTACAACATTTAAATTAAAACGATGGGTGGTACGAACTGGGATTCGTGCTATGTTGTGGTGACTATTGGGATAGTCACTTCTAGGTGGTTACTTGTATCTATTTTTATTTCAGAGTTATCTCAACATTAAAAATGAATTGCAAACTTGCCTTTAAATCATTACATTATTGCAAACAAATCGCATTGTGCAAATGAAACATATGGCCTCCACCAAACAAGCCCGCATGTAGCATATGAACAGTCCGCTGGTTCACACGCGATCTTGCGGGTACAAAGATAATCTTTGTACTCAGGTGTTGTGCTTAATGTTTTTGTTGCAGAGGAAGAAGGTGAGCCCCATGGGCCTCACTTCTGTGAGCTGTGTTGCCGTTTCGTGGACGATTAGACTTGGCGGTCCGGTCAGATGCCTTGTGGGTTGAAGGCACACTGATTGGCTTTGTTTATAGCCATCTTATGGCACTTTTGCTTCCGCTGTCTTTCTTCTGTTATTTTTGTATCTTGTGGCCTGTCGGCCTTTGTCTGTAATAACTCTACTATTTGTTTATCTTCCGTTTGGTAGTGTGGTGTTTGGACTCTATGTTTGGAATGGAGTTGATGTCTAATTTTGTAACAGGTGTGTATCTCGCTTTCGGGAAGTATACAGATCTCGAGGATCAATTTATTTGATTTGTGATGCTAGGACCAGGTGGTTGGTTAAGCATTACAAGCCAAATAAATTGGGGTCCTCACAAAGTTGGTATCAGAGCCATTCTGATCGTAGCAACCCAAGCTTAGTCGTCCTTAGGATATTTTGAAAAAGCTTAATTTCAAAGTATAAAAAGGGTTTATGAAAACCTAGGCAGATTCTCAGATCGACTTTACCTATCTTAGCCTTCTACTCTCATCTTACTCTAATTTGAGTTTAAAACTTGGTTTCTCTCTTTCCTTTCAAAAGATAGTTACTACACTAGAGAATCAGTCTTTGGGAGAACCATAGAGAATTAGTCTAATTAAAATTTGTGGGGGCATAAGGGTAAGATATGTATGAGTTTGCTAAGTGTCCGATTTTTGTCAATTGGTTTTGTAACTTAAAAGTCTTGTGTTTGTTTTGTGTCGTTAGTAAGTTATTTGCGTGGGTTGTCGACTTCGTGTTTTCCCGCTATTGTTAACTTGTCTTAGTGAAACAGATGGCCGGAGAACGCGTGGCGCCAAGAAGTGGTCATGATGAGGAGCTTCTCCTCGACCATGTATCGAGGTTCTCGCCGACGAAGCGAACCGCATGGACCGCACGCATCTTGGAGGTTATTGCTAGAATACCTCCACTCGCCGGCGGTGGCGCCACGGCACTCGCGGGGACTTGCGGAGTTCCTCCGCACGCAGCCACCCACTTTCTCCCGCCTCGAGGACCCTCTCGATGCGGATGATTGTCGCGCATGGTTGAGCGGAAGCTCAACATAGCTCGATGCCGAGCACAGTGATAAGGCACTTCTTCGCATCCCACCACCTTGA
This sequence comes from Ampelocalamus luodianensis, assembly GCA_036346255.1. Taxonomy (NCBI): domain Eukaryota; kingdom Viridiplantae; phylum Streptophyta; class Magnoliopsida; order Poales; family Poaceae; genus Ampelocalamus; species Ampelocalamus luodianensis. The sequence goes on from CM070623.1 coordinate 8,283,938, forward strand.
GGCGCAGCACTCTCATGGTGGGAGAACTATCTCGCCATGCACCCCGCGCCATGTGTCGTCGCGTGGGAGGAGTTCGTGTCGGCCTTTCGTCGGGCCCACATCCCGGATGGCCCGATGAAGTCAAGAAGAAAGAATTCCTCGCGCTCAAGTAAGGGCGCAAATGCGGACTGGGGTACTGCACGAAGTTCAATCATTTGGCTCGTTATGCTCAGGGAGGTGGCCTCGCATGAGGCTAAGCAGAGAAGTTTATGGATGGCTTGTCCGAGGAGCCGCAGGACAAGCTATCTATTGTGGACTTCTCGACTTTCTGTGCCTTGGTAGATAAGGCCATTGTTCCGAGCATAAGGCAAAGGCGCGGCGAGTCCCGCAAGTGCAAATGGGAGGCGACGCCTACTCATACCACCATTCGTTCCTCTGGTCGGGCCAACACCAGGGGTCTGCTCTTTTGCTCCACCCGCCGAGGTTCATCTGCACCGCCTGCTCGCCCACCGCAGCCGTGAGCCACTGACGTGCGCCGCGATCCAGACAGGTGGCCTCCGCAACCGGCGGCCGAGGTTACTTGTTTTCGCCGCCACAACAAGGGCCACTCACGCCAACGCTTGCCCTCGTGAGGTGTTCGCAAAGAGCCCTCGCCTAATGGAGGACGCGCGCCGAGGAGTGGTCACCACCTGACGTAAGATTATCTTGAAGACCCAGTGCAGCATGTCGAGTCAACCACCTTTCGGTGAGAGGCTCGTGAGGCGCTGGATGTCGTGATTGGTACACTTTTTGTTAATTCTCGCTCCGCTGCAGCATTATTTGATTCTCAAGCATCGCATTCTTTTATTTCAAGATCATTTGCTGCTGTTAGTGGTCTTCACTGTGTTCCTTTGGGAGTTCCTTTGCTCATCCGCTCCGGGCTCCGGAATAAGAGCCGATCTACGATGTCGGGATGTTCCTATCATAGTCAAAGGAGTGGGGTTTTGGCAAACCTTATTGCCGCTCAACAAATGAGTCCGGATGTGATTCTGGCATGGATTGGTTGTCCCAACACTTGGGGCAAATCGACAGTTGTGAAGATTATCTATCTCACTAAATTTCTTCAGCGAACAGTCGGATTTTCGCGCAGCCTGTGGGCCACATCTATGTGTATTAGAAGCGAAGCCACCTTGCCGATTCAGGATGTTTCATAGTATCCGACTTTGTGGATGTCTTTCCAAGATTTGCCCGATGCCTCCGTTCGAGACCTTGAGTTTGTCATTGAGTTGCTGCCCTACGCATCGCCTCGATTTCAAGGCGCCGTATCGGATGCCTCCCAATGAACTAGAGGAATTGAAGAAGCACTTGGTGAGCTCCAAGCAAAGGGTTTCATCCGTCCCACCATCTCCTTGGGGTTGTCCGTGATCTTTGTGAAGAAGAAGGACAAGACTTTGCGCATGTGTTGATTACCGTCCGCTCAACGGTGACGGTGAAGAACAAATATCCTCTCGCCCCGCATCGATGATCTGCTTGATCGCTTGATCGAGCCCGTGTGTTCTCAAAGATTGACTTGAGAATGGGGTACCATCTGTGTCGTAATCGATTCGAGGATATTCAAGACGGCTTTCACTACTCGTTATGGTCCTGCATACGAGTACACCGTCATGTCTTTGGCTTAACCAATGCTCCACTTTGTTCATGAACTTAATGAATTCAGATTCATGGAGTTTTTGGACAAATTTGTGGTGGTTTTCATTGATGATATTCTTATTTATTCCAAGATCAAGAAGAGCATGCCGAGCATCCAAGATTGTTTTGGGTAAATTATGGAGCACCACTATATGCTAAGTTCAAAGCAAATGCGAGTTCGTTGAAGGAAGTGGCATTCTTGGGCCATGTTCTTTCAAGTGGAGGCGAGTCAGGATCCCAAAGAAGGTCACGATGTTCTATCTTGGGGCAGCCTAAGTCGGGCCACCGATAATGCGGAGTTTTCTGCTTAGCAAAGCTATTACCGCCGCTTTATCGAGAACTTCTCAAGATCGCAAAGCCAATGACTGAATTGCTCAAGAAGGACAAGAAGTTTGTGTGGTCCTCGCTTGTGATGAGAGCTTTCAGAGCTCAAACAACATTGACTTCAGCCCCGCCCTTACTCTTCCCGATATCCGCAAGAGCTTCGATATTTATTGCGATGCCTCTCGTCAGGACTTGGTTGTGTTCTTATGCGAGAAGGCAAGGCAGCTGCCTATGCATCCGTGCAGATTGAGACTCATGAGCTCAACTATCCCACCCATGATCTAGAGCTTGCCTGTGGTTCATGCACTCAAGATTTGGCGCATTATCCGACGCAGAATCACGTGGAGGTGTATTCCGATCACAAGAGTTTGAAATACTTGTTCACTCGCAGATCCAACTCAGCAGAGGAGATGGCTAGAATTGATCAAAGATTATGACATGGGTATTCAAGATCACCGCAAGGCCAATGTGGTTGCCGATGCACTTAGCCGAAAGGTGTATTGCAATACTGATGATCCAAGAGCGAAGAACTCGCACTTCTTGCGCTTAATTTCAGCCTCAACTTGGGTTTGGCTGAGCATGGTTCCTTTGTCGCCTCAGTTGTGCAAACCGACCTGGTGATCAAATCAAGTCAGACAACAATCGATGTTGTGTGGGTAAAATCGCAGTAACATCAAGAGTGGATCACCAAGTGCTTCACGCACGATGAGCATGGTGTTGTGTGGTTTGGCAACGCCTCGTGGTTCCAAAGGTTCCGAATTGCGGGATTTGATTCTCCAGAGGCCCATTATTCGCCTTTGTCTATCCATCCCGGCCACCAAAATGTACCAAGATCTCGCCGAATTCCTCGTGGACTCGCATGAAGCGCGAGATTGCCAGTGTTCGCTGCCGATGCGACGCTTGTTGTCGTGTCAAGGCCGAGCATCGCCGCCAGCAGTCTTCTTCATTTCCTAACTATACCGTAGTGGAAATAGGATTTTGTGGGCATGGACTTCATTATCGGTCCGCCTGCATCGCTTCGTGGAAGGATGCTTTATGGGTTATCATTGATCGGTTGACGTAAGGTGGCTCACTTCCTTCCGTATGCGATCAAGATTGATGTGAATCACAAGCTGGATCTTTACATATCCCGTGACAGAGCTTGCATCGGCGTCACTTTAACGACAGTGTCGATCGCGGTTCTCTACTTCTCGCTTTGGCATAGTCCGCAGGAGGCCATGGGAACTCGCTCTTACCTTCACCACTTATCACCTCGTGATCGATGGTCGACGAGCGCACAACCAAGTTCTAGAAGATATGCCCGTGGCTCGTGTTCTTTCCTATGGGAAGAATTGGGAGAAGTGCTCACCGCTGCCGAAGTTCTCCTACAACACGCCTTCCAAAGTTAGTCTCAGATGGCACCATTTGAGGCCTTGTATGGGAGGCGGCGGTAACACGTTGAACTGGTCAAATCGTGAAAGGCGCTTCGCCCGATTCGATCGATGAGGCGGAAAGTCAAGTGCGCTTGATTCGCGAGCACTTCGCGCCGTAGCTCGCCCGTGCGTAAGAGCTTATGCAGACGGGCGCCGCGGAATCTGAAGCCACCAATGACTTTGTGTATCTTAAAGTCTCACCTCTCGGGACATCGCCGCTTTCGTGTCAAGGGCAAATCGCTCCTCGATATGCTCCGCCGATCGCATCATCAAGAGAGTGGAGCTGCTGCATACAAGTTAGAATTGCCACTACACTCGGCGGAGTGCATGATGTTTTCCATGTATCGCAATTGAAGAAGTGCCTCCGTGTTCCAGCTTGAGGAAACACTTGGAAAATATCGGCGTGCGTGAAGATCTCGCTTTATCGTGAGCGCCTTGCTCAGATCCTCAAGAAGTCGAACGTAACAAGGAACCGTGATCAAGTTCCTAAAGTTCGCTGGTCAAACCACTCCGAGGATGAAGCCACTTGGGAACGGGAAGATCGCCTCCAGCAGATTACCCGCCCTTCTTCTCTCAGTGATCGTAATCTCTGGGCAGATTCCTGTAAGGGGAGATTTGTAATGCTCCTAACTTAGGTTTGTATTTCAAATGTAAAATTTTGAGGAGAAATAAAACTTTTGTTGTCTCCTCAAATCATTTGGAAGTTTTCCAATTTTCCCTAGCAATTTCCAATTTTTAGAATTTAATTCTGTGATTGAAATTGTTGTTATCGATTCTTAGCTTTCAAACCTATGATCATCCTCTGAAATTATTTTTCCTATCATCTTGATCATCCTACCTACCTCCTGAATTGTTTCTGCAATTTTTAGGTTTTATTTGCTATTTCAAATGGCCAAGTCAAACTAGTTTGAATTTCTGGTCAAACCCTAGGTCAGCAGCTTGTGAATTTTCTACAGAACAATGTAGTGCATGAAAATTCCTGGAAAATTACACAATGTTGTTCTCTGTTCCAGTAAGCTTCCATAAAATTTCAGAATTTTGGAGCTCAGAACTACCTTTAAAATTTCTCAAACCTTATCAGCCTTTTGAAATCAAACTCGAATCATCGCTCTGCTCGACTCAACCTCCGACTCGAGTCCGACCGCACCTAAATGGCTCGGTCGCACCGCCTAATCGCACGCCATGCGAGCCCAATCGTTGTCAACCGTCCGATGCAGATCGCGGCGGCCTGCGGCGCGTTGAATCAACCGATCGTCCGAATGCATACGTAAATCTTGACCGCCCATCTCGCATCCAACGGCCGATGCATTTGATCGAAGTCTAACCAATCTTCTCGCCGTGACCGACTCGCTCGCGGCCGCTTCTCGCTGCCGGGCGGGTGGGCCCACATGTCGTCGCCACCTACTCGCGCCGGCGGTCGAATGCCGGCGTAGCGCCGCATGAACGCCACACTCACCTCATTGCCTCGCCACCGCTTCCGATTTTCGCCGCATTTCTCGCCGCATCGCCCATTGCTCGCCATGCCCGAGCGCATTAATCACCCACCATTCTTTCACCAGCTTGTCAAGACCGCTTCTGAGCTCGGTGCCGTAAAGCGCGCCGCCGCTTTCCTCCGCCTCTTCCTACTTTCTAAGCCTCGCGGCTCTCTTATCCTCCTTGGACACCATAAGACCACTTCCTACCCTCCATTGCTTTTCCCGAGCTCAAATTGTAGTGCGCAAACTCTGGTTCCACGATCGTGTCAGCCACCGCCGTGTCGCACCACAACCGTTGAAGCTCATCTTCTCCTTTTCGCGCCATATCGTGGTTCCGCATCCCCTATCATGTTTTCCCCGCCCTAATTTTAGTTTCGCTAGCAGGGGCCGTTGAATTTGGGTATCCTCTTCGGCCGAAAGCTTTGATCTTCGCCCTCATCACCGGTGAGTTGGTCTTTTGGTCGATTGCTTGTTTTCAAGACTATCTGCACCCACCGAGCCATCTACATCTTCGCTTCCTACCGTCTTTACTCAGATTGCTCTCCTACGTCGCCTTGACCGCCGCTTCGCTCATCGCCGCCACCATCTCTCCGGCAACCTCCTCTCCGCGACATCCCGCGAGTTCGGTAACCCACCGTGCTCATGCGCACGCTAAGTCGCTTAGGGTCCGGCCGGCACGCTGCGCCATTTTCGCCGAGAGGTTCCTCCGCTCCGCCGCATCGCACCGCTGCCGGGTCCACCTCCGTGAAGTTCCTACCAGTCTGCGCGCGAGTAGCATCAGAACCATTTTGGCACTTCGGCCGGGCATCGCGCTTAGCTCGCCAGGCCGACGACACGCAATCCTGAGTTTGGCTCACGCGTTGTCGGACGCGCTTGAATCGCGAGCGCTGGTGGAGTCGCCCATTGCTCTGATCACGCCCGTATAGAGCCACGTCGATTCCTTTGATTCTATTGTTTTGTTTTATCCTCGAGTATTTATTTTGTTAATTAGAATTGTGTTAAGCTTTAGAAACTATAGCTAATTGATTGTAAGTCCTTTCTGTTATTTCAAATTTTGTTAGCTTTGGTTTTGGCCAGTTAATCTAAAATTGGTAGAGGTTTGTTCAGCCCGTGTTGGAATTTTAAAATTTGTTTAGAAATAGGTTTAATTAAAATGCTCAAACTTGCACTTAAATTGTAAAATGCATAACTAATTCATTTTTCCTCCTAATTGCATGAATCCAGGTCATAATTTTCATTTTGAATATACTATTTACCAAAATTAGTTTCAACCATGTCTCATAGCAAAATTCTGGTCATTGATTAATTGGTGTATTATGTATTTTTCCAAATTAGAAAATTTGTATCTCTTTCAATAATTGTCCAAATCCAGTGAAACCAATGTTGTAAATTGTCATTTTAGTATACTAATTATCGTGATAGGTTTTAGATAATCGTCGTTTCATGAAAATTTGTTAAGTAATTAACTAGTGTTTTGATGTGTTTTTAGCTTAGAAAATTCATAGAAAATTCTTAATAACTTAAAATGATTTGTTCTCTCTGTTCTAAAATTTTGTTATATCTTGCTTAGGTTGGGTTGTAAGTTTTGGTATGTTTTGTTATTGTTGTAAGCTCGAAGTTTTGGCTTGTATTCGTTTATTCACGTTATTTGTTCAATCGCTAGGATTCGACATTTGCAGAACTCGAGAGCGATCCTCTCTGCAAATAGGTTGAGCATTCTCGAGCAATGTAAAGAATGCAAAAAGCAGCTTGATCATGATAATCCAGATTTTAAAGTCTAATATTTTGTTTCAACTGTATGTATGCATCGCTTAATTTGTGTTAAATTGTTAGATAATCCTTTAGATGCATAATCAGAGGCAAATGATATTCTCTACTACCGAGCCTAGGTTATTTGTCGTGATTAGAGATCGCCGATGATCTCTTGTCACTTAGTAGGTCCGGTCAATTTGCTTAGACATGCTTAGCTATCTAGAAATCAAGCAAGTATCGACTTTAGATCAGAACTTGATCACACAAAATTTTCTATAACTTTATGTTTCAAAGATTTGCTATGTTTAATTGCAAAATTAAAAATGAAAGCAAAATGATTTAGACTTGGGCACAATGGTAAGACTGTGTGATCTGCAAGGTGTGACTGAAAGGTGCCCTTAGCCGCTTAAGGACCGAGTTACTTGCGCCATCGTGATCGAGCATTTTGGCGCATAACCACACTAGAGTATATGGGACCCTCTTGACCTAGTACTTTGGCGTGTATTGGCTCCGGTCGCAGGAGGTCGCAGGAGGATGGAGGTGGGAGCATGGTGCTGTCCAAAGCTTTATCCTCAGCGGGTAGTTGCCTTTCTGGCTTTACTCATGTAAGCGTATGGATTTCTATCCATACGAGCGGCTCAGTAGTTAATACACAATATTGGAAAGTCTCAGGACTTAGCTGTAAGCCAAAGATACCTTCTAAGTGTGCTTGGCTTAGCGCTGTCTGAAGTGTGGGTACATTGGTACACCCTCAGGTTAAAACTATTCGAATAGCCTCGGCCCTAGGTTATGGACACGCTGACACGCCTCCCAAGAACTAGACTACAACATTTAAATTAAAACTGATGGGTAGTACGAACTGGATTCGTATATGTTGTGGTGACTATTGGGATAGTCACTTCTAGGTGGTTACTTGTATCTATTTTTATTTCAGAGTTATCTCAACATTAAAAATGAATTGCAAACTTGCCTTTAAACCGTCATTACATTATTGCAAACAAATGCATCAGTGCAAATGAAACATATGGTTTCCACCAAACAAGCCCGCATGTAGCATATGAATGCAGTCCGCTAGTTCACACGGCCGTTTTATGGTACAAAGATAATCTTTGTACTCGTGTGTTGTGCTTAATGTTTTGTTGCAGAGGAAGAAGGTGAGCTCCCATGTGGCCTACTCGTCAGAGTCGTATGTCGTCGTGACTCAT